>JAANYP010004683.1:0-481030 GCA_020465985.1 Centrapalus pauciflorus
CTGAGGACATGAGGCCTGCTGACTCTGATGGTTCCCTCACAGCTAACATAAACAGTGTTGGAAACATCTCAGTCAATGAGAGTGGTATCCAAACTGATACCATTCAAATAGGGAATATTAGTGTTGATATCACAAGTCCATCAACAAATGTTGATGAAGTAGGAGAACTCATCTCTGTGATGAGTTCCCCTAAAAAATGACTAATATTCTTCTTGTCACTCTGCAGGAAAAACAACCATCCCAGGTTTGGTACTTGGACAGTGGCTGCTCAGGGCACATGACAGGTTGTAAGGACCTGCTGAGTGATCTCAGGCCTGAAAAAGGGCCAAAAGTCACATTTGGTGACAATGTACAGGGATCCACTGAGGGATATGGAACTCCTAAAGCTGGTGCTGCAGTGTTCAAAAGAGTAGCCTATGTGGTTGGGCTAAAACATAACCTTGTTAGCATAAGCCAACTATGTGATGCTGGCTACAAGGTTAACTTTGAGGAGCACCTGGGTTACATATTGGATTCCCAAGGCAAAGTTGTGCTGTGTGCTCAACGAAAGAAAGGTGTATATGTTGTGGATATGCATTCTGCTGACCCCACAACTGAAACTTGTTTTCTCACAAGAACAAATGCTGATCTAAACTGGTTATGGCACAGAAGACTGTCACATCTGAACTTCAAGAACATCAACAAACTCTGTATGAAAGAGTTGGTGACAGGTTTGCCTTCTATGACTTTTGCCAAAGATAGATTATGCACAGCTTGTGAGAAAGGCAAGCAGAGAAAAACATCTTTTAAATCCAAACACAATTTCTCTATTGATACTCCTCTCTTCTTAATCCATATGGACTTGTTTGGACCTGTTACTGTCCCAAGTCTAGGAGGAAGAAGAAATACAGCTCTTGTAATGGTTGAAAATGAGTTCTCACAGGTACACATGGTGATCTTCTGAAAGCAAAGGAAGAGGCTGCTAGAGAGATTATTGAATTGTCAAAAAGATGGAAACTGCTGAATCTCTGCCCGCAAGTAATGCAGCTTAGAAGGATCATGGTACTGAAGTCAGAAAACAGTAACTCTTGAAGACTTCTGTGAATAGAAAGGTATCAACTCAAACTTTTCAGCAGTAAGAAACTCCTCCAAACAAATGAGTTGCTGACACGAGAAACCGAACTCTCATTGAAGCTGCCAGAACCATGCTGTGTGCATCAGGTTTACCTTCATCATTTTGGGCTGAAGCTGTTAACACTGCCTGCTTCACCCAAAACAGATCCTTAGTGGTGAAAAGGTTCAACAAGACTCCCTATGAGCTGCTCAAAGGGAGAAAGCCAAATGTCAGTTATTTCCATGTGTTTGGATGTCCTTGTTTCATTCTGAATCAAAGGGACCAGCTGTCGAAATTTGAACCTAAAGCTGATGAAGGTGTGTTTGTTGGCTACTCTGCTATCTCCAAAGCCTACAGGGTATACAACAACAAAAGAAGGGTGATAGATGAATCTATCAATGTCACCTTTGAAGAGTCCAAGAATGCCTCCACCAAAGCTGTTCCTGAATCAGTTTCAGGAGAACTTAACTTTGATGATCTGATGCATTCAATCAATGAAGAGGACTCAAAAGCTTCCACTACACCCAGTGTGGAACCTGTTAATCATGATGGACATGATGATGACTATATCAATACACCCTGTGTGAATAAATGTACTAACTTAATTACAACTGCATGTCCAGAACCTATCAATGCTGATTTTCCCAGTTCCTCTGTTGATATGTTCAACAGTGGTCAGACATGTTCATCAAGTGAACAGGCTCAAGACAACAGTGTGTCTGAAAATCTTGAGAGCTGTTCAACAGGACCTGCTGAAGATGTTAACAACTCAGGTAAATCATCATTGAAAAATGATCCTAAGTGGATCAGGTGTCACCCCAATGATCAAATAATTGGTGACATCAACAAAGGGATACAAACACGGTGGGACAGCTTAGGGAACTTTTGTATGTTCTCTAGTTTTGTTTCACTGATGGAGCCAAAGAAGGTTGATGAAGCATTAAAAGATGCCAATTGGATCACTGCCATGCAAGAAGAGCTCAATCAGTTTGAGAGAAACAATGTATGGAAGCTGGTCCCTGCTCCTAAAGGTAAAACTATAATTGGCACAAAATGGGTTTTCAGGAACAAGATGGATGAGCAAGGTCATGTCATTAGAAATAAGGCAAGACTGGTTGCTCAGGGCTACAGACAGGAGGAAGGAATTGATTATGATGAAACATTTGCTCCTGTGGCCAGGCTAGAAGCAATTCGTTTGTATCTAGCCTACGCTGCTCAAAAGAGCATTAAGGTATTACAAATGGATGTGAAGAGTGTATTTTTGAATGGAAAGCTGCAAGAAGAAGTTTATGTCAAGCAGCCTCCAGGTTTTGAAAATGAACAATATCCAGGTTTTGTCTATAAGTTGGACAAAGCTCTCTATGGTCTCAAACAAGCCCCTAGAGCCTGGTATGACACTCTTACTGAATTCCTTATGAGCAATGGGTATTCCAGAGGTAAAGTGGATACTACACTGTTCATAAAGAAGGTGAAGTCTGACATTATGCTTGTTCAAATTTATGTGGATGACATAATATTTGGTTCTACTAATGAGCAGCTATGCAAGAATTTCTCATTACTCATGAAATCTAAGTATGAAATGAGTATGATGGGAGAACTAACTTTCTTTTTAGGATTACAGGTTAAACAAACCTCAACTGGAATTTTTATAAATCAAAGAAAGTACACTTTAGATCTTTTGAAAAAGTTCAAATTTGATCAAAGTTCTCCTATTAAAACCCCAATGGCAACCAATGTGAAATTGGATGCTGATGCCAGTGGCAAAGCTGTTTCAGTAACAGCTTACAGAGGCATGATTGGGAGCTTGCTATACTTAACTGCTAGTAGACCTGATATTATGTTTGCCACCTGTTTATGTGCTAGGTTCCAAGCTGATCCAAAGGAATCTCATCTAGCTGCTGTCAAAAGAATCTTCAGATACCTAAAGGGTACACCAGGTTTGGGTCTTTGGTATCCCAAAGACTCAAGCCTTGAGCTAACAGGTTATTCATATTCTGATTTTGCAGGCTGCAGGTTAGATAGGAAAAGCACAACAGGTGGGTGTCAACTCCTTGGTGGAAAGTTGATCAGTTGGAGTAGCAAGAAGCAGAACTCAGTGTCCACTTCTACTGCTGAAGCTGAGTATATTGCTGCTGGAAGCTGCTGTGGGCAGATTCTGTGGATGCAGCATCAGCTTGAAGATTATGGCCTTGTGTATAGGAAAACTCCTATTCTGTGTGATAACACAAGTGCCATAGCCATCTCCAACAATCCTGTATTTCATTCAAGAACAAAGCATATTTATTTCCACCAATGAACAGCTTGCAGACATTTTCACCAAACCTCTGGATGAAACAAGGTTTAATTACCTTGTCAGCAAGCTGGGCATGTTAAACAAGAGTGACTAAGTGTTCTCTCAAGTCTACGAAGTTGTATGTTTCACACTGCTCAAGTTTCTCAGAACAGCTTAGACAGAACAGGCTATGCATGTTCTGTACTTAGCCAATTTTCTGAAAAACTTGAACAGCTTGAGCATAGAACAGGCTTAACAACAACAGGTTGTAAGTCCAGCCTGCTCTGATGGTCCAATCCTCAATCTGTTCATCCTTTCACACTGTCTTACAAGTCTTTGTCTTGTAACCTGTTTAACTATTGAACACAACCTGTTCTTGCAAAAGAGAACTGGCTGAAGGCACAGTTTGAAGGGAGAACAGCTTGAAGACTGAGAACCTTGTGTTGATCCTGATCATCACAGGTTTGACCAACAGCGTAGACCAGAAGTTTAATTACCTTTCTTCATAATTAAGTTACTTAAATTATGTTTTAATTTAACTTAATTACTGTGGATAATGTTGATTTCGTGTGTTAGTGATTAAAAAGGTCAAGTGGTCTGACAAATGTTCTGACATGGACAACCGTTCCGTTTTTCCGTTAACTAACATTTCAAATCAAACCGCCCAAATCTTTTCTCTCTCATACACACGACCATTCAAATCCTATAAATACCTACATACTGTTTCATCTTCGTCTTCCTCATCATTTCCAGAAATCCTCAAGAACCCTAAAAATCGACTAAGTGTCTTTTGCTTCTTCAAACCTCAAAAATTTCCAAATGGCTCACAGACCTAATCCCTTTATCCCAGTGTTCGTCGGTGATGACGTTGTCAAACACTCGTCAGTCACCACAATGCTGACTATCAAACCCACCAACTACATTGCTAACTTAACCATTCCCAAAAACTATGTGGGGAAGGGTTATGAAGAAATGGTGGAGTTCCTTCAAGTTCATCCGTTGAACTACGCGATGACTGCATCTCCTGGTGTCCTGTACCAGGAGATGGTATATGAGTTTCGGTACACCTGTGCTTACAACCCAGAAACCAAAGTCATCCAAGGTACTATTCTCAATGGGACTCAGACCATTGAGATTAGTTCTGATCTGCTCAGGGAGGTGCTACATCTACCAACTGCTGCAACTTACGATAAGCCCCAAGCTGAAAATGATCAAATGGGCAATCTGCTACGCTTCTGTGGTGTGGCAGAACCCAAAATAGGAGCAACACTATTCAGGAAGGACCTCTCTCCTACCTACAGTTATCTCTTCGCCTCAGTGGTGATGTGTTTTGGAAGCAAAGTTGGTTCATTTGACCAACTCAGCAGAGATGAAGTTCCTATCGCCCTACAGTTCGTGGATGGGACTACCCTTGATATGGGTAAATGGATTTTTGTGAATTTGAGGAACCTGGTGCAGCAAGAGTCAAGACCAGCTGCTGTTTGATATCCCAGGTTTCTGAGCCTCATTTTCAAGCATGTATGTGGTGAGCATCTCTATAACTCTCAGCCTCTTCTTAAAACTGCTGCCTTCCCAGTTATAGGGAATAGAGTTTTCTATACTCCAGTCCTGCAGAATGAGCCTCCTCTATCCACCCCAATGAGGAGGCTGCTAGGTTTGGTGGAAGGACCCTCTACTGTGAGGGTGGATCCAGAGACTGCTCCCATGTCAAAATCCAAAGCCAGGTCCAAGCTTGTCAAAAGGACCCTGGCAACTGAAGCTGGGCCTGTGAAAAAGAAGGCCAAAACAGCTCAGTCTGAGTCTGTTCTGTTAGCCTCTGTGGCTGAGGAGGAGCAGGCTCCTCACCCTGGCTCATTTGTTGAGCATGAAGCCTCTGTGGCTGGTGCCTCTGTGGCACAAGAGACAATGGAACAGGCCAGCCCCACTGTTCCTAGCCCAGTCTCACATCCTGTCCAAACAGATCCTCTCCCTACTCCACAATCACCCACATCATCCATCCATTACCAACGCAAATCACTAGCCAAAAAGAAAACAGCTCACAAAACCACCTCCTCTGTTCCCTCTCAACAGGGTTCAGTTGTAAAAGAAGCAATCCTAGCTGCCTCTCCTATTTTGGGAGCAGGTTCAGCTCATTTGGAGCCTGCTTCACTCCAATCTGAGTCTACCCAGAGTCAGCCTAGACCCTCTGGTTCCTCCCAACAGGAACCAGTTGTACAAACGGAGATACCCACTTCAACTATCCAAGCCTCCCAACAGGCTGAGGATATTGAAAGACAGGAGTCCTCTCCACTCCATACGGTGTCCACACTGTCCCCCACTCATATCTCCTCACACCCTGAGTCTGCACGAGGTGTCCACGCTGCTGATATAGACCAATCAGCAGCTCAGCCTCAAACTTCTGCTCCCCATGATACAGCTGTTCTACACCAACCAGCTGCTGAGGGACCAACAACCCAAGCTGATGAACCTCAGGGATCACACCATCCCTCTGGTGAGGCTGCTCCCTTCATGCACATTCCATCAGCAGGTTTCACCACTGCTGATGTTGAAATGCATATCCCATCTCCCAATGATGAGGTGCCTTTAGACCAAGGCACTGCAGAGGGAACCACCACTGGTCTTCATGAGGGTGTTGAAACACAAGCAGCATCTGAAAGGCCCCAAACATCATCCCCTTCTCCTGGTGATGCAGCTACAGCCGCTGCTGAAGGACCTCTTGATCCCTCCAACCTGGGCCATCTTACTTTTGCCCAGGCTATGAAGCTTCTGTCCAAAGTCCCTCTTCCCTCTCCATCACATCCTCAAACACCTGCCTCATCATCCTCCTCTCCTTCTACCCACTCAAAACAATCCACCCATACACCACCATCTCCCAAAGACCTGCCTTTGAAGGATCAGCTTTCTTTGCTGACCAACAAAGTTGGTTCTTTGGAAAACACCATGCACTCCCTACCATCCATCATCTCAGACTCTGTGTCTGAGCAGCTCAAAGGCTTCTTTGATCTTTTCAAAGAATCCTTCCCAGTCACTCCCCAAACTGACAACTCTTCACAGCTGACTGCACTCACTGCACAGCTGCAAACTGTATCCAACTCTCTCTCCTCTATCCTCTCCTGACAACAGGACTCTGTGTCCTCTATGGCAGCCATTTCCCAACAGCTGTCATCTCTCCTCAATTCTTGCCACACTACTCTTCCTAACACATTGGCCAGCCTGAACACTCTTATTGGCTCTCTATCAAATTCAGTGTCCTCAGACCTTGCTGATGTGCAAGATACTCTTGAAGTCCATCTTGCACAGCTTCAAAGCCTGTTGTTCACAGCTTCTGATAGAGAAAACATTGTTAAGCTGACTACTCTTGCTGATTCCCAAGCCTCTTCTCTTCAGGCCTGTCTTTCCCAGCTTGCAGAGGTTAAGGACAACCTGGCTTTCTTAGTGACAAGCCTGGTTGGCCCCAAACCTGCTGCCAAAACTGCTGGTAAGCCTGCTGGCTTTGTGTCTTCAGGCAGACCAGGTGTTGAAGGTGCTGTTCCATCTCCTTCAAAGGGGGAGAAGTCATCTGCCTCGAAGACTAAGTCTAAGGGGGAGAAAACCTCTTCTCCTAAGGAGAAAGCAGTACCTACAACTCCCACTGGTCAACCAGCAGGGACATCTACAGGTACATTGGAAGGTGCCTCCCAAGCTGCTCAGCCTACTCAGGTTGAATCTCCAAACCCTGTTCAGTCTAAGGGGGAGGTATTCATTTCTGAGGACAGGCCAAGCAGTAGAAGAAGGCATCTGATCTTAGAAGAAGAAGAAGAGGAAATTCCTGAAGTTGCTACAGCAGCAAAAGGAAAAGAAAAAGCAGCGATTGATCAACAACAGCAGAAAGCAGCTGATCTTAAGTTTCACAAAGCCAGGGCAAAGGAGATGGGTCTTCCAATGCACAAATACTTTGAGTTCAGAGAAGAACAGCTTCAAGCCCAGGAAATATTAAGAAAAGAAGAACAATCTGCCAAAGCTGCTAAATCTTTTGCGCTTCAAGAGGCAAGAAAAGCAAAAATGTCTTCCTTGGATGTGCAACAGAAATTAATGGAAGGTGCTAAGGAATCAGCAGGAGAAAAGGAGGGAGAAAAAGCACAGGGTGCTCAAGTCTCTGTGACCAAGACTCAAGTACCCTCTGCCAGAGCCAAATTCCACTTTGACAACTTGGCTAGAAAGAAATTTCATGATGTTGCTAATAGAAGGCTTGCCAAGGAAGCGATTGTCAAAGCTGTTTCCATTTCAAGAAAAGGCACACAGTGGAAGCTTCAGATCACCAGGATGGGTGCAACAGGCCCTGAAATGGAATCTTACGATCACACTGATGTTGCACAGATGGGATACAGGGAATGGGTGGAACTGGTAGTTGCCCTGAGCCAGTCTAAGTCAGAAACGACTAAGACTATCAGGGCATACATCAAGAAGCTGATGGAGAGAGTAAGTGAGCTGGGCCTGATTCCAAAAGAAGTAAGAGAGGGTGTCTCTGTGACATACCCCAAAATAAAGGCCAGAAGGACAAAGAAGGATACAGAGCTGGAAGAACTCCTTATTATGATTGAACAAGGAGATTATGTTGTGGAAATTAAAGGAGTTGACCACAGCCTGCCTGAAGGAGTTGAATTTGAAGATGGCAAAGTAATTGAAGAGCCTGAGTTAGGGGCATTTTTTGTAGATCCCTTATCTCAGAAGAAATGTTTTCAAAGAGCTTCAGACCTACACAAAGTTGGTCTTAAGCAGCTTGCAGCCTTCAGAATTGCCACCTCCTTCAGACAGTCCAACTTATGGAGAGTAGCCATCTGGGATGAGCTGAAAGGTTTTTATGACAGAGGTGAGCTTCAAGATTCTAACTTTATGTTTCTCAGATTTGAAATTGAAGAAATGGAAGAAACAAGGGAAGAACTTGAAAGAAGATTCAAAGAAGGGATGCCACCTCCTGTCTAATGAAGTCCACCTGCCATCTGGGTAGGTGAAGAATGGGAGCTGTCCATCAGTTGGACAGGCTTGCCATTTTCTGCTCCCAACTCAAACATTCAAAACATCTTGTACATTAGTTGTACATTATTACATAAGCTGTAATTTTTGCTTTTACATTAGTTGTAAAATACATTAGTACATTAGTTGTACTCTTGTAAGAACATGTGTTGTTCTAGTGTAATCAAGAATCAGTGTATATATAAACTGATCTTTTACTTTACTGTAATGTTGTAATTTCAATTCAGCAAAATGTACTGTAAAAATATATAGTGATTTTTGATAAGACCAGCTTAGACTGGTTATTGCAAATAGGGGGAGATTGTTAGGCACAAAAAGGCCTCAGTCAAACCTGTTCTACATCTGAGGGGGAGATTGATAATCAAACCTGTTGATGCATTTGAAGGTTGAATTTAAGGCCTGTTACATGCCTTATTGAAACCTGAAAATGATTTGCAATATCAGTCTAAAGCTGTTCTATATATTGCATGTATTGCAACTAAGACAGTTTGTCCAAGCTGCTATGTGTGCTGAACAGGTTGGACATAAACTGTCTACGCTGCTCTACACTGTTGAGCAGCTTGGACATTTTTAAAGTGTTCTGTTCTTTGTGAACAGAACCTGTTTTTTGTGAACAGGCTAAACACTTTATGGAATATGTTTCCAAGTCATCATGTATTGTTTTTTACTACAAGATCAGTTTACAAAGTCGAAGACAAAGTGGAAAACAGAACTGCTCAACCTGCCCACGCTGTTCTGTAACATGAAGACAAAAGGTTATTTGAAAAAGAGTGACAGACCTTTTTCTTATATCAAAATAGGCCTTTACAAGGAAGAAAGACGCAAAGTTGACATTCCTAAATTAGTTAAAGGCAATGCAACAGTAGACAAAGTAAAAAGACAAAAGTTCTGCACATGTGAAGACAAGTCTGCTTTTCAGAAAAGTGCAGAAAAGGTTATGTTGTCTTTTCAACAAGACTTCTCCTTTTTCATTCCGTCCAATGAAGATGTTTCTCTTAGATCCTCTAAGTGAGTATAAAAGGAAGCTTCTAAGGACAGAAAGAGGTGTGAAGAAAGCTAAGTGCTGAAACCAAGAGTGAACGTGCAAGTGTGATTTTCATGCATGCAAGCCTTCTGTGTAAACCAGCATCTGTGTGTCTAAGCTGTTTTACATAAGCTGTTCCCTTAAGTCTTGTAAACACAGTGAGTGCTTCTTAGTGAGTGTATTCATTGTATTCTAGATTGAGTTTGTCTTAGACTAGTGAACATACTGTTGTATCTGTCATCTCAGCTTGAACTATTCCGCATTCAAGCTTGTTTGTAATTAACAAATTGTTGATAATACATACAAACATTGAGAAAAGAGTGTGTAGTTTTTAAATTGCTGTATTCACCCCCCCCTCTACAGCTTATAACTATATACTTTGGGAACCTCTCGGGACCTACAACAACAAATTAACATTGATGAATTGATAGAACTGAAATCACCACATAAAATAATAGGAACAGGTTTAGAAATCACATTATGCTATTCAAAGTTTAATATCGGATTTAGAGCCGTACAACGTCATTACAAGACTCTTGGAAAATTTTGTATTCTTGAATAAACTTGAGAAATAAATGAGTAATTAAGATTTTAAAGGTGTGGGCAATGGTGTTTGGACTTCGGCTGCCGACAACGGCGCCTCCGTGAGTGATAATATCAAATTCAATATAAGATCAAGATCAAAGATACAAGATTATGAAATCAAACATAACCAAACGATTGAATATAATGGAGAGTTCTTACGGTACATGAATAAGAGAAATGAACTATTACATTAAAAGCCATTACAAATTTTATTTAAACAATACTTCAACTTTCATAAATTACAATTGAAGTCCTTAGACTTTAAATCCATAAATGAAAATAAATTTCGAACAGTTAGGCCAACGCACGCTGCAACAATAACAACCTTGGTGACTTTGGTCCCTGTCGTCTTGTTTCGGTTCCTTTTTATTAATGCTGAAAAAAATTGAGAAAGAAATGCAGGACGGAGGACGTGCTGGTAAAAACCGAAAGGAGAGGGAAAGGTTTAATATTTGGGCTAGACATGACAACTAGTGATTGGCAACATAATTAATAAGAGTTTTTGGGGTAAAGTTAGCATTAGGTTAGATTAAATTAATCTTATGGGGTTGCAACGTTTTCGTATATTTTTGGATCAAAGATCTAGTAATTCAATTGGGTTAACAAATTAAATGAGTTAAGTTTGATATAACTTTGCTTTCATACCAAGATGAGTATAATTATGATAATTATAAATTTAGTAAGTGGTTATAATTTTTTTTTAAGATTAAATATTTAGCCTATTAGTTGAAGACATTAAATTTCTATAAGAATCAGTTGTACGGAATTAATATTTTAATGGGATCCATGAGACTAATTTGTAATACCCTCTAAAACCCGACTAAATGTCACATCATGTACAATGGACAGGTAGCAATAACGCACATATAACCATTATATTAGGTCAGAGGTTTACACAAACATTGTTCACTAAAAACTTTTAACAACATACAATGACTCTGTTTAGCTAATTACCCTAGCTATACAAAACCCCAAATACAGATACATAAGTTTCCCAAAAGTCGCAATGTGAACATACAGTCAGACAGATTCAAAGCTATCTGTAGTAGTCGCAAGCTCCTACTTACTCTAGAGTTGGCAGCCCAATCTGCTGACCTCCTAATACACACATTTAGACTCTAATACGTAAGCTTCCACAACTTGTGAGTACATAATGGTTTAGACATTGTAATTAACGCACAAGCACATATCGCATGGCAATCACAATAAGCTTACAATCTCTAGCATAACCCATGCCTCACTAACCTCTTCGAAGAGGGGCTTGAGTTCCAATATCACACTAAGATAAAGATCTCCATAGGGGGGACTCCTCCCCCTACTATCATATATACTTCATAACTATATATGGTAACCCTACACAGGGTCAACTTGGGCTACTAAGTCCACAAGATAACCCATTGCGATCAACTCTTTAATAAATATCATTTCACCACACACTATACACACACACATCTATAACACAATAATAAAGAAAGGTAAGATCATACATGAGTGGCAGCTCGTCGTGCCCACCATATATTCACATATAACATATTAAAAAATACAGTGCTAAAGAGGAATTCAAAACTCTAAAAGGACTCATGTAGTCACCTGCTTCGCTGTAACTGACTCTAACTAGTCATGGTAACTCAAATCTGTCTTGTCCCAAACTCTATCAGTCCTTGTACACCCAACGAAACTTACCAAATTAATCTTAGCTCAACAAAGAGGCCTTGGATATTTGATATACAATAACACAAATGATGAAATCCCGAAAATAACCCCAAATAGGCCCAAAAGGGCTAATTGCGGCCGCACTATCACACCCCTCGTCGCAGTTGCGCTCAACCCATCACAGGCTGCGCTCCCATTGTTGGTTGTGCTCATAAACCCTAGAACAAGATCGGTCTCGGACCCCATCGCAGCCGGGCCACGCCCATCACGTCCGTGATCGAGATGTTTGCAGGTCCTCTACTTCTGTTCATGCTATGTCCATGGATAATTTAATCCCCTTTACTTGATTCCAGCTGATATAACCCATAATCTCAACACCATAACACTTCTGGTATTCTTCCTAACCAATTCCCTTGGTTTCATAGAAGCTAGCACAATCAAAGAGAACTAAATCAATGAATTCTTACCTTGTAAACTGAAGAACACAAGAACGAAGATGATGATGAATTCTTGCAGCATAATCCATTTGTTATGGCTTCTTTCTAGCTTTACCAGTGACTCAAATACACACACAAACTCTTAGCAGTTTTCCTTAGCACATGGAATGTGAAGCCATTGATAAGAATGCAAATATATTATATGTATTTGTTATATCGCGGTTTCGACACCGATACCCGGCTTCGTTATCAAATTTTCACAATTAATATCAATATGTCACATTTAATCTCGTGAATCCATAATGATTATTAATCCACGAAAATTATTATCCAAAGCCACGTAATTATCGGTCCCAACACGTATAATACACTAAGCGTACATAATTGGACCAACACAATTATCACTATTATAATTAGTCAATGGGATAATTCCACGTACCTGTTCAAAAGTCGAGGTGTTATAAATCCTCTCCCTTATAAAGATTACATCCCGGAATCTAACTCTGACTCTGGAACAAGAGAGAATAGCGGCTTCGCATCTCGGACTTAATTTCCTAAGTCATGTTGTTACCCTTATGATGTTTCCACTGAACGAGTACCAATGATATCTCTTTATTATGCAACTTCTTCACTTTATGATCTGTGATCATCTCAGGCTACTCAGCATACCTCAATTAATCATCCACCAATATCTCTGATAAAGGCACATGCTCATCATCTTTAGCTAAGCACTTTCTCAAGTGACTCACATGAAACGTGTCGTGCACACCGGCCAACTTTGAAGGCAATCTCAGCTGGTAGGCCTGATGCTTACCCAGGCCACAATCCAAAATGGCCTAATATTCATTGCACTTAGCTTACCTCGGTGTCTGAATTGGATCACATCCTTCCATGGCGATACATTAAGCAACACCTGATCTCCCACTTTAAATTCAAGCTCTGCGTTTTTTCAGCATAACACTTCTGATGGCTTTGTGGAACATGCATGTAACACCCGTATAAATTCAATGTTAATCGTTTATTTATGAAAATTTGATAAGTTGGTTATGCATATAGAGATTTAATGTTATTGTCTTAGTAAGCTAAGTCTAGAAAGAAATGAGTAAACAATCAAATGAAAAGTGGGTATATATATAAAATAAAAAAAATAAAAAAAAAAGAAATTTATACATACTAAATCGTGAGAGAGAGAGAGAGAGAGAGAGAGAGAGAGAGAGAGGATCCCGACAAATTTCTTTTCTTGTTTCCTCATCACCCAATCACCATTTTTACCATAATCATCTTCATTTCTTCATAAGACACACAAACACATACTAAATAGATCTATATTTTGATGATTGAAGGCTGAAAATTTGGGAATCCAAGATCATTATCAACATTAAATTATCATCTCTTTGAGCATCCTTGAGGTAAATATTCAAAAACTTAATCAATGATCAATTTTTCGTATGAATTTTTGATTTATGTTATACTCATAAGATTGAGTCTAAAATAATGGTTTACTAATCTGAAAATGAATACCCAACATCAAATAACATCATCTTCTTAATTTTTCTTCACTTAAAAACTTCAAAGAGCAACAATGGTGATTTTCATGGGTGTCATATTTGAATCCGAAAATTTATATAGAAATGCTTAAAATATGGATACAATCAAGAATTGAATGTTATTTTAGTGTTTAATTTTGGATTTGGAATCAAATGTTGAAAATTCCTAGAATATTGGAGTTCATGGACTTAATTGAGTTGAGAGATTAGTGATGTAATGAAAGAAATAGAGAGAAAATGGGATGGCTTTAGAGTGAGGAGGGGGTTGCTGGAGGTTACGCTGGCGTTGCCGACTCTGGCTGGCAGCCGACCGACCAGCTTCCTTTTTCCTTCCCGCGGCTGTTCTGTCTGCCCTCTTCCTTTCTGTTTTCGTTCACCCAGAGGGAGGAATGAGTAGTAGTCGAGTGTGAGATTGGGTGGTGGACTCGTCGGCGCCGCAACTCCCTTGGCTGGCGATTGCTTTTCCTGATCTGTCCACCGGGGCTGCCTTGTTCCCTTCTTTCTTCTGTCTGCAACGAGAGTGAGAAAGGAAATGAAGTAAGAGTCATTTATTTTATTTATTTCATTTTTATATTGTTTTGGTCAATTAGTGGTAGGTTAGGTATTATTTATTTATTAATTTTGGCCTGCTGTATTTTTTTTTATTGTAGCCGAGAGAGAGAAGGAATAATGTTTTGTTTACTCCTTTACATTTCTGTTGGGCTAATAGTTTTCTTAGTGGGCTGATTGAAATATTTAGGTTTAAAGGTTGGGTTTGGGTTGCTACCATATTTGTTTTGTTGGGCTTTTTAAATTTAGATTTATCATGGACTACGAAATAGATTAGAGATAGAGGTGGATCATGGTTTTAAAATGGGTTGTTATAACTTATTTAGGTTAATAAACATCTTGAGTTCAATGAGTTAAATAGTTAAAATGATTAAACTTATTTAATTGGAGTTGAGTTAGTTTTATTTTCTAAGTTCATTACAAATTCATTTTAGGTGTGAATTGATATTTTGATTATACGAATATTGTGGGTTTATATAAGGTAGAAAGGGATTTGTAATTTGATGACCCATTTAATTAATTTAATAAATTAGTTTGGACTTAAGACTTATTATATGGGTTGAACTTTTCATTAAATTGAAATAGGAGCTAAATAGATGGAATTAAATATTCTATATGAATAATTTAGTTGTTATAATTAAGTTGGTACAATTTCAATTAATACTTTTTATCATAGTTGGTGTTATAATTAAAGTTAAATTATTACGTTAATTTATAAAATTGTTTTATTAATGTAACAAAAATAAATCACTTTATGAAGAGAAGTACAGATTAATTATTAATGAAGGGGTTTTGTAAACATTAACAAATAAATCAAAATTTACCGACTTAATCCTTGAGATTTAATTAATAGAATTGATAACGGGTTTAGTTACTTCTAGAAATAAGAATATTGATAAACAGGCAATATATTTTGTTATCAGGACTCTAGTGATTTCAATTGAGACGTGTGGCTCTCAGTAGTATTCTCAGTTCATATCGAGTTGTCGCTGGCGAGTACAGATTTGCAGACACTGTGAGTAATTGATTTAATTTCGCAAATGATCATAAATGATATGCTTTCCCTGGACATCTCTTTCGTTTCTATTGTCATGATTATTCCTTAACTACCATGCTTAGCCTTGAATGTTGATATTTAATTCGTTGCCATGAGCCGATATTTGACAACCCTTTCCCCAGCATGCATACTGTGTATTATGTAGATTAAGTGAGGTTGTTGTGTGTTTCCGAAGTGCATGTCAGGCGAGCCGCATGTTTTGTACACGTGCTAACCGAGTGAGTCGTACGCCGTGTACTTGTTATCGGGCGAGCTGATAACAATACCCTATTCGTGTATGCTAAATCGAGCGAGTCGTAAAGCTACACATGTTGAATTTGAGCCGCTATTTGTGTTGATCATGTTATATATGTTTGTCTGTGCTTTTAAATCTGTTACTCGCTAGGCGACGGCTTACCCCGGTTGTGGTGGCAGCTTTTCAGGTGTAGCTGATAAGGGGAAAGGCACCGGCTATTTTAGGCACATCCTCTTCCCTGACCTTCAGCTAATGATATACAGATCATAAATCAATCTTCAAAAAGTAGCTAGATCCTTGTAGCTGGTCAAGTAATCATCAATGCATGGAAGTGGATATTTATTCTTAACAGTCACATTATTTAAATCTTGGTAATCGATACACATTCGCATGGAGTCTTTCTTACTCACAAAGAGTATCGTTGCTCCCCACAGTGATGATCTTGGACGAATAAATCCACGATCAAGAAACTCCTATAATAGAGTCATAGACTTTCTCATCTTAGTAGGTGCCAGCCTATAAGGCGTCTTAGCAATCACCACTGCTCCAGGGACTAGATAGATCTAGAACCCTACCTACCAATCTAGCGGTAACCCGGGTAACTCATGTAGGAATACCTAAGGGAAATATTTAACCACAGGTACATCCTTTACTTTCTTTTTCTCTTTCTAGGCGTCAACCACGTAAGCAAAAAAGGTTTCACACCCTTTAGACACGTATCTCTTTGCTCTGGTCATCGATAAAATCCCTATCTCGCCCTTTCGTCTCCCCCCGTACACTGTCAACCTCTCAGTGTTTGAAATCGGAATCCAGAGCATCTTCTTAGTGCATAGAATATATGGTTGTTGGGCTGTCATCTAGTCTATACCAAATATCACATCAAAACTACTGAGCTTGATAAGCAGTAAGTCGATCAGGAATTGTGAGTGTCTAACTTGAGTACACACCCTCGATAAACATAACTCACTATTGCAGTACTCCCGTCTACCCTCTTCATAATTAATGACACAAAATATAGTAGGAGCAACAGTAAATTAAACACAGAATGTTACAGACACATATGAGAGATCAACTCCAGAATCAAATAAGACTCGCTCACGCAAGCCATTCAGAATGTACATACCCGGAACAACATATGGAGCATATTTGCCCTCTTCGGCTGTCGCCTGGAATACTCTACCTCTAGTCCTCGTCACGACGTCTCTACCGCTGGCAGACGATGATGGCTCGGCCCAGGTACCACTTGTACTCGCTCCTGGTACTACTGGTGCTACCTCTGGACAATCTCTCATCTGATGCCTTGACTTCCCACACCGATAGCATAAAGCCTCGCTGGTCGTACACGTGGTCGCCGTATGGCCAAACTGGCCACATCTGTGGCATCTACGGTAATCTTTCTCCCCTGATGAACTGTCATTTCTGCTCCCTGATGCTCTAGACCCCTGTTCCACACTACTCAGGCTCACGGGCCGAGTATCTCTCTGAATCTGACTTTGGGACTTGTATCTCTAATACAGTTCCCTCGATGTCGCGTCTCTGCCCCTGTCTCTATCTCTGTTTCTATGATAACCCGCACTCTGCCCCTGCTCATAAGGTCTATCTCAAGGGTAGCACTAGTAACAGGAAGACTGCTCAGATGTCTACATGCAGTATCTCTGCATGGGCGGTTGATCCCGCTGCATCTCTATCTCTCCCTCTCTCTCTCATACACGCCATCCCCAAATCCGTGGCGAATGTAGTGATGTCGTGCAGACCTACGAACTCTCGAATGTATATGATATCAACCTATCAATGAAGGCATCAGCCTTCCTACGCTTATCTACATGTTAGGGAACAAACTATGAACACTCATAAAATCTATTCACATACTGCTGCACAGATAGCTCTCCCTACTGTAGATGGAGGAATCAGCACTCCATCTCTCTCTTCTCGTCTCTGGACGCATACAGAATCTCAAAGACAACTTTAAACTATTCTGAAACGTCCTCATGTATTAATGAAATAATTGATAACACCAGGATCAAACATAACCCAATGATTAACATGATATTTAAAATTGATGACTTAATACAGATTTAAGAAGTTCCACACTAAAGCAAGAAATGTATATGTCTACAGTGATAAAATCTAACTATTACAACATCATAAATCATTTTTGAAAACATAAAATCCCAGCCCCAAAGCTATATCGTCCATGTACCAATTAGCTTCTAAGGACACCGAGATATGAAATGGATTGCCTAGGAAGAAGGTCCAGCTACACCTTTGCCTTTGCCTGAAAACATTGAGAGTCAACGATAAGCTAAAGCTTAGTGACGTAACAGAATATATATTCAACAAATATTTCTTTACAAGTTGTAGTGAAAACAGGCACGGTAAGCCTCGTAGTATGAGAAAACCATGTAGTGCAAGCATGGGGTTGACAGTTCAAAATGCTGATCGGGGATGTGCCGAACTTATCCAGGAAAGTGAATGGGATGATCAGTCCCCGACAGTGGCCTACTGTCAACCCAGTCAAGGTCGCATCAAATTGTGAAGTAATTAATCATGTAGTGCAAGCATGATATATGAGATGCACTTTCAATTGAACGCTAACTACATGTTTGTCATATGTCAAGTATGAGTGTGCATCATAACAATGAAACATATATGAGTGCCATTTGATGTATATTGAACAATGTGAACATGCCATTGAAATGTAAAATGTGAATGCAAAGCCAATAAATGTTCGAATAATAATCTTTTACTCACAGTGGTTTGTACAATGTAACTTGTCTCTGAATCAATGTGTGTTAGACAACACCAAAAAGATCCTGTTATGTCAGTGTAATAGTGTATTAATGTCAGTATCTGTTTAAAACTTGATTTTGAACATTTAAATAAAATTGAACTGAAATTCGGACCACATCCGAATTTCGGATGATCCGAAATCCGAATGGTCCGATGTCCATCCTTAGTAATTTATGTTTGTGACCTCATCCGAAATTCGGATGAACAGTTGATCCGAAATTCAGATGAACAGTTGATCCGAATTGGCATTATGACTTAGTGATTTTTCTATGGTTTTTCCATCCGAGATTGCTTGTGGTCCGAAATTCGATTATTGATCTGAACTCGGATGGATCCGAGTAGGTCCCGAAATTCGGATGAACCAAATTGTGTTCATCAGATCCGAATTTCATACTTGTATTATTCTAATATTTTTCAGATTTTCATTTTTGACCATTTATGCATGTTTTGTGTCTAAAATTGCAAATATGAATTTATTAGTACTATTTTTTAACACTTTATAACTTAAAATGTAACTTGAATATACCAAAATCGGTTCATTTTCTTCATTTGTCGAAAAACACACAATAAAACACACACTAAATTTCCAAAATTATACTTAGAAGTGGAATCTAAATCTGAAATTTGGTATACAACATCCTTACCACTTGATTAAAAGAATTCCATAAAGACATACGACATGCATTAACATTTATAGACACAATCTGTGATTCGATTCTTCCTAAAACCGAACACAAAAACTCCAAAAATAGCAATATTTAACTAGTATTACCTCAAATTGTTTGTTGTAGTGACTACACCTTCGTATTTGACTCTTGAATCCAACTTTTTGCACTTGATTTCCAGAAAGTATGTGTTCTTGATTTGAAGCTATAGGTTTTAGTGAGAGAAAGTGAGAGAGACTGTGAGAGTAGAGAGAGAGAGAGTGAGAAAGATTAAAATGAAGGTTTCTCCCTTCTTATTTGTTAGTTTGCCACTTTTGCACATTACACCCCTCAACTTCGTATTTTTCTTATTTAAACCGATTCTAAGTCGGTTTCTCATGGTTATGCCTGCTCAAAAGACAACCATGAGGATTTCTCCTCATTGTTTTTCACATTTAAATTTGTGAACGAAATTTTCTTAAACTGAAATGATAATCCATTAATACATTAATTGAATCTTAAATTTTAAATTACATGTACTTAAAATTAAGGATGTTACAGTGTGGGCTCCACCACGCCTATACTTCGTCCGCGAAGTCATGCTGCGCTAAACAGACTTGGGTATTTGGTCTTCATGTCCTCTTCAGACTCCCAAGTGTGGTTAGCTCCCCAATGACGTTTCCATTTAACCAGCACCATCTTGATCTCTTTGTTTCGGAGTTTTTGGTGTCAGGTAGGCACTCCGGCTCATCGATGAATCTTAGTCGTTCATCAACCTTTATCTCTGAATGGTCAGTCCATGGTTCCCTCTCCGGCACCAGACTCTTTCTTAGATAGCCCACGTGAAAGACTGGATGAACTCCTAATAGTTCCTCTGGTAAGTCCAACTGATAGGACTGATATCCAACTCTGTCCAGCATCCGAAAGGGTCCTACAAATCTAGGAGATAGCTTTCCTCGCTATCACAAATCTTGTGACACCTTTCATCGTGGATACCTTCAAGTAGACCTAATCATCTTTTTGAAACTTTATTGCTTTGGGACGACGATCATGATAGTTCTTTTGTAGATCTTGCGCCATTTTCATGTATTGACGGATGAGTTGTATCTTTTCATTGGTTTGTTGCAACAAGGCTGGCCCAGCGATAGGAGTTTCTCCTATTTCCCTCCAAAAAGTTGGAGTCCTACACTTCCTTCCGTACAGGAACTCGAACGGTGCCATTTTGATGGTTGAATGGTAACTATTGTTGTAGGAGAATTCAGTGAATCGGAGGTGATCGTCCCAGTTACCAACCAAATCCATGACACATGCTCTAAGCATGTCTTCCAAAGTCAGAATCGTCCTTTCACTCTGCCCATCAGACTGAGGTCTATAAGCAGTACTCATTGTGATACGAGTACCAAGACCATTTTGCAGAACAGCCCAAAAGTTTGAAATGAATCTATTATCTCGGTCAGAGACAATAGATTTGGGAACATCGTGTCTTATGATAATATCATTCATGTAGATTTGAGCAAGACGTTCTAAAGAATAGTTTTCTCGAATAGGAATATAGTGAGCAGACTTTGTTAATCGGTCAACAATGACCCAAATGGAGTCATGTTGACGACGAGTCTTGGGTAGCTTTGTTATGAAGTCCATAGTAATATGGTCCCACTTCCACTCTGGGATAGGAAGAGGTTGCATACTACCATTGAGTTTTTGGTGTTCAGCTTTGACTAGCCTGCAAGTTCTGCACTTATCCACGAATTGCCCAAAGTCTCTTTTCAGTCCTGGCCACCAAAAATCGGCTTTTAAGTCATTATACATTTTTGTGCTACCAGGATGAATTGAGAACTTGGATTGGTGAGCTTCTTCAAGAATTACATCTCCCATATTCCCGAACTTAGGAACCCATACTCTGTTGTATATACCTTTGAGTCGGGTTCCATCATCTTGCATAATTTGTAATTGAATCCTGACATCTTCGTTCTTGATATTTTCTTCCTTTAAGGCCTGCAATTGAGCAGTCCTTACATCATCTATGATTGTTGATGCCAGCATCGAAGAAGTCAAGGCATAATAGTATGCTTTGCAATACGCTTTTCTACTCAAGGCATCTGCAACCACATTTGCCTTTCCGGGATGGTAGAGAATTTCACAGTCGTAGTCTTTGATCAACTCCATAGACCTTCTTAGCCTCATATTCAAGTCCTTCTGACTTATATATTTCAAACTTTTTGGTCAGTGTAGAGCTAACATTTGGTTCCATACAAGTAGTGCCTCCAAAGTTTGAGAGCGATAGTCAGAGCAATTAGCTCTAGATCATGAGTAGAGTAGTCTTTCTTGTGTGGTTTGAGCTGTCTAGAAGCGTATGCTGTGACATTTCCTCTTTGCATTAGTACCGCTTCAATTCCCATACCTAATGCATCTGTGTAGACTACAAAGTCATCGTTCCCTTCAGACAGGGCCAAAACAGGTGCTTCACTTAGCAGATTCTTCAACTTATCAAAAGCCGTTTGTTGTTCAACTTCCCAGATGAAACTTGCGTTCTTGCGAGTAAGCTTAGTAAGCGGAACAACTATCTTAGAAAAGTCTTTGATGAATCGGCGGTAGTAACCAGCCAATCCCAGAAAACTGCGGATCTCAAAGGCGTTAGGAGGTGATTCCCAATTCTGGGTGGCCTCGATCTTTGCAGGATCAACAGTAATACCAGCACCAGATATCACGTGCCCTAAGAATTGGATCTGAATTGAATGTTAAGAAGGTACTAGTTAACAAAGAGTTTATAATTGAGTATAAGGATCATGAAATTCTTTGGAATGTTTGAGACGTACCTGCCTCAACCAGAATTCAGATTTTGAGAATTTGGCATAAAGTCGCTCTTTGCGCAGCAACTCTAGTAATTCTCGCAAATGTGTATCATGATCCTTTTTTGTCTTCGAATAGATAAGAATGTCATCAATGAACACGATGACAGATTTGTCGAGCATTGGCCGGCAGACTCTATTCATGAGATCCATGAAAGCGGTAGGCGCATTCGTGAGACCAAACGGCATCACCGGAAACTCGTAGTGTCCGTAACGAGTTTTGAAAGCCGTGTTGGAATATAATCTAGATGTACTTTAAGCTGATGATATCCCGAACGAAGATCAATATTCGAGAAGTAACTTGCGCCTTGTAACTGGTCGAAGAGATCATCAATCCGGGGCAATGGGAATTTATTCTTGATCGTAACTTTATTGATTTCTCGGTAGTCGATGCACATACGCAATGTCAAGTAGATCCTGTAACTGTTTCATCATTTCCTGCATTTCTGCAGGGGCTAATCGGTAGTGTTAGATATTTAATTTCGATCTTGTGGGTTTCTTTTGTAATAAATATTATTAGTTGTTTACTTTTAATTTATTTCTAGTCGTTGTTTATGTAGTTTCTTTATTATTAAAAGTCCAGGGGGTCAAATTGTAATTTAGTGATACTTGCTTTAATTCCCTTGTCAAAAAGGTGACCTAGGGTTTTGTGTAATCAGATTTTTGCAATTCAGAATACACACGGACAGCTGCCACATATTCAGAGAACATTCTCTTTGTCATTGTTTCACCATCATTTCTTCAATCATTGAGTATATATTCTGTTTGTTGTTCATGCACTATCCTCCATACTAAAACTCACTTATGTAAGTTTGAAAATAAGGCTAAAGAAGGCTTCTTTGTGGGATACTCCATTCAAAGCAAAGCCAATAGGGTATATAACAGTGTGTCTAAAACCATTGAAGAAAGTGCCAATGTTGAGTTTAATGAAAACACTGCAAATGTCAAAGGCACTGGTCCTGATTGGTTGTTTGATTTAGATTCACTAACAAATTCTCTGAGCTTTGTTGAGTATTCTGCAGGAGCGATTAGAAACAGTTTTGAAACTGCCAGTCAAATTCTCACGCTAGTAACACAAATAGTCAAGCTGTTGGCACAAAGTTTCCAACAATTGCAGATTCTGCTACACGGGATGAGTATACTGTACTACAATTTCTCTCTTGTGACCCTCCTGGGGTCCTGATTGATCAACAAGACACACATACAGAGTTTTAAGTGCCAATCCCAAGCCATGAAGTAATAGCTCCAACCAATAGGGAAACAGTTCCATCTCCAAATCAGACTGTTATTGAAGCAGATTCATCAAGTGATGCAGAAGGAGATGATACAAATCTGGGAAGCTCATTTTAGACAGAAAGTGAACCTACACTCAGGTGTCACAAATATCATCCACTTAACCAGATCATGGGAGATCCACACACTCCTGTGCAAACAAGGACAATGATTCACAAGGAATCAACTTCTACTGACTCAGAAGTCCCTGAATTTAGTCTAGCTGCCTTTGAACATGCATGCTTCATATCACAATTAGAACCAAAGAAGGCATCTGAGGCACTGAAGGATCCATCTTGGATTGAAGAAATGCAGGAAGAACTTTTGCAATTCAAGATTCAGAATGTATAAACACTAGTTGATTTGCCTAACAAGACTAGTCTCTTGGCAGTGCAAAAAGAAGACCACTGTTTCCACTTCATCCACTGAAGCAGAATATGTTTCAGCTTCCAGCTGCTGTTCCCAGGTGATTTGGATACAGAACCAACTGAGAGACTATGGTATGAACTTTCTATCTACTCCTATCTATATTGACAATTCAAGTGCAATCAGCATTGTACAAAATCCAGTAAATTTCCCAAAACCAAGCACATAGACATTAGATTTCATTTTATAAGGGACTGTAATGAGAAGAAATTAATCCAAGTTACCAAAATTCATACAGATGATCAGTTAGCTAATCTATTTACAAAACCATTTGATGTAGGAAGATTCACCTTTCTTCTATCAAATATTGGTACGGTAAATATGGATTAATTTGTTTTTAATTATTTCTCCCCTATAAAATGAGAGAAAAACTTATTAAATATGCTTAGTTGGAGACACTGTTTCATTAGATGCTGTTCATTTTTCAACTAACCGCTTGAGACTATTCTCAAGCTGCTAGTTCATTTTCTCGAGCTGTTAGTTGTTTCACTTGGTCTGTCAAGTGTGCAAGGCATTTCAGTCATTTCTAAATAGATTGTGTGCGGGACTAGATATTTTTGAAAAGCCAAACCCTTAAAAGTCCCAGTTTCGTTTGATTGCAACTACCAGTTGTGAAAACATCTTCCAAAATCTTTTCACTTTCTCTCTATGTGCGATTCTCACACAGTCGTTCAAAACCCTAAATCCTCATCGTTGTGATCACAAATGGAGTTCGTTAAAGAACACAACTGCCTTCCCTACTCTCTCAAACATGCTGAACTTCAGCCGTTCGATGATATGATGGACTTTCTACGTGGTTCTCATATCCATTATGCTCTAACTGTCAATCCCACTATATACATTTCTCACATAGAGCAGTTTTGGAAATCAGCCACTGTAAATACCATTGATGGAGTCACTTCTTTTGCATCCATCATTGATGGTAATCCCATTACCATCACCGAGGAGACTATACGACAACATCTGCATCTTCAAGATGCCACAGTTATAACTGATCTCTCTCTTACTGCTTTACATGAAGGTCTTTTTGATATAGGGTATAGGGGCCCAACTGATTCTTTTACCGTCTATAAAGCACATTTTGGTCCTAAATGGAAATATCTTGTACATATTATTCAGCAATCTTTAAGCCCTAAAAGGACTGGTTGGTCTGAATTTTCTTCCAACATTGCCACTGCTTTAGTGTGCTTATCCACAGGCCAACAATTTAATTTTTCTAATATGATTTTTCAAGGGTTGTTAAGGCACCATGTCTTAAAGAATGGGAAATTTTGGATGTATCCACGGTTTTTGGCAGAAATAATTGCAAAATCTTGCAATACTCTTAAAGTACATAAAAGGATACATGTTTTCCATAGGCACTCTTTACCTACTATTAAAACGTTTTTGAAACCAAGTGGCAATTTTCACAGTGTGGATGTCCCTTTGCCTCATGCAATACAGGATGTCCATCCAAGAAACAGAGGAGAGGGTCCTGAGCAGGCTCATCCATCTATTACTGCTTCACCCCTAGGATCCCAACCCACTCCTCATGATACAAATACTTCCTCTGCACCTTCTACTATACATATCTCCCCAGCCCCATCACTAAAAATATATGAACGACAAAGGGTTGTAGGAGCTCCTTCCTCCTCAGTCCAATCCCTAGAGCCAAATAGCTCTGTGCAGGGGGACACTCCTGCACTGAATATCTATAGGGAACCCATTAAGGACACTCTCACCCTCACCTTGGAGGTGAACATCCCATCAGAGGATGTTCATATGGGATTTGTGGTTGGTGCTACTGATGTCTCTGCACAAGGGGCACAGGGCAGTACCAACATCACTAAGACCACACCCATGGCAACAGAGGGTGTGCAAGCACCTTCTGGAAGTCCCCAGTACCAAGAACAAAGGGGCCCAGATGAGTCTACTTCTGGAATTGATGCCAGTGATAGATCTCAAATCCCACTATCATTTGAAGATCTTGAGGCTAGTTTGCAACTAATGACATTGACGGATCAACAACTTAAACCTGTTGTAGAAATTTTGGAACATTACAAGTCCATTATTGCTGCACAGGGGACACATATAACTGCTCTGCAACAACTTACAACAGTCCAACAATAAAAACTTGCCCAGTTTCAGCTCGGGTTGAAGTTATATGGTAATAAGATTGTGCAGCTTGAGAAGACGGTTCAAACCCTACTTGCAAAGGTCTTTGGTCCCCCTGATCAAACCAATGCATCCAAAAAGGGGTAGAATCAGGAGATCCCACTTCCAGTCCAAACAGCTTCAACCTCACCAACAACCGCTTCAGTTTCTAGGCTAACAGTCCCAACTGTTTCTCAAGCTGTTAGTCTAGAAGCTCAAGCTGTTCCCATCAGGCCAAGTGGAGTGTTCATCAGAGAAGGTTCTCAGGCTCCTGCCCCAGCAGTCCAAGCCACAGTATCAGCTTCCACAGACAAGGGAAAGGGCATTCTATTTGAGCCTAAAGTTAAAATTTGTTTCTAAAGAAGCCCAAGTTGCTCATGATGTTGATTTGGCTAGAAAGTTGGCAGAAGAACAGCATCAGATCCTAGACCAGCAAACCCAGGAACCAATGGAAGATGATGAAACCTTAGGAGATTACCTAAGAGGGTTTGTGGTCAAAGAAAGCCAAAAGAAGAGGAAAAGGCAAACAGGGCCTTCAAAGGCAGAACATAGAAGATTTTTAATCAATTTCTCTGCAATGGTTGGAGTATCGAAGGTTATTGCTCAATCTTGGTCAACTGAAAAGCTTCAGGATTTATATGACAGAGAAATGGGGAAGGAAAAAGCTTCCAAAGCCTCTTAACAAGTCCTAGATCCACAAAAACTAGCTCAAACTGTTGTTGATGTTCCTCAACCAGAAACTATCCAACAAGTAATGTTTGATCAAGTTAAGAGAGTGTTGTTTGACCAACAACTGTAGAAGGCTATGGAGATTGAAAAGGCTCTAGATCATCATGACTTCTCCAAACCTCCAATTACTTACCAGTATGCTAAGCCAATGGATGAAATTGATTTAGTATATCATTTTGTAATCGAAAGAGAAGCTGGTCCAGAAGAAGAATAAAAAAAGCCTAATCCAACTGGTTCAAAGATTGACTAGAGATGAACTGACACAAATGCATAATATTGGAACTGCTAGTCACTCTAGGTCACCAATTGTATGGGTTCAGACAAATTTGAAAGATCTCAGAAGCATTTTTGATCCAGAACCCACCACAGTGGATTTAGAAGCTGCCAAGGAAATGAAGATTGTACAGGTTGATTTATATACAAAATCCATGAGATATAGACTCAAGCTTGCAGACAGCTCCAACAGATTCTACAATTTTGAATTTCTTGATTTGCCAAAAGCATGGTTACTCCAAATAAGCTCTATAAAGATTCAATGTGTTAAAGAGGAGTTAAAGAGAGATTTCTTAAAAGCTATAAGGCAGAAACTAGCAGTAAGTTTTTGGATGCCTTAGTTTGTATATAACAGTTTTACTTTGCTTTATTTCCTTATTTGTGTAGAAACTTAAAGTCTTGTGTAAAGAATTTAAGTTAGGGGGAGATTGTTGGGAAATAATCTAAGTATGTCAAGCTGTTAGTTAGATTTCTCAAGCTGTTAGTAGTATTTCTGTGTAATTACAAAGTTCAAGCTGCTATATCAACAAACTCGAGCTGCTACTTCAAAAGTTCAAGCTGCCAGAGATAAAAGTTCAAGCTGCTCAACAGATTTATAACAGAATGTGCTGAAATTTAGGAAGTGATATATATTTCAAGATTTGAAGATCTTACAAGCATATCAACTACCAGAGAAATCAGAGTCCGTCAAGGAAACAAATCAGAAGGCTATAAATATAGATAGACTAGGTCTTTCTATTGTAAGCGTGTGTGCAAGTTTTGTAATCGGGGTGCTAAAAGTTTTCATTGCATCCTGATAAGTTTCTCAAGCCTCTAAGGTTGTAAAACCTTAAGAACAATCTGTGTTCTTCGTCTAATCAAAACAGATTAAAGGTGATTGTAATCAGAGATTTTGGCAATATAAAGGTTCTGATATTGGTTATATTTATTTGAATATTAGTTCTTTATTGTTCAGAAAGTTTTCTTAAAACAGTTAAGTGTTATTCCGCAAACTTCTTAATTGGACTTTGATTCAAAACAAGGTTATTGGTATAAACTTTGATATATTAAAACCAGTTAATCTTAGGTGGTTTTGATCTTGACATAATGAATATCAACTAGAAGCTATCGTCAAGGGGGAGTCTGTTGATACACCCGATGTGACAATAGCTGTCTAGTCTCTGTATTCATAGTCTCTGAATCTGATAGTCTATTGCGATCAATGAACAACAACTAGAAGCTATCGTCAAGGGGGAGTCTGTTGGTACATCCGGTGTGACGACAGCAGTCTAGTTTTGTTATTGATATCATGATTGTGTATGATGTTTACATGTGCATGTTAAGTTCTAGACTATCATATTAAGTTCTAGATATAATATCTAGAATAAGTTCTAGAATAAGTTCTAGATTCAGTTCTAGAATAAGTTCTAGAAACAAGTTCAAAGATAAATTCTAGAACAAGTTCAAAAATAAGTTCTAGAAGAAGTTCAAAGATAAGTTCAAGAACAAGTTCAAAGATAAGTTCAAGAACAAGTTCAAAGATAAGTTCAAGAACAAGTTTAAAGATAAGTTCAAGAAGAAGTTCAAAGATAAGTTCAAGAACAAGTTCAAAGATAAGTTCAAGAACAAGTTCAAGAGGAGCGTCTACAAGAACTTATCGGCTATATAATGAACTTATCTTTTTGAATTCAACTATCTTTGACGGCTCAGAGGTTCTGTCAAACTTGAGAGCAAACAGAGCATCCTTTCGTTTTATTCAGAGACTTTTGCAGAAATTAACGTAGTGAGCTCGTATAGTGCACGTACGAACTTGAAAGATTTTAGAGAGTCGTTTCGGAGAAATACACGTGTCGGGCCGCTCGTCGTATCGGCTATCATTATGTTCGTCTCTGGGTTTTCGTGTGTGTGATCGATCCGTTAAACCCCTAACGAGGATTCCGCACTCGTTGGAAGGTGTCGCGTCAAGATCAGATCCGTAGGTAGGTGACCTTACATTCTCTGGCGCTTATATCCAACAACAACCTCTCTACTGCATCCTATACTCAAGGATCATCTTCATCCCAATGCTGATATGCTTCTACTCCACATGAGATTTTAGACAAAGAAGAAGCGGCTATTCAAGAACAGATAGCCTTATGGACTAATCGTCTTCAACAGATACGTTTCTCCAATAAGACATATAATCAGCTCCGCTACGACACCGGCCCGCGGAGGTATTCAGATTATCGAAGGGATGAGATGTGATGAAAGCAGAGATGACTATCGCCGATATGACAGGAGGGATGACTATAGAAGAGATGACAGAGATGACCGGCGATATGATGGCAGACGGGACTATCAGGATGAACGCCATTATGAAAGGCGAGACAATAGGAGAGATGATCACAAAGATGATAGACGCGATTATAATCGTAGGGATGATCGTCGAGAGGATAGACAGGATAAGAGACGTGAAGATCCAAGGGAATATGATCGTCGAGACAACCGAAGGGATAACAGCCAAGGACCTCGTCGTGCCAACAAGAGGCCGGTTGAGAGGAGAGATGAAAGGCCAAGAGCTGAAGAGCCTAAAGGGAATGATGAACGTCTGTGCTACAAGTGCGGAAAACTGGGCCACTTTGCTAGGGAATGCAATAACAAGTATGAAAGGGACGTTGGATATAACAAGCGGAAGCTGGAGGCCGCTAAGAAGAGGACTAATGCTATGGCTCTGGTTGCCCAAGAAGACTATTAGGATTATGCAGATACTGATGAGGAATATGACAAAGGTAGGAATTTCTACATGGCAGATCATAGTGGATTGGCTGACTATGCTACAACATCTTATTCAGATTCAGACAATGCTGCTGAGGGGGAGACACCGCAAAATCCACTAGCATGTCTGATGGCCAGATCCGAGGATCCAGAATGTTCTTCATCAGATTCTAACGCAAGTGAGGTACATCCCTTTTACATTCCAAAGCATGTAAATTATTTATCTGTTCATAGTGAATGTAACTTGCACACACATATACTTGATCTAGAAGCTAGATTAAATGCTGAAACGGAAAAGTGTGTCAAGGCCGAACATCTAGCCCAAACATTAAAAGAGTCATCTAAGTTATATCAAAAAAAGTGGTTAACTAATCATGACGTGATAAAACAGATACTAATTGAAAAGGTAGATGTTCAGGATAGGAATACGTATCTAGAATCTTGTATGGAAAGGCTATCAAATGAAAAGCACTAATTAAAATCAGAAATATATGTTCTATCAAAACAATTAGAGACGGTAAGTATGGAAAACACAGATTGCTTTGAAAAATATTAAACGATAGAAGAACAAAGAATAGGTTTGTACTCTCGCATAAAGACCCTTGATGATGAATTTTTAAAACGAGGTCAAACAGAAGAAACCATTCACTTAAATCAACCCAATGAGACTAGGTTTTATCATTCCAAACAAGGAATTGGTTTTAAGATTCCTAAGTACTTAGAAAAGACAAAACAAGTTTTACCTCTCTTTTATGACATTAATTACATGGGTGCTGGGCTTAAATCTTTCTTTTTCGAATCATCAAAAGAAGTCTTCACCCAAGAGGATGAGAAATGTAATGAAAATGAAGAAAAAGAAAATATTTTTTAAATATGAAGAGCTAAACGAGAGTTATCCTTATAGAGTACCCTTTCTAGAGGAAGATTTCTTGTCTAGTTATTCAGAAGCTGAACTGAAAGCAGAACCAGTCAAACCAATCCCTCATCTTTACATTCCTACAAAAGTTCTTCAACACAAAATTAAACTTTTAGAAAAGGAATTAAAGTCAACTCAAAAGAAAGCTCTTGATTATCAATAAGCTCTTCTTAAGAGTGAGGAAAAACTGGTAAATCAAAGTTTTCAACAAACTGTAGAATTAACTATCTACAAAGAAAAATTTGGCATGGTTTCTCAAAGCATAAATGGTCATTTAAAAGAGCAAAAAGTTTCTCATCTTACCAAAATCCCACACGTGTCATCTGAAAAAGGTAAAACTAAAGTTGAAAATTCTTCTATCAGTTTTAAAGGTGAGTGTTCAAAACCTTTCAAAGCCAAGGTTTCAAAGGAGACTCAGATTCAATCCAAGTCTTCTAAGAAACCCACTCACCAAGAAAAAGAAAAATCTCCAAAATCTAAGTCTTCCATGAGTACTGACTCTCGTTGTTTTGTTCTCACAAATCATGTGAGAAGAGTGCCAAAAACGTCTATTAAAGATTTTACATGTTTTTTTTGTGAAGAAGGTTGTTATGCCAAATGATTTTGTTCTAGAGATAAGGTGCATGTAATCTCTGAAAACAATGATTGTAATGATGTAACGAATTCTATTTCTTGTTTGAACTATTCATTTAGTGACTTGTTTAAATTATGTCCAACTCGTTTTAGACGTCAAGTACCTGAAATGAATGCTTTTGTGCCTTATCCTACTAAGAGAATTGGTAAAAAGAAAATAAAAAATGTTGCATCATTGGCCAACACAAAAAATGAGACTTGTACTTTGCCTAGGGCCAAAACCAAAGCAAAAGTCAAACAAGTCTCAAAAAGTCAAAAATCGAAGGTAATTTCATCGCCTAAGGTTCCAAAGCCTATTAAATCCAATTATAAATGGATTCCAAAAGGCTATGCATCTTGTCCACACATAACTGCAAAATGGGTTCCTAAAACTGCAAACGTGCCATATTCACCTGGAACTCTTAACCCAAAAGGACCCATATTAATATGGGTATCCAAAGTTGTGTGATCTTAATGCAGATGGTTCTTGGTTACTTCAGATAAAGACCCGTACTTCACAGAATTGGCTTCTAGTTATCATAGGCTTGGATCCATTTTATTTCTTGTCGGTTGTGCTTAAACCGACACATTTGGCTTCTGTGCACACAGCTCAGCACCCGGTCTAAAATCATCATGTTTTCTGAACATATCGGTTCAGAACACGGTTTGAATGTTAATTTAAGATGGATCCGTTTGAATGCTTATAGATTTCATTGTATGTATTTATTTGTTTTCAGGCAAAATCTATCTGATATATGGATTCGGGGTGCTCCAACCACATGACTGGGAGAAGAGAATTGTTGTCCAATATAGTAGAACAATACTGTGGAACAGTCAATTCAGGAACAATCACCATGCTCACATAAAAGGATACAGGGGTTTAGTCTTAAATAATCTAGTCATCAAGGATGTTGACTATGTTGAGGGATTATCACACAATCTGTTTAGCATAGGTCAGCTCTGTGATAAAGGATTAGAAGTCACATTTAGGGCTAAGAACTGTAGTGTTAAGAGTATGGATGGTAAAGAAATTTTATCCGGTTCCCGTAACTCTAACATTTACATCATAGATGTAGCTAAGCTTATGGTTAAGGATAGCATCTGCCTTCTGTCAAATGCTTCATCAAAAGACTCTTGGTTGTGGCATCGTAGGCTATCCCACTTAAACTTTGAGAACATCAACAAGCTGGCTACTAAACAACTCGTGAAAGGAATTCAAGAACTGAGATATGAAAAAGACCATCTGTGTGGAGCTTGTGAGAAAGGAAAGATGAAAAGATCATCTCACAAATCGAAACCCAAACCATCATCGAAGAGAGTATTGGAGTTACTACATATGGACTTATGCGGACCAATGCGAACTCAAAGCATAAATGGAAAGCGATATGTGTTGGTTATCATTGACGATTACTCACGATATACCTGGGTTAAATTCTTACGATCCAAGGATGAGATTGCTCAAGAAATCATCGATTTTATTAGGAGTGTCGAAACCCAACAGCAACTGTCCGTTCAATCAATCCGATCTGACAACGGCACAAAATTTAAGAACTCGGTAGTAAAGGACTTCCTTCGATTTAAAGGTATTCAGCATTAATATTCTGCTGGTAGAACACCTCAACAAAATGGAGTCATAGAAAGACGTAATCGTACCCTTGTGGAAGTTGTACGTACAATGCCGACTTACTCAAAGCTACCTCCGTTCTTGTGGGCCGAAGCCGTGTCAACAGCTTGCTACACGCAGAATCGCTCCATAATCCATAAGCGTTTCAATAAAAATCCATATCAACTCTTTTTGAATAAAGTACCTTTTATCACGTACATACGTGTATTTGGTTGCAGGTGCTACGTGCTTAATGAAAAAGACAACCTCGGTAAATTTAACAAGAAAGCGGATGAAGCGATCTTCATTGGATACTCATCCAACTCGAAGGCATATCGTGCATTCAAAACTCGCACCAGGACAGTCAATGAAAGTGTGCATGTCACATTTGATGAATTGGCTGAACTGGCACCCGAAGTTGATCAATCAGGACCACGCATTACACCAATGCCAGGAGACTCTTATTCTCAATATACTTCTATTTCTCCATCTGATTTAGTTAATTTATTTGATCCTTTTTATGTTGAATTTTTTGGTCCTAGTGCTAATGTTTCTAATGTTTCTACTTCTGTAGGTAATACATCCAACGAATCAACTGCACAACAAATTTAATCTGATCCCTCTTCATCCACTTCATACCCACATCCATCAACTTCATCCACTAATACATCTGCAGCTGAATCTACTCCAGAAATACCCTCACACATAATGGCAAACATCCTTCCTTCTCTTGAACACATTGAACCCGAACCGGAACTAGTGGTACCTACACTAGAAACCATTGACCATGAATCATCCTCCATTCCCACACTCACCACTGAGGTTCCATCTCATTCACCCCTTCCACATGAGAGAAAATGGACCCAAAGTCACCCAACCGATCAAATCATTGGTGATGTATCGACCGGTGTCCAAACCTAAAGGGCATCTGCTAATGAATGTCTCTTTGCGTCATTCCTTAGTATGATAGAGCCTGCTCGTGTAGATGAGGCCTTAAAAGATCCGGACTGGATTGTTGCAATGCAAGAGGAGCTCAACCAGTTTGATCATCTTAGAGTATGGCAGTTAGTATTCAAGTTTAAAGACCGAACAATTATCGGAACAAAGTGGATCTACAAGAACAAACGAGACGAAAACAACGTTGTGGTAAGAAACAAAGCGAGACTTGTCGCCAAAGGTTACCGACAACAAGAAGAGATAGATTACGATGAGACCTTCGCTCCAGTTGCACGGATAGAAGCTATCAGAATCTTCTTGGCGTACGCGGCACACAAAGACTTCAAAGTGTACCATATGGACGTCAAGAAAGCCTTTCTTAACGGTCAACTTAACAAAGAGGTGTATGTTGAACAACCACAAGGTTTTGTTGATGCACATAAACCTGACCATGTTTATGTGCTAGACAAAGCCCTCTATGGTTTGAAACAAGCACCTCGCGCATGGTATGACAGTCTCTCTAACTTTCTTATCTCTGATGGGTTCAGCAAAGGTGTGATGGATATAACATTGTTCACAAAAAGGGAAGGCCCGCACATAATGCTAGTCTGAATATATGTCGACAACATTATATTTGGATCTACTGTCAGTAATTTCTGTAATGATTTTTCATCCCTATTGGAGTCTAGGTTCGAGATGAGTATGATGGGGGAAATGAACTTTTTCCTCGGATTACAAGTCAAACAACTTGAAAATTGGATTTTTGTGAACCAGTCGAAATATACTCTTGACATTCTCAAGAAGTATAACTTAGACTCTTACACGAGTTTCGCAACTCCCATGGCTTCCAACTATAAGTTAGACACTGATCCTTCTGGGAAAAGAGTCGATAATACAACTTACAGAGGGATGATAGGATCCTTACTGTATCTGACTGCTAGTAGACCTAATATAATGTTTTCAACATGTCTTTGTGCTCGTTTTCATACCGACCCAAAGGAATCACACCTAACTGCTGTAAAACGCATTTTTCGTTATCTTAAGGGTACACCCGATCTTGATCTCTGGTATCCAAAGGGAACCAATTTTGATCTTACTGCCTTTTCAGATGCTGATTTTGCATGTTGTAGAGTTGACAGGAAAAGCACATCAGGCGAAATACAGTTCTTAGAAGACAGAGCGGTGAGTTGGTCCTCCAAAAAGCAGAATTGTGTTTCAACATCCACAGGTGAAGCTGAGTATGTAGCAGCTGCAAGTTGTTGCTCTCAAGTGTTGTCGATGAGAACACAATTATGTGATTATGGATTCTCGCTCACCAACATCCTAATCTACTGCGATTCTTGAAGTGCAATTGCTATCTCTTGCAATCCCGTGCAACACTCACGAACGAAACATATAGATATCAGGTATCATTTTATTAAAGATCATGTAGAATAGAGAACAATTGAGTTGTATTTTGTAGGCACGGAATATCAACTTGCTGATATTTTTACTAAAGCTTTAGACGAACCTCGTTTTCAGTTTTTTAGTACCACATACCGGCATGTTGAATGCACCTTCTAGTTAAATATCAGACTTTTTCTAAAATAATTCTATTTCAAACATACGTGTTTGAAATTCCATTATTTTAGAAAATATCTGTTATTTAAAATTAAGGGTTGTGTCACAAAATTAAATTTCAATATTTCCTTATCTATATACATCTTTAATAATTAATGATCCTGAAAAATTGCTATATGAATTGTTCATCATTGAGTGAGACGCTAATTTATCTAGGTTTGTCTGTATCTTATCAGAAAAAGAAAAGAAAAAGGATAAGTGTTTATTTGAGGGGGAGTATAATTAGGATGTTAGTTTATATATTTTATTGTTTTTAATGTCACTATAACTTTAAGTTTTAGGTTGCTTAATATTTTTTATTATTATTATTTTTAGTTAATATAATAGGTCAGAAAATTCGCAAAAAGATTTTATGTGTTTTTAAATATCTTAAAAAGATAAAAATATTTTTATTTCTTTAATTCTCATTTTTCCTTTGTCTCAAATTAATCTATAAAGAAAATCTCAAAAATAGTTTCTTTACTTATTTTGTTTTTCAAAGAAAATTCAAAAATTTCAAATTCAAAAAGATTTTTGATTGGGCCTTCTTTTTCTTTTATTAGTTTTTATTTTAGGTCCAATTTTTTTTAGTATGTTTCGCCCAATATGTTGTAAAGTTTTTTTTATTTTATACGGCTGACCCTGTTTAAAAAGAAACGTGCGGACCCTTTTATTCCGACCTGACCCGCCAATTTAAATAGGCAGGTCAAGCGGTTCCTTCTCCCTTACGCTTTCTTCCTTCTCCTCTTTCTCTCTGAAAAACCGTTGACATCCCCACCGCCATACCTCCATAACCGATCGTTCAAGCTTATCAAGCCACCGTTTTTTCTCGTTTTTCTTGCATTTTCAGTCTTCGGCACTATCAGGTAACCTCTTTTTAACTTTATTTCAGTCTTTAACTTCTTATTTAGTGTGTTTGATTTTCGAATATTTTAAAGTTTTTTCTTTCGGTTTTTCATCATTTTAGGACCTTTAATCTGTTATTTATAGCATAGTGTAGTTAATAAAGTGTTCATTGCATGTTTTTACTCTAGGATCTGCATTTTTATGCATTTTTATACATTTTTTAAATTGTTCACGTTGCATGTGCATGAACATTAACTGCTGAAAAGTTTCCTAAGTGTCGAATTCGGACCATCGGGACTTCGGATGAATTTACTTAGCAAATTTTCAAATTTTAATCTGTTTCAACCGAATTCAGTGCACTGTTCATCCGAATCCGGACCACTGTGCATCCGAATTCGGCTCACATCAGCATTGTTCAAATTTTCAATTATTTTTCTAAGTTTTCCATTATCAATCACTGTGCATCCGAATTCAGATCTAACCTTCCATCCAAATTCGGTCCCCATCCATACATTTCCATGCATTCTCATCCGAATTTCAGACTGAACTGAATTCGGATCACTGTTCATCCGGAATTCGGCTCATCCAAAATTCAACACTTAGCATTTTTTCAATTTTTACATTTATGCATTTTCATCCAAAAACAAAAATCCAAAAATATTTCATGTCCTTTGCACCATTGGTTAGAGTTAGGATCAGTGTTTGAGTGAAAATGTCTGTTCTAACATTGGTCTCTTAACGATTGACTTTGGACTTTATTCAGTAGAATTCACATTCTACTGATAAAGACCTGATGCTTTAAACAGAACATATAGTTTCTTTTTCACACTTATCCCAGACGTAGTATCAATGACTTATTCTGTTAAGTCTTCTATTCTAACTCTGATGCATTTCTACAGGACTCATGGAACCCACTATAGTTTTAAGCATTCCTCATTCCCCCATCCCAAATAATAATTCCCAGCTCCCAGAAGAGTCCATACTACCTCAATCACAATTTGTCGAGTTTTTCACCCACAACTGGCAACTTGACATTTCCACCTTACGCCGTGAAGCCGAGAATATCTCATTTGATATTCTCAAAGGCCACCCTCTTTTCTACTCCCTATCCACCGCAATATTCATACCTCAAATATACCTTCAACAGTTCTGGAATCATCTCACATTTGTGTCTGATGCCGAACCCCACTTCACCTCTACCATCGACTGCGTTCCAGTCAAAATCACAACAGCAGCCATCCGCCACATTCTACGCCTCCCAGCTGAAGCCTTTTCACTATCCAGACTTGCCTTCGCCCCAATCCCTTCTCTTATGGAAACCCTTGAAGAAATTAAGGCCCTTGGTTATGATGGCCCTTTATCAAAGCCATCCGAATTCCGAACAAAAAACCTTCAAGCTCGTTGGAGGGTTCTCTTCAACATCATCAATAAATGTTTCACCGGGAAACATTCTGGTCATGATTCGGCGTCAATTCAAGTGCTTTCAATGTTCGCAGCGTTTGCAAATGACCATCATTACGACTATGTTGTTCATATTTGACGAGTTAAAAAGAGCCAATCTGGAGAGACGAACCAAACGAGGGCGAAAATACATACCTCTTCAGAGGTTTCTTCAGTTCATAATTCAGTATGCTGTGGATGATGATGATGATATCCATGAAAGACCGGAGGCTGATGTATATATGACGGCTGCTCTTCAAAGAATAAATCTTCCAAAGGGAAATCCCAGCGTTCATGTGATGCATGTTCCTCTATCTCTGCTACAACGAGCAGTCCAAACAGAAAGGGTCAGGGAATATATAAGGGAGTTTTATCCGAATGAGGCTATGTCAGAACCGACTGAGCCTACCCAATCCGAAGGTGAGGTTCGAGTGAGTGAGTCCGAGGGTGAAGAGGTGGAAGTACAATAATCAATGGGTATGGGTGAGCGGGAGGTTTTTGAGGAAAGGGAGGGAGCAGTAGGTGAGGAAGCAGAGGCGGCCGACTCTGAACGGACCGTCTCTGTCTTGAGAGGGCTAGAGGTAACATCCGTGGGAGATCTAAGCCTAGTCAGCCGGACAACCCCGCATAAGACCATCAGTCTAATCATCAAAACAACCCCATCCATCCACTTAATGTCCTCTCAAAAGGATATTACTTCATTCCACGGGGAAATAGCACATACTCCATCACCCTCTCACTCGGAGAGTCGTGGTGTTGAAATCGGTCACACGTCGCCCCAAGTGACCATACTTCCTTCGACCACAGCTCACTCCCCACCCCCACACACTCAGCACGACGCCTTCGTGGTGTCCACCGATGAACGAGCTGCCTTCGTGGCAGCTCCAAAAACTTCCAGACCTGAGCATCCCGCAGTGGAGCCAGAAGTGACGAAAGGAAGACCTGGAGTTGCATCACAAATGCCGTCAACTTCAGGCCATCCCGAGATTAATCCTGAGATGCTAACAACAGCTCTTCGTGCTGCTGGGGTTGTCACCTGGGCTGACCTGGATGCCTAGAATGAGGCTTCCGAAGAGAGACATACCGCCCTTCTTTCATTCATTAAGGGTAAGGGGGTTGCATCTGAGGATTTGCCTCCACCGGGAACCCGTTCAGTCCAAGCACAGATTTCAGATCTCTCAGACAAGATAGATGCGCTGACAAGATTAATTCTACAAGTCCAGGAGCAGATCAACTCCCATATGGACCATCTTGAGTCTGCAGTGTTAGAGCTTAAGTGTCGTCCTCAGGGTGAATCTCAGAAACGAAAACATGACGATCAGGACGACCCTGATCGCCATGAGGGGAGAAACGACAAAAAATTCAGTCTGAGAACCCGATAATGATTGTAGGGGGAGCCGAATCAGAGGGAACAGATATCCAAGGGTCGTGGGAACAGAGGTATGGGGCTCAAGACATGATAGAAGACGAGCCTTTGGTTGAAGGCCCGGCTCCGTTGGATCCAATGTCAGCGACGGTGGAGTACGAACCTATATATGAAAAGGTCGAAATCATATTGGTGTTTGTTTCAGACTCTGATATTGCTGAATACTATCCTTTACTCACTCCAAAGCCTGAACCCGAGTCGCCTCAAAAATCCTCCTCATAACTGCATCTCTTGCAAACATTGCGGTTGCAAACCGGACCATGTCCTTTTTAGTGCAGTCGCTGATTCTAAAAGTTCTTTCGGTGGTGGTGATCCACTCTAGTGTCGTCACGGAATCTCCAGTCCCATCAAAAGTTACTACCCCGTTACTTTACAAGTCCTTAAACCTACACCCCTTTGCTTTGTTAGAAGAACCAGTGCCTTCTTTCCTTTCTTCTTGATCTCCCTGTTGTTGTTCCTTATTCTTTCTTTTGTTAGCTTTATGTTTTACTTCGGACTCATCTCTGGCCCTTAATTGATCCGCAAATGACTGAGCCTGCTCAGCCATTCTTTTGGCTTGTAATTCATGGTTCTGTTCCATGAGAGTTTGCATGATCTGGAACATCTGTTGAGGAGTCATATCGTCTCCTGACATGTTCTGAAATATAACATATAATATTCAGAACATTTATTTCTGAGTCCTAGTGTTTACAGTTACCCTTTATTTGTCCCCGTTTGCATGTCAATCCTATCTTAGTTTGGATCATTTCCATGGTGTCCATTCTTATATCATAACCTAAGTTTGAGTCCAAGTCCTCGCGGACACTTGAAACCTCAAACTAATGCTCTGATACCAACTTGAAACGTCCTCATGTATTAATGATATAATTGATAACACCAGGATCAACACACCCAATGATTAACACGATATTTAAAATTGATGACTTACTACACATTTAAGAAGTTCCACACTAAAGCAAGAAATGTATGTCTAAAGTGATAAAATCTGACTACTACAACATCATAAATCGTTTTTGAATACATAAAATCCTAGCCCCAAAGGTATATCGTCCATGTACCAATTAGATTCTAAGGACACCGATATATGAAATGGATTGCCTATGAAGAAGGTCTAGCTACACCTTTGCCTTTTCCTGAAACCATTAAGAGTCAACGGTAAGCTAAAACTTAGTGAGATAACAGATTATATATTCAACAAGTATTTCTTTACAAGCTATAGTGAAAACAGGCACTGTAAGCCTCATAGTATGAGAAAACCATGCAGTGCAAGCATGGGGTTGGCAGTTCAAAATGCTGATCGGGGATGTGCCGAACCTGACCAGGAAAGTGAATGGGATGATCAGTCCCCGACAGTGGCCTGCTGTCAGCCCCAGTCCAGGTCGCATCAGATTGTGAAGTAGTTAATCATGCAGTGCAAGCATGATATATGAGATGCACATTCAATTGAACGCTAGCTACATGTTTGTCACATGTCAAGTACAAGTGTGCATCATAACAATGAAACATATATGAGTGCCAATTGATATATATTGACCAATGTGAACATGCCATTGAAATGTAAAATGTGAATGCAAAGACAATAAATGTTAAAATAATAATCTTTTACTCATAGTGGTTTATACAATGTAACTTGTCTCTGAATCAATGTGTGTTTGACAACACCACAAAGATCTTGTTATGTTAGTGTAATAGTGTATTAATGTCAGTATCTAATTAAAACTTGATTTTGAACATTAAAATAAAATTGAACTGAAATTCGAACCACATCCGAATTTCGGATGATCCGAAATTCGAATGGTCCGAGGTCCATCCTTAGTAATTTATGTTTGTGACCTCATCTGAAGTTCGGATGAACAGTTGATCCGAAATTTGGTTGAACAGTTGATCTGAAATTGGCATTATGACTTAGTGATTTTTCTATGGTTTTTCCAATCGAGATTGCTTGTGGTCCGAAATTCGATTGTTGATCCGAACTCGGATGGATCCGAGTAGGTCCGAAATTCGGATAAATGGAATTGTGTTCATCAAATCCGACTTTCATACTTGTATTATTCTAATATTTTCCAGATTTTACCATTTATGCATGTTTTGTGTCTAAAATTGCAGATATGAATTTATTAGTACTATTTTTAACACATTATAACTTAAAAAGTATCTTGAATATACCAATTAGTCCATTTTCTTCATTTGTCGAAGAACACACACAAACACACACTAAATTTTCAAAATCATACTTAGAAGTGGAATCTGAATATGAAATTTGGTATACAACATCCTTAACACTCGATTTAAACAATTCCATAAAGACATACAACATGCATTAACATTTATAGACGCAATCTGTGATTCGGTTCATCATAAAACCGAACACAAAAACTCTAAAAATCGCAATATACTAGTATTACCTCAAATTGTTTGTTGTAGTGACTATAGCTTCGTATTTGCCTCTTCAATCCAACTTTTTGCACTTGACTTCTAGAAATTATGTGTTCTTGATTTGAAGTCGTGAGTTTTAGTGAGAGAAAGTGAGAGAGACTGTGAGAGTAGAGAGAGTGAGGGAGAAAGATTAAAATGAAGGTTTCTCCCTTTTTATTTGTTAGTTTGCCACTTTTAAACATTACACCCCTCACCTTCGTATTTCTCTTATTTAAACCGATTTTAAGTCGGTTTCTCATGGTTATGCTTGCTCAAAAGACAACCATGAGGATTTCTCCTCATTGTTTTTCACATTTAAATTTGTGAACGAAATTTGCTTAAACTGAATGATAATCCATTAATACATTTATTAGAATCTTAAAATGTAAATTACATGTACTTAAAATTAAGGATGTTACATATTCCCAAGTAATAGCATAAGCCCGTGAATCTGTCATAGATGACTCAATGGACTTTCACCACTGGGAAGCCCTACCTCGAAGTAAATAAGGGGTGTACCCTACCATATCCTTGGGGTCCACACGAGTGACCGGAAAAGCACACTCGACCCCGCGCCCCCAAGCTAAAGCCACCACTAGCTTGCTTCCACCTCTGAACTCTAGAGGAGCCCCTGTCACGAAATCCTTAAAGGGACCCTCTATGTGATATCGATTTAGAAGTACTTGCACCAGTAACTAGGATACCCGTACCAGAACCACCTCTTGTACCCTGTCTTGTACTCTGGCTCATACCCTGGGTGCGGAAAAACTGAGCAAGAATGTCAAACAGATTAGGCTTGTGGACATACTAGTCGCCCGCTAGTTTCTCAGACCCGGAACCGTTTCCCTCTGGATCCATATTATCCTGCACAAGTTTAACAATAACATAAATGGTCAAAACATATATCACGTAGTGTCATATAATAAGCTAAGATTGTTAAATCCACTAAAATCTATTCGCAGAAAGATTTCCAACGATCCGAACATGGTTTAAGCTCAAGCATCCAATAGTGATACTTCAAACTTCAAATTTCAAGCTTTGATACCATGATGTAATACCCTTTAAAACCCGGCTGAATGCCATGTCATTTTCAATACAGGTGGCAATAACACGTATAATAACCATTATATAAGGACAGAGGTTTACACTGTTAATTAAACACTTTTAACAACATGCAACGACTCTGTTTAGCTGATAATTCCAGTTATACATAACCCGAAAATATAGATACACAAGTTTACTGAAGGTAGTAAGGTCAACACACAGTCAGATAAAAAACTCTTTGCAGTAGTCCCAAGCTCCTACTTCTGCTCTAGAGCTGGCGGCCAAATCTTCTGACCCCCTAATACACACATTCAAACTCGAATGTGTAAGCTTTCATAGCTAGTGAGTACACAAGGGTTTACACCCTACAAATAACACACAAGCATATATCACATGGGAATCACAGTAACCCTACAATCTCTAGCATAACCATGCCTCACTAACCACATCCCATAGGGGCTTGAGATCCAATATCACACTGAGATACATAATTAAACTAGGGAGACCCCTCCCCCTGCTGTCATGCCACGCCTATGGAAGATAACAGGACTAATACAGCTCAAGGCGACCTGATAATCATAGTCATATATATATGTGTAAGGTCTACCTAACACGAGATCCATCTAGACGCGGAACCGTCAACGAGTGCGGAATCCTCGTTAACGGGTAGACGGTAACAACTCTCACTAGAAACACGGAGACTATCAACGAGCTATACGAACTACACAAGAACGTACCTACTAGAAGACTCTCTCCGAAACAATGCTAACACTGATGATAAACTCGAAATCGCCTTTTGCTTAATCACTCTCGAATTCTGCAAAAAGTCTGATAATATTTCGAGTCTATCCCTAATTATAGAGGCTAATTCGAGTCTGACATGGGCCAAACTCGAATCCGGCCCAAGGCCCATTCGAGTTTGTCCTCTCTGACATTCTCGAATCTGCCTACTAAGGGACATTCGAATCTACCTAGGATCACATTCGAATCTGACATAGATTCGAATGCCAATCCTTATAGAATTCGAATCTGACTAACTTGTATTTGAAACTTAAGTTTTTAACTTATGTTTGAATTTATCTTTGAACTTTATGTTTGAACTTCTTGTAATACGATACATCAAGTTCAAACATACAATCAATAACTGTCAAACATATATAAACATATATATCAAAAACTCGTTAATTCTCAATACTTTGAATATTACTTAAACCAAAATGTTAGATTGCTTAGACTGCTATCGTCACACAGGGTGTACCAACAGACTCCCCCTTGACGATAGCTTCTAACTATTTACATCAAGTTTAAGTACTAGATCTATATATACTACTACCTGCGTATAAACTAGCATCTATACACACTCTAACAACTTTTTGGTACTTCCTGGCATCAGACCTCCATCCTTCGTGAAAGAAGATAGGTTGATCATTCAGCTTATTCAGGTCGTCCTTCGATAGATTTATTAAGTGTAGAGGATCATACACTCTCAAAATCACTTTGTCCTGTGTATCTTCCATAACTGCTTCAGCTGTGTCATTATCGACGTACCACCATTTCATGTTGCCTAGAACATCTTGTGGCATCGATTTCATTGGTACTTTCTTCAGACACCTCACAGGTTTGTATACCATCCTGGCCCATGGCCTACCTGTATGAGGATCTATTCTCGACTCATCCTCGACCCTCTTTCCAGTCCTTGGCTTGAGTCGCTGAAATTTACCTGAACGACCTTCTTTCCTTATAATTCTTTCAATCACTTCTGCATACTTATCATCTCCAATATTAATTAGCTCCTTCCAGGCTAACTCTTTTACTTCAATCTTGGGCAGTGTATTGAATGCTTTCAGTGTTCGCCTCAAGTACTGAAGGCCATCTCTCATTTTTAAAATAAATAGCTGCAGTTCTCGGTCAAAGAACCAGCATATAATTCCTGCTGAGAGATCTCCAGCACCCGGAATTCTCATTCTTTTCTTCATCTTTGGCTTCGTCTTCTTTTCTTCCTTGCGGAACCAAAGCTTCATCAACTCAGCCCTAGATGGCTCCTTCTCTGCTTCTACAAGTTGTGAGTCTTCGACTGAGGCTACCTTGATGTCATCTATGTCAATCACATTGTGATTATTGTGCACATACAATTCTGTGATAGGTTGTGAATTTATGATCACCTCATTGACGTTATCGTCCTCGTCCTCTATCCCTTCGTCGTCGGATCTCCAATCAACAATCTCCTCAGGTACAAATTCCCCTTCCTCCAACTCTTCTATTTCTTCTTCAAAATCAAATTCCATCAATTCTTCCTCAATGTCTTTTAGCGCATCTATCATATCGCTTTTCAAAGTCCTTGAGGGACCAGCCTCTCCTCTTTCACCTTCCAACTGACTCGGCTCCCCCGAGACTGAGCATCCTGAGCAGTAGAAAAATCTACTGGCTCAATCTGTCTTTGTGTGCTGTGATCATTGCCGTGTCCATCTTCATTATCATCATCATCATCTCTGCGCTCTTCTACCTGATCACGACACGATGTCTCCCCCTGAGCCTTTATATTTTTCAGTAATTGCTCAATCAGGGAGCGCATCGACCTTATTTCAGCTGCTTGATCAGCGACAAAAGTTTTCAGCTCCAAGTTCTCTTCCTGTACTTTGTCCACAATCTTTTTCAGTTCCGCATTCTCATTGTCTAGATTTGCATTATGCTTCTGAATTTCACCGATTGCCGTTGTCAGGCCTAAGATCTGGATCTGTTGGAAGTCAACTCTATCTTTTAGCTGCAAAAACCTTTGATTTTCTGTGTATGTGGATGAGGTGGATGGGATGGATTGAATTGGAGTCGGAATTATGGGTGATGGAATGTACGGTTCAGCATTTGGTGGTGATGGTGGTATGGTGGATTGAGTAGGTGGAGGTTGGACTATTTCAGGCTGTGCTACTGAAGCGGAAGTAGCTCCTTGCATAAAGCGATGATGGTTAGCCCTTTGCCTCGTGACTAATGGAGCAACGTCTTCTTCTTCGAAATCAGAGTCATCAGACTCTCGTGATGCTCTCCGCCTTGAAACTTCTTCATTTACTACCAATCTCGACCCATAAGTTCCTATCTGAACTGTTGGTTCTGCTGTGACTGATTCTGGAGCTTCAACCTCGATCTCCTCCATATCTTCAGACTCAGTAGCTGACGATGACATGTCATTACCGGTTTGAAGAGGTTGATATTCATCTATTTCCCGAAGCACATCATCTTCTCCTTTCGGAGGCTGTAACAATTGATCGATAAGCTCAGCAGTTATTTCTTCATTTGCATTAGGACCCGCTTCCCATATCTCATGCAGTGTTTGACACAACTGACCGGATGTCGGAATAGGTTCTGCTGGTGTACTTGAAGGCCCTGCCTCTTGTACCTCTTGCTGTTGACTTGTAGAAGGCCTATTTGCCTGAGTTTGACTCGCGGTAGCTCTTTGGCGTCTCCGCTGTTGCTGAGGATGCGGTTGTTGTCGTTGTTGTTGTGTCTGTCTAAGTGGAACTTCCACTTCACCTGCCCAATTGGCATTATCCGGTGCTTCAAAGTTTCTGTCTATTATAGCTCCAAACAACGGTCGCTCGACCGGAACTGCCAACCTTCCTCTGGGCAGAACAATCAGCAAAAATTCTTTTTTCGATAACTGTGACACTTTGAATCTCATTAAGCTGAGGCAAATTCGGCAAGAAGTGCCTGATGAGCATCATTACGAATCGTGGGTACAGCAACAATCTTTCGCGTTCAGGCGCAGTGATTTGATGAACAAATTCTGAGAAAAACATTCCAGAGAAGCTGAAGCGCCGTTTATAAACTAAAGCGATCATCCCGGATTGGATCTTCGAGACAATATAATCGAATCCAGCTTTCTTGGCCGCAAAACAAACCATAAACACATGCGCCAAAAATCTCCATTGACCTATTAGCCCACTCTTCATGTAAGATGTCTTCGTAACACCTAAACTATATCCCATCCTCAGAAACGCAGGAAATATTCTAAGCTGGTTCTTTGATCGAGAACTGCAGCTATTCATTATTAAGCGAAAGGATGGTCTCCAGTATCTTAGGAGAAGATTGAAAGATTTCAACTCCTTACCAAAGGTTGAGATAAAGGCGTTGGCGTGGAAGGAGCTTGTAAATATCGGAGACGACCCTTATGCTGAAATCATAGCAAAGATCATTAGAAAGGAAGGGAGGTCGAGAAAATTTGAAAGGCTCAATCCGAGAGTTGGCAAAAGAGTGATGGACAATACTATAATTGATCCTCTGACTGGTAGACCTTGGAAGAGAATACTATATAAACCAGTTAAATGTTTGAAGAAAGTCCCGCTAAAGCCAATGCCACAGAACGTCTTGAGTAATCTTAACTGGTGGTACGTTGACAGTGAAACAGGTGAAGCGGTGATGGAAGACTTAGAAGAAAAAGTAATTCTTAGAGTGTACGATCCGCTGCACTTAGTCAATCTTTCCAGAGAAGACCTTCAAGTGCTTCATACTCATAAAATCTCGAGTGATGCTATAACAACCTAGTTTTATCTAAACTTAATTATCTGATTTTCGAACCGATAATGTAATATTATTACATTATTTGAATTATAATTTAATTAATTTATAAGATATTTAATTAAATTATATAAATATTTAAAGTTATGATTTAATAATTATTAAAGATAATTAAATAAAAGAGATATAATATACAAAAATGAAAGTGGGTTAACTAGCAAATATAACTAGATGAAGTATATAAACGAGATTTATTATTCATTTTAACACTTTTACTCTCTCTCTCTCTACACACACTCTCTCTCTACCTTCTCTCTAAATTATCTCCCAAACCGACCGGCCGATTATCAAGTTTTATATATCGTTAGAAAGATCTCGGAGAATACTACACGAATCTGCTATTCCATACGTGATTTCGTACGAATTTGAGGTTAGAATCGATATTTTTAAGCTTTTATATTTCGGTTTTATGAATAAATTCGAATTTGATTATTTTGTATGATTAAAGTTAATTTAGCCTAGGTTTTAACTAGATTAAGTATAAAATAAACGAACCTAGGCTTAATACTCATTATATTCGTGATTTATAACTTAGAAATTCATGTTTTAGAACTGTAAATATGAACAAATTCGAGATGCCAAGAACAAACTCGAAATACATGGAACAAACTCGAATTTGAGCTAAATTCGAAAATATTTCCGAATTTAATTATCAAAGTCGAATGAGGTCTTTGAATTTAATTCTTGGTGATTCGAATTTGGTTTCATTCAAAATTAGGATTTCGATTTTAGTCTCTAAATTCGAAAGGAGCTTCTAATTTAATCCATGATTCGACTTTAATCCATATATGATGATAATGTTTGAATTTAAGTATAAATTCAAGACTTAGACTTTGACTTTAACCTTAAATTCGAAATAGAATTTAACCCTTCATTCGAATTTAATATATATGAAATAGTCCACATGCTCAAATTTATATATTTGTGTTCAAATTTAGTTATATAAATTCGAAACCCACTCCTTAAATTCGAATATATATACTGACCTTTTGAGAATTTATGAAACAAAGAATATTAATGAAAGATGATTAATGAATAAACACGTTATCAGAATCAGATAAAATAAAGAATTTAAAGATAAAAAGAGGATGATATTGACGTGAGATTGACATAATAATTCTGGACAGGTTGAGTGAAATTCTGAACAAAGATTTAAAAGATTTAAAGCGGGTCAAAGATTTGATTTGACAGAGAACATATTGAGATAAAATCCTGAGATAACTCAGGTGGCAGATTTTACATCTGTTTGATAAAGACCCAACACTGTGAGTTATAGATATTCAAGTATAACATGCTTGATTTCCGGTTGAGACATATTGTTGATGCTAGATTAATTTGACATTCATTTATCAGCTGGATTGTGACCTGTGCACACCATGGATGGGTGTTGCCCAGTGGATCATGATAGCTATTTGACTTATCACTTCATATGATATTGCTTTTACTGTTCATTTCAGATATTGCGATAAGACTACTGCTATCATGACTTTGATTACATATGCTTCATCATTGCATATACTTGACATATTGATTCAGCTTGATTAGCCTTGATTGGTCTATTGTTCTAGACCTGGCTTTTTCACCAGTTCTATTGAACTTGGTAATGACCTCCGATGTTCCGCCACATTGATTTACTGGTAGCTAGCCCAGTATGTGGCTGATCACCACGATTTAAGCGTGAGCGTGGCCTGAGCATCATCCGACTCTATAACTTCTATGTCTCAATCATGAGGGCTGTAGCGGCAGCCAAGACATATCACGCTAGATTGATGATCCGCTTGACATGCATGTTAATTTGAAAATCTATTTACTCACTAAGCATTGCTTACGGTTGCTACATTAACATTTTTGCAGGAAAAGATAAAGGAAAGTCACCTGCGGGACCTAGTACTTAGGTCTTACAAGATCAAGACAGGAGTTCTCATAGACCTCTACTCAGCAAACCCATTTTGGTACTAATTGGATGATGATATTATGGTGATCTGGGTAGATTTATTTTGATTATATGATGACATGAATTAGATTAGACTTGTGCCCTTTATAAGTTTAATTTGAAAACCGTAAACTGTATTAAACTTAAATCCTAATATTTTGTACTGTAATTTTTAATTCCGCAATTAATTACTCTATCTTAGTTGTGATTGATATCGTATTGCATGATGTGGGACCTAGACTGGTGAGAACTGCCTCGTAAGGGGTGGTCTTCACAGGATGGTATCAGAGCCCATGGTTTGAGTGAATCAAGTATTACGTGAGTATACTTGGTCTCAAACTGAAGCAATACATATGTATCAATCATTTAGCTGGTTTGAACTGAGATAGGATGTACAGACTATTAGGATGGGAAAAAGGGTACATAGATCTAAGTCTATAAACTGATAGTTAAATGATTTTAATTTTCAGATTAAGATGTCCGGATCAGGATCAGGTGACATACCAAACATGACCCCACAACAAATGTTCGAGATGATGCAACAATTGTTAGCCCAACACTCTGAGCAACAAAATAAAATAATGCAAGAACAGTTTCAGGCCAGAGATGAGGCCGAAGCAAAAAGACGTAATGATAAGAAAAATAAGCGAAAAGATAAGCAAGTCCAGAATGAAGAATCTGATTCTGATAACTCTACTCCTGAAACCCAAATCGCTCAGCCAAAAGGCTGCAAGTTTAAAGATTTCAAAGCTAGCGGTGCTTTGAATTTTGAAGGAACAGTTAATCCAATTCAGGCAATGGATTGGATCAGCCATACCGAAGAAATCTTCAGGATTTCTGACTGCTTAGATTCAAAGAAAGTGAGCTATGCTTCTGCGTTGTTTGTTGGAGCTGCTCGTGCATGGTGGAAGACCCAGAGAAGTATCTATGGCGAAGAAGTTATACAGACTTTAGAATGGAACCAGTTCCTAGATATGTTCAACGCGAAGTATTGCCCGATCGACCAACAAGATAAGATGGAAGTCCAATTGATGCAGCTGACTCAGGGAACAAAGACTGTTGAAGAATACGAGCACGAATTCTCTCGGCTTTGCGTTTACTCCTCATATCAAGTAGCTACTGAAGAAAGGAAGATGAATAGATTCAGTGGAGGACTCAACCCGAGATACCGACATCCGATGAGCGCGATAAGATACAAGAGTTACTTAGAAATGGTTGAAGCAGCTAGACAGATCGAGAGGGGTTATTTAGAGTATGGTGATCAGCTTTATGCCCCATCAGCAAATCCGACATGTCCTTCTCCTCTGAAGAAACAGAGATTCGGTAGATTCTTCAGGCCAAACAAATCTCAGACTCAACAATCTCAACAATCCCAACCGAAAGCCCAAGCATATTCACTTACAAACGAACCTCGATTCTGCAAGAGATGCAGAAAGTCACATATGGGACTGTGTAACCCAGATGATGTTACTTGTTCTGCGTGTAACCGAATTGGTCACAACAGTGAAGAGTGCCCACAACAAGGACGTGGATGTGCGAAATGCGGGAAAAGAGGACATTTCATGTATCAGTGTGGCAGCGGGCAACGATTTCAGTCGCAATCATCAGCGGGAGGTTCTACAATAAAGAGTTCTGTTGCAACTCCGACAGCAAGGACACGTGTGTTTCAGATAACAGCAGAAGAAGCGAGAGAAACACCTGACGTAGTTACCGGTACGTTTCTGTTAAATACGATACCTGCTCGCGTATTATTTGATTCTGGCGCTAGTCGTTCCTTTATATCGACTTATTTTGCATCAAGATTATCTAAATCCCCGTCAAAGCTTCCTGTTGTAATTGATATCGAGACAGCCAGTAACAACTATGTTATGGCTGATTCTGTCTACCGAAACTGCACCCTGCTCGTAAATAATATCGTATTCAACCTCGATCTTATACTGATTCCGCTAAAAGAGTTTGACGTTATCATCGGCATGGACTGGCTAACGAACAACGAAGCAACGATCGTATGCAACCGTCGGATCATCAGAATCAAGTCCTCAGACGGCCGAGTATTGGAGATCAAAGGAGAGAAAAGAAAAGGTGCTCACTGCTTCATTTCTGTAGAGAAAGCTCACAAATGTTTGTCTAAGGGTCACGAATTTCATCTGTGCTACGTCTCTTCTGAATCTAACTCTGAAAAGAAAACCCTAGCTGACATTCCTATCGTCTGTGAGTTTCCAGACGTCTTTCCCGATGATATTTCTGGAGTACCACCAGAACGTCAAGTCGAATTCGGCATTGACTTAGTTCCTGGTGCGGCTCCCATTGCAAAAGCTCCTTACAGACTTGCACCTGCAGAAATGCAGGAAATGTCAAAGCAGTTGCAAGAGCTGTTGGAAAAGGGGTTTATCCGACCGAGTTCATCTCCGTGGGGTGCACCTGTCTTATTTGTCAAAAAGAAAGACGGAACTTTCCGTATGTGCATCGACTACCGCGAGTTGAACAAAGTTACTATAAAGAATAAATATCCTCTGCCCAGGATCGATGATCTGTTTGCTCAGCTACAAGGAGCCAGCTACTACTCGAAAATAGATCTTCGTTCTGGGTATCATCAGTTGAAAGTTAAAGATGAGGATGTTCCAAAGACAGCCTTCCGAACAAGATACGGTCATTACGAATTTCTCGTGATGTCGTTCGGCTTAACAAATGCACCAGCGGCGTTCATAGACCTCATGAATCGTGTGTGCAGACCGATGCTGGATAAGTCAGTTATCGTATTCATAGACGATATTCTGATTTACTCCAAAACGAAGGGTGACCATTCTATTCATCTGCGACAATTGCTAGAGTTACTGAGAAAAGAAAGACTCTACGCAAAATTTTCTAAGTGTGAATTCTGGCTCAGACAGGTATAACTTTACATTGTTTTGAGCTATTCCTTAATCGTTCTTTGATTGAACAAAACTTGAAATTTCACTCTGATTTCTTTCTAGATTCAATTCCTTAGCCATGTCATATCTGGTGAAGGAATTTCCGTTGATCCATCTAAAGTCGAGTCTGTTCAGAAATGGCAAACGCCTCGCAATGCCTCCGAAATAAGAAGTTTACTTGGATTGGCCGGTTATTATCGGCGATTCATAAAGGATTTCTCGAAGATTGTTGTGCCACTTACGATGCTAACACGAAAGAATACACCTTTCGTATGGGCCGATAAACAGCAAGAGGCATTTGAAACTCTAAAGCAGAAACTAATTCAAGCGCCGATCCTAGCCTTACCAGAAGGCAATGATGATTTTGTCGTTTACAGCGACGCATCTGGTACTGGCTTAGGATGTGTTCTGATGCAAAGGGGAAAAGTAATTGCCTACGCTTCAAGGCAATTGAAAGACTACGAGAAAAATGCACCAACTCATGATCTTGAGTTGGCTGCCGTTACCTTTGCACTGAAGATCTGGCGTCACTATCTATATGGGACTCGGTGTCAACTTTACACCGATCATAAAAGTCTCAAACATCTTTTTACTCAGAAGGATCTGAATATGAAACACCGTCGGTCCTTGGAGCTTATCAAGGACTATGATTGTGAGATCCTATATCATCCCGGCAAAGCTAATGTTGTCGCGGATGCTTTGAGTAGAAAAGTTTATCCAGAAAAGTGCTGCTATGCCCTAACTCCGGTTATATTCTCTTCTGATCTTATTGAAGACATCAGAGTTGCTCAAGCTGAAGCACTGAAAGAAGAGAATCTTTGTTCTGAAAATCTTAAAGGGCAGCTACAATTTCTAACTCTGAATCATTTGGGACTTCATTGTCTCAAGGGAAACCGAATCTGAATTCCTAAATATGGTTCTATTCGCAACACTCTTCTATCTGAAGCCCACAAGTCCAAATTATATGTTCATCCTGGCAGCTCAAAGATGTACTTTGATCTGAAATCTGATTACTGGTGGCCAGGAATGAAGAAAGACATCGGTCAATATGTTGAAAGCTGCAGAGTATGTCAAATGGTTAAGGCAGAACACCAGAAACCCTTCGGGGATATGCAATCACTGCCAGTTCCTGAATGGAAGTGGGAGCATATAACTATGGATTTCATCACGAAGCTGCCGAAAACCAAGAGACAGCACGACTCCATCTGGGTAGTCGTGGATCGATTAACGAAGTCAGCTCACTTCATACCGATGAAAGAAACATACTCCCTTGATAGATTGGCACAGATGTACATCACTGAAATCATTTCTCGACATGGTGTGCCGAAATCTATCGTCTCTGATCGTGATAGTCGTTTCACATCTAGATTCTAGCAAGCTCTACAAGACGGGATGGGTACTCGGATCTCTATGAGTACTGCTTATCATCCTAATGCAGATGGCCAGAGTGAGCGTACTATCCTTACTCTAGAAGATATGCTTCGTGCCTGCATTCTTGATCTAGGTGGTAACTGGAATGACCACTTGCCGTTGGTCGAATTCTCATATAATAACAGTTATCATTGAACGATCAAGATGGCTCCTTTTGAAGCTTTGTACGGAAGAAAATGCAGAACTCCCACCTGTTGGCGCGAAACAGGTGAATCGCCAATAGCAGGACCTGCCCTTCTACAGTTGACTCATGAAAAGATTCAGCTGGTTAGAAGAAACATACTTGAAGCTCAAAGCAGGCAGAAGTCATACTATGACAATCGACATCGATCGATTACTTTTGCAGTTAACGATTGGGTGATGCTGAAAGTATCTCCAATGAAGAATGTGGTTAGATTTATAAAGCGAAACAAGCTAGCTCCAAGATTTATCGGTCCGTACAAAATTGTGGAAAATATAGGAAATCAATCTTATCGTCTTGACTGCCAGCGGACTTATCTGGAATACATCCTGTATTCCATGTTAGTCACTTGAGAAAGAGCTTAGCAGACGAAAGAGAAGTTCAAACACCACATGTTAACGTGCAGATTGATGAGAAGCTTCGCGTGGTTGAAGAGCCAGAACATATTCTGGACTCGAAGACCAAAAAGCTTCGGAATAAAGAGATACAGATGGTGCTCGTCCAGTGGAAACACCACAAAGGTTCGCATCAGTCTTGGGAATCCAGAGATGTCATGAAAGCAACATATCCAAGTCTGTTCGAACATAGCTAACTTCGGGGACGAAGTTTGTGCGTGGTGGAGCCCATTCTATAACAACCTAGTTTTATCTAAACTTAATTATCTGATTTTCGAACCGATAATGTAATATTATTACATTATTTGAATTATAATTTAATTAATTTATAAGATATTTAATTAAATTATATAAATATTTAAAGTTATGATTTAATAATTATTAAAGATAATTAAATAAAAGAGATATAATATACAAAAATGAAAGTGGGTTAACTAGCAAATATAACTAGATGAAGTATATAAACGAGATTTATTATTCATTTTAACACTTTTACTCTCTCTCTCTACACACTCTCTCTCTTTACACACTCTCTCTACCTTCTCTCTAAATTATCTCCCAAACCGACCGGCCGATTATCAAGTTTTATATATCATTAGAAAGATCTCGAAGAATACTACACGAATCTGCTATTCCATACGTGATTTCGTACGAATTTGAGGTAAGAATCGATATTTTTAAGCTTTTATATTTCGGTTTTATGAATAAATTCGAATTTGATTATTTTGTATTATTAAAGTTAATTTAGCCTAGGTTTTAACTAAATTAAGTATAAAATAAACGAACCTAGGCTTAATACTCATTATATTCGTGATTTATAACTTAGAAATTCATGTTTTAGAACTGTAAATATGAACAAATTCGAGATGCCAAGAACAAACTCGAAATACATGGAACAAACTCGAATTTGAGCTAAATTCGAAAATATTTCCGAATTTAATTATCAAAGTCGAATGAGGTCTTCGAATTTAATTCTTGGTGATTCGAATTTGGTTTCATTCAAAATTAGGATTTCGATTTTAGTCTCTAAATTCGAAAGGAGCTTCTAATTTAATCCATGATTCGACTTTAATCCATATATGATGATAATGTTTGAATTTAAGTATAAATTCAAGACTTAGACTTTGACTTTAACCTTAAATTCGAAATAGAATTTAACCCTTCATTCGAATTTAATATATATGAAATAGTCCACATGCTCAAATTTATATATTTGTGTTCAAATTTAGTTATATAAATTCGAAACTCACTCCTTAAATTCGAATATATTGCATAAAACACTTGGGCAACGCATAAAATAACAAGATAATTAGCAAAATGATTATATATATATATATATATATATATATATATATATATATATATATACTGACCTTTTGAGAATTTATGAAACAAAGAATATTAATGAAAGATGATTAATGAATAAACACGTTATCAGAATCAGATAAAATAAAGAATTTAAAGATAAAAAGAGGATGATATTGACGTGAGATTGACATAATAATTCTGGACAGGTTGAGTGAAATTCTGAACAAAGATTTAAAAGATTTAAAGCGGGTCAAAGATTTGATTTGACAGAGAACATATTGAGATAAAATCCTGAGATAACTCAGGTGGCAGATTTTACATCTGTTTGATAAAGACCCAACACTGTGAGTTATAGATATTCAGATTTAACATGCTTGATTTCCGGTTGAGACATATTGTTGATGCTAGATTAATTTGACATTCATTTATCAGCTGGATTGTGACCTGTGCACACATGGATGGGTGTTGCCCAGTGGATCATGATAGCTATTTGACTTATCACTTCATATGATATTGCTTTTACTGTTCATTTCAGATATTGCGATAAGACTACTGCTATCATGACTTTGATTACATATGCTTCATCATTGCATATACTTGACATATTGATTCAGCTTGATTAGCCTTGATTGGTCTATTGTTCTAGACCTGGCTTTTTCACCAGTTCTATTGAACTTGGTAATGACCTCCGATGTTCCGCCACATTGATTTACTGGTAGCTAGCCCAGTATGTGGCTGATCACCACGATTTAAGCGTGAGCGTGGCCTGAGCATCATCCGACTCTATAACTTCTATGTCTCAATCATGAGGGCTGTAGCGGCAGCCAAGACATATCACGCTAGATTGATGATCCGCTTGACATGCATGTTAATTTGAAAATCTATTTACTCACTAAGCATTGCTTACGGTTGCTACATTAACGTTTTTACAGGAAAAGATAAAGGAAAGTCACCTGCGGGACCTAGTTCTTAGGTCTTACAAGATCAAGACAGGAGTTCTCATAGACCTCTACTCAGCAAACCCATTTTGGTACTAATTGGATAATGATATTATGGTGATCTGGGTAGATTTATTTTGATTATATGATGACATGAATTAGATTAGACTTGTGCCCTTTATAAGTTTAATTTGAAAACCGTAAACTGTATTAAACTTAAATCCTAATATTTTGTACTGTAATTTTTAATTCCGCAATTAATTACTCTATCTTAGTTGTGATTGATATCGTATTGCATGATGTGGGACCTAGACTGGTGAGAACTGCCCCGTAAGGGGTGGTCTTCACAGATGCACATATGGAGTTTGAGGCCAGGAAGTACCAAAAGGTAGTAAAAGTTTGTATAGATGCAGGACTATATGCAGGTAGCAGTCCATATAGTTCTAGAACCTAATCAAAATGTAAATAGTTAGAAGCTATCGTCAAGGGGGAGTCTATTGTTACACCCTGTGTGACGATAGCAGTCTACGTTGTGTTAACATTTTGTGTAAGTCATTGAATATTAACTAGTGTTTATTGTTTGTATGTTTGAACTTGGTGTAACGTATTACAAGAAGTTCAAACATAAAGTTCAAAGATTAATTCAAACATAAGTTAAAACATATATTCAAATAGAATTTTGACATGTGAAATTCGAATTTAGGTTAAATTCGAATTTAGCATGAAGGTAAATTCGAATTTGTCATGTGGACAAATTCGAATGGGCCTTGGGCCTGTATTCGAGTTTGTCCCATGACAAACTCGAATGGGTCTCTATAATTAGGGATTAACTCGAATGATTAAGGGACTTTTGCAGACTTTTGCAGATTTCGTGTGAGTGATTAGCAGAAGGCGATCTCGAGTTTATCAGCAATTAGCAGAAGGCGATCTCGAGTTTATCGGAGTTAATCGTCGAGTAGGTTCGTTCGTAGTCGTTCGTACAACGCCGTGGTAGTCTTCGTGTTCCGTGACTGTGATATACCCGTCAAGCCGCTAACGAGGATTCCGCACTCGTTGGTGTGTGTCGCGTCTAGATAGATCTACAGTCTGAAGACCTTACAAGTGGTATCATAGCCTACGGGGTGTTCTACGTGTTCTTCGTGTTCATAAGATACATCCTAGGTTTCTTCACGTTTTAGACGGTGAATATTACGTAGTTTTGAGGTTTTCGAGCTTATCAAATTAGATTCCGGGAAATACTTTGTTGTAGTTCACGTTTTTTTTATCAAAATCAATATTTTTACTTGTAAAAATATTGATTTAATCTGAAAAACTTGAAAAACTCGAGGTGTTAGCCGTTTTTCGAATTTGCGGCGCTCGAATTTGTTAAGGGGGAATTAGGGTTTGCTCAGTTTCGAGTATTTACCAAAATACGCTCCTTTCGAGATTGTTTAAAGTTTGATTCGAAATTGGCCATTTCGAATTTGCTTGGATCTTCGACTTTACACTAAAGTCGAATCAGTGATTTCGAGTTTAAGAGGACCTTCGAGTTTAAAAAGGACCTTCGAATTTAAGAGGACTTTCGAGATTAGGGAACCTTTGAATTTGTCATCAATTTCGAATTTAGCTGGATTTAATAACTTAATTCGAATTTAATCCCAAATTGGTTTAAATTTAATTAAATTCGAATTTACCCAAATTCGAAAGAATTAATTTAAATTAATTTCGAATTAAATTAATTAAGTTTAAATTCAATTATATTTGAAACAATGTCAAGTCTGCAAAGGTTTTATGGAGATGGATCATGAGGTTGGAAAAGCAAATTCTCCGCCAAAGTTGATGAAGCTTGAAGATTATTACTGGTGGAAGGATCGGTATGCTGACTTCGCAAGATTTAATGATATGAGAATGTGGATTTGTATCGACGAGGGATACATTCCACCTACTGCAGAGGTTGAAGGTCGTCAACGAGTCTTATCATATTCAAAGATGAAAGATGAAGATAAGAAGGTTTATGAGGCTGAAAACCGTGCATTCTTTGTCATTCGGATTGCATTACCTCAGGAAATACTACATACCTTTCGTAATCAGAAAACATCAAAAGAGCTTTAGGATGCCTTAGAGAAACGGTGTGAGGTAACCCGAGGGTTAGAAAGAATCGGATGGAGATGCTCAAGCAGCAGTTTGCTATCTTCAAAGCATTGAAGAATGAAAAGCTGGAAGAGACTATCACACGATTCTATCATCTGCTAACTGAGTTAGACAGCCATGACGTGGAGTATAGTGAAACTTAGAAGAATAACAAGCTTCTGGATGCTTTACCGGCCAAATGGGAGATGTATGTGGCCTTAATCAAGCATGATGAAGACAAATACTATACTCTGTCTCTAGAGAATGTTGTAGGAACGCTGAGGGCGTATCACTTTGAGCTATTAAAGAAGGAAACGGATTATGATCAAGTTCAAGATCCGACCATGTACTTTGGGAAAACAAAACCTTCAGTGGCAGCTGAATTGAAGACAGCTACAGCTTTCTTCTCTGGAGAGACTTCGTCACCGGCTGAGACAGAAGACTCACAGAGTAGGGCTTTCTTAGGGTTTGCTAAACCAGAAGAAAAGCAACATCAGGCTACACCGGCATCTACATCTCAAGGATATTCAAAGATGCCTATGAGTGCAAAATCGGCTGAAGACCATCTGAATCTGTTGGCTTCATTCGTGGCCGCTTACGGCAATTGTGTTCAGGGCAAAATTAACGATCCTGCGCTTTGGGATGAGGTACGATCAGGTAGACCCTGATGATCTTGAAGAGATGGATCTGCAATGGCAACTAGCCATGGTAACTCAGAGAGTTAAGAGATTCATCAAAAGGACGAGAAGAAATCTGAATGTGAGTAACAATAAGATTAGATTCGATAAGTCCAAGGTTAAATGTTACAACTGTCAAGGGTTCGGACACTTCGCTAGAGAGTGTCAGAGATCGAAGGTAGAAAATTACCAGGGACAGTATCAGAACCAATCACAAGGGCGATATCTTCCGAGTAGTTCTGCCAGTCAAGCGAATATAGCTGGTCTGTTATCTAATGTCACATCAGACAGACAGCTTGATGGAACTTATGACTGGAGCACACATCCAGAGTCGAACGCTAGAGCCTTTATGGCTGAAGTGACTGAGACTGGAAGTGAAGGGGCAGAGGAAATCACAGGGGACGGCAGTCAGAATGAAAGCAGTCCGATGTGGGTAGAGAAGTCAGATGATCAGATAATTCTGGAGTTTGCCGCTCAAATGGCCAACGTAGAATCAGATCATACCAAGGTAAGTCTGAACTTTTCTCTTTTCCATGAGTTGTGTGCTTTATGTGCTACATCTAACGATATGTTAAATTTAGTACTAGAATCACATCAAACCTTATCTGCTCAAAATGAAGTGTTAAAAACAGATAATGCTAGCCTAGAAGATATAAAGCAAGATCTTAGGGATAAGCTCAAGGCTGATGCACAGGATGTTATAGTTCTAAAGGACAAACTGAGCGAACAGTGTGTTACGGTAGAACTCATGTATGAACATGTTAAGACATTAACCAAGTAGCTAAAATCCAAAGACATAGAGCTAGCTGAATCTAAGGTAAAGGTAGCTGAGGTAAATAGTAAACTTGAAAAGTTTAGGAACTCATCTCTTAACCTAGGGAAAATATTGGATGCACAGCGTCAATCTAAGAAGCCTGTAGGTCTAGGATATCATGAGAGTCCTCCACCTTTCAATGCCAATTATGTACCTCAACCTCAGGAGAAAACTGAGAAATCAGTTGAGAAGAATTACCGAAACCAGTGTCTGAAACTGTAAAGGAAAATGAAACTAAGGTGACTGATAATACTATCAAGATTAAGAAAGTTAAATTTGTGCCATCCTCTAGTGAAAAACCTGTAGGCCAACACAAAATTGACTTTAATGATCAGGATGATGAGCCAGTCGCTATAGTGGAACCAAGAGAGCCAGACACTAGTGTGACACCTAAATCAAAGGGTGCACACAAAAAGTCAATTGAAAAAATGTCTTGCTTTAGATGTCACGAAAGAGGGCATGTTGCTTCTAACTGTCCGCATAGGAAAGTAGATACTACACCTAAGACGGGAAAGCCAGAACAATCTAAGCCTTCTCCAAGTGTTGCGAGCACTAGTAGTTCTCAGAATACCGAGAAGACTGTGCAAGCTGCACCAAAATCTGCTGTGAAACAAATACCGGTGTCAGTTCGACCAAAAGAAGTGATTAGGACTAATTCACCAAATCGAGTCATTAATCAATCTAGGTCTGGACCGCAACAACAATATAGGATTACAACACCTAGCAGAGCTTACACTCCGGTTAGGTCACACACTCCTGTTAGACATCAAACACCGGGTAGAGCTCAGGGATATCAATTGGAATTGCCATATAATCGTAGTTATTCAAGAGCTCCACAGCAAATGCCTACACAAAGGCAAAGGTGAACTAAAATCACTCGGCACCACAACAAACTCCAGCTCAAAGACCCAAGTCACCTGAAAGGAGAGATGGGTATTTGAAAGAGTTTAAGTATGTGGACGAGAATGGTATTACCAAGTCAGTTATGGCTTGGGTTCCCCGTGATAACTAACCTATTTTCTTTCATGTGCAGGAGATAACTACAGGTCCAAACAACAAATGGTTCGTCGACAGTGGTTGCTCCAGGCACATGACAGGGGAGAGAAGTCTACTCGCAGACTTCAAGGGAGGGAATCGGGGCTTTGTATCATTCGCTGGCAATAAAGGAGGGAATATAACTGGTACAGGAGTGGTCACTAATGGGACTATCAAATTGGATCAAGTTTATCACGTTGATAAACTGGTTCACAATCTCATTAGTGTATCTCAAATCTGTGATAAGAAGAACTCAGTATTGTTCACTGATACTGAGGCGTTAGTGCTAAAACCGGGGTTCAAAGTACCTGAAGAGTGGATACTGATGAGGGCTCCAAGGAAGAATGACCTGTACATGCTCGACATGAACAAGCTAGAATCTTCGATGAGACCAATTTGTCTGCTATCTAAAGCTTCAGAGACTGAGTCGGTTTTATGGCACAGACGCATGGCACACTTGCACCTGAGAAAGATGAACTATATTACGAAAAATGGATTGGTGCAAGGTGTTCCTATGAAGAGTTTTCAGTTCGAGGATAAGTGTCTACCGTGCAAGAAAGGAAAACAACACACGAAGGCACACAAGTCCAAGGCTCAGAACTCCATCGCTGCCAAATTCGATTTGTTGCATATGGACCTCTTCGGACCAATCAACAAAAGGAGTATAGGTGGTAGTTGGTACTGTTTAGTTATTACTGACGATTACTTACGTTTTTCTTGGGTTTTCTTTCTAGGTACAAAGGACGAGACGGCTGCTAAGCTCATCGGGTTCTTAGACCAAGTGGAGAATTCATACGGAACAAGGGTTAAAAGAATTCCAAGTGATAACGGAACAGAGTTTAAAAACACAGTAATTGGTGTATATTGCCTATCAAAGGGCATAGTGCATCAATTTAGTGCACCTTATGAGCCACAACAAAATGGGGTGGCCGAACGGAAAAACAGGACACTGATTGAGGCAGCACGGACCATGTTATTGGATTCAAAGCTTCCTACCATGTTTTGGGGGGAGGCAGTGAATACCGCATGCCATGTTTTAAACCAGGTCCAGACTGTCAAATCTTTGAACAAAACCTGTTATGAAGTTTTGAATAAAAGGCCACCTAATTTAACTGGCTTCGAACCTTTTGGGGTACCATGTACTTTAATGAAAACAAAACATCAACCTAAGTTTGGTGAAAAGGCTGACGAAGGATACTTCCTAGGTTATGTGCCGAACTCACCAAACAAACGGGTTTTTAATAAATCTAATGGTACAGTAGAGTTGTGTATAACATAGATGTTACAAGTTATACACATGAACCACAAACTGGTCCGGAATGGATATTTGATTATGACAAATTGTTTGAGTCATTTAACATTCCTTTGGATGAAAATGCAGGTACTATCGAAAAGGACATGTCGTCATTAAATCTGAATGACGAGGGTCATAACTTTCTGAGGACCACTTTTCAATCAACATCCGAGCCTACATCAACTGAAGATAGATCTCCAAAAGTTACTGATTCTGAAGTGCCTACAAACGAAAATCAGACAACTACTTCTAACTCTGAGGAAAATTTCCAGGAAGAAGAAAATGTGGAGTCTGAAGTCGTTCCCCCGTTAAGAGAGATAGGATCTAATTCGGGAGATAATCTGAGAGTTGACGAGATAGAGACATCTAGGATCAACAGGAACCGTCCTATAGAAAGCATCATAGGAAATCCCAATGCGGCTGTGAGGACTAGGAGTAGTTTAAATAACAACACAGTGTTATTGTCGATGATAAATGACTCCGAGGCCTTTCATACTTGCCTCTATTCATGCTTTATCTCGCAAGTAGAGCCGACAAATGTGCAGATGTTGGGTTGAAGCGATGCAGGAAGAACTGTCACAATTTAAGAAACTAGAAGTGTGGGAGTTAGTTCCATTACCTCGAGGAGAAGTTGCAATAGGAACCAAATGGGTTTTTAAGTGCAAAAGAGATGATTGGGGTATAGTCACTCGCAACAAAGCAAGATTGGTGGAAAAGGGTTTCAACCAAGAGGAAGGAATCGATTACAATGAGGTGTTCGCGCCAGTGGCAAGGCTTGAAGCAATCCATTTGTTTCTGGCTTTTGCTTCCTTCAAGGGTTTTAAGGTTTATCAACTAGATGTTAAGAGTGCTTTCCTTTATGGGAAAGTGAAGGAACTGGTGTATGTGGAACAGCTGCCCGGGTTTACAGATCTGAAAAATCCAGACAGAGTTAATCGATTAGATAAGGCTCTGTATGGATTGCATCAAGCACCAAGGGCGTGGTATGAGACTCTATCCAACCATCTGTTAGAAAATGGGTTTGAAAGAGGAAGGATAGACAGTACGCTGTTCGTGAAGCGAAAAGGAGAACATTTCATCTTGGTACAAGTGTACGTCGATGATATCATCTTTGGATCATCAGACGAACAAATGTTCAAGGATTTTGAAAAGGTGATGAAGTCAAAGTTCGAGATGAGTGCAATGGGTGAGTTGAACTTCTTTCTGGGTTTGCAAGTTGACCAAAAGAAGGAGGGCACGTTTATCCATCAGACGAAGTATGTCTACGACATATTAGAGCGCTTCGGGATGGAAGGGAAAAAACTGACAGCTCATTTCAGCACGCCGATTCAAGTGAATCACAATCTCGGACCGGGTACTGAGAGTGATACCGATGTGGATCTGACGTTATATCGGGCCATGATTGGGTCACTTGTGTATTTAACTACTTCTAGACCTGATATTATGTTTGTTGTTTGTATTTGTGTGAGGTTTCAAGATAATCCGAAAGAGATGCACATGAAAGCTGTGAAGCGGGTTCTACGATACCTCAAGTCGAAACCGAAGCTGGGACTTTGGTATCACGCGGAGGGCGATTTGAAATTGGAGGCGTTCACGGATTCAGACTACGGAGGATGCAGCTTGATGCGCAAGTCAACAACTGGAGGTTGTCAGTTCCTAGGAGGGAGATTTGTTTCCTGGAAATGCAAGAAACAGACTTCGGTAGCCGTGTCAACGTGCGAGGCCGAATATGTTGTTGCTGGTAGTTGCTGTTCACAGGTTCTGTGGATACAACAACAATTGCGGGATTACGGTTTGACTTATACTCATACTCCTATTAGGATAGGTAACCAGTCAACAATTGCTATTACTAATAATCCAGTTAAGCATAATAAAACCAAGCACATAGACATAAGACATCATTTTATACGTGATTGTGCTGAAAAGAACTTAATCAAGCTGGTAAAAGTGGCAACGGATGATAATAATGCAGATTTATTTACCAAAGCTTTTGATAAGTCACGCTTTGAGTATTTGATTCAACTAAATGGGATGCGTAATCCAGAGTGAATTGACCTTAGTAGAGTTTTATTTCTTTTTATAGCATTAGTCTTTCTTTCTTTTTATAGTAAGTGTGGTAACTTAGGATAGTTTCCTTTTATAGTAAGTTATTAGGCTATTATATTTTCTTACTTTTACTTATGAAAAAAAAAGAGAAAACCATAAAAAGTTCAAAAAAAAAGAATATCAGAAAAAGAGTTAAAGTCTTAGATGCATAGGTTCAAAGTGACGAAAATTAGCACAGTCTTTACAAGCTCTAAGTGTTTAGCTTTCACTTATAATGCACCTAAAAGTCTAAGTGTTATACATTATCCAGTTTGATATGTAGGTAGGCATAATACATATAGGGAGTCTCAAGACTAATAAAATATTCAAGAAAAAGTCAAACGTGTCACTGACTTAGATGTATGACCAATTGGTCTTAATTTTTATGTTAGAGACATACAGACTTTGATTCTAAATGAGGTATGCAAACTTTCTGGGGATGTATAACAACATCAGATACATCTTAAAGAAATGGAAAGAATAGAAAAATCATACTGAGTTAAGAGTCAAAACAAGTAACTCTGTTGTACGTAAGTACAGACCTGTTGCCTCTGTTTTGATTCGAGTTAGCAAGATAAGTCGCTTTGTTGTACGTCGGTACAGACCTGTCACCGCTATCTTGCTAGCTTTAAAAGTAAACCTTAAGACAAACTAAGACACTTTGTTGTATGTAAATACAGACCTGTGTCCGATGTTTGCCTTTTAAAGAAAGTTTGCAATACCAAGAAGTTATAATCATTGTGTGTATGCCTTGATCATAAAAGTATGTCTATGTATGAGTCACGTAAGGTAATTTCTTGCTAAATAAAAAGGCCAAGGGATATTCCAAAGTGTAACATGTTTAAAGGGAAAATAATACCAACAATCGGCTAAAAATGTATGTCACGACAAACAATCAAATGAATAAAAAATTCCTAAGTGTGAAAGTTTGAATACTGAAAGTACGTATTTGACACCGCTATCTGATTGAACCTTTCTTTGACTATACTCGTAAAAAATAGTCTGTTAAGTGTTTAAGTTGTAAATTTTTTAAAAAAATAATAATAAAATAAAGTAGATTAGTCTAAGTTTAATTTTTGTTCACAATTTTAACTTTAATTTATTTTATTTTATCTTTATTTATTACTTCATTTTTTATTTTTTATTGTTATTTATTTTTATTTTTATTTTTATTTTTACTTAGGAAAAAGGTCACAATTACTAAGGGTGCGTTCCTAGTTGAATAAAATAAACATTACGTGAAAATCTTGGGCTTAGGGTAAAAGGTTTGGCATAGTTTATTCCGTTACACGAAAAAGTTGAAAAAGTTGAATTTAATTCAAAGAGTTTCAAAATTTTCAAAAATTTTCAAGTTAAATTCGAGTTTAAGCCACATTCGAATATATATTCGAATCTGGCAGGGACTTCGAATTTGGCATTAAATTCGAAAGATGTCACAAACTCGAAGGTGGTTAGTATAAATAGGTCAACAGTGACAAATCATTAACCACCTACATTCGAATTTGAGTCTTCGAGTTATTCAGAGAGCATTCGAGTTTATTCATTCGACTTTGCCGTTTTCGAGTTTCATACTATTTGTCGAGTGTTTGTCCATTTGTGTTCGAGACTACTAACAAATCTAGGTATAATCAACAGTGTTGTACAAGATTTAGGTGGTTTTAGACTCCATTTGAGCAAAAATTAACAAATTTTGAGGTTTTAATGGTGGGATGTTTGTATTTCAAAATAACAAACTTTTAACCGGTGAAACATCAAATTGATTACAAATATCTTTGATTAGAACCTATTAGGACTAATGGATGAAATTTTCTAAGTCTAAATTGGTTAAAATTTTGGATTTTTGTTGTGATCCGTACAGATATCTTCGAATTTGATCTTGCATTCGAGTTTGATAGTGGCTTCGAGTTTGTCACTAAACTCGAAGATACCATTAAATTCAAAACTAGGGTTGTTTCGAACTTGTCATTCGAGTTTGCCATTATATTCGAATTATTTGCTTAAAATTTAAATCAAACTTGTAGAAATTCATATTTGTTGGATTTTGTTCTTACACAAGTTCAAAATAAGACAAATTTGAATTTAAACAAGTTTATGTTTATATGGATAATTCTAATATTTTATATAATTTATTGTGCAGATATGGCAGATAGAGTTTTTGTTCCAAAGCATAATATGGGCATTTCTCCGGACCATGAGATACCTGAGGCAGCAGTTGAAGCCGAGTCAACTTCAGATTCTGAGTCGGAAGAAGAAGAAGAAGAAGAAATAGAGGTTGAGGCACCAACCACAGTGCCAGAAGATCCGTCTATTCACATAGGCACATATGGATTGAGGTTAGTGGTGATTGATGAAGAAGCTAGAAGAAGAAGAGCTTCGAGGGAGTCAGATGACTCAGATTTTGAGGAAGAAGAAATGACTCCTTTGGTACCCAGCCATAGGGCTAAAAGGCACCGATTTATGCAGGGAGCTTCATCAGCCTCTGCTTCTGAGCTAGAAATGCCTACCGTTCACCCATCAGAACCAACATCCACTCCACCACCACCTGTTCAAACATCCATTCCCTCACCAATCATCCCAACTCACATCCAATCAATTCCATCCACTTCCTCAACCTTTACAGATAATCAAAGGTTCTCTGAGCTCAGGAGCAAGGTTGACTTCCAGCAAGTCCAAATCTTTCAGTTGACAAAAGCTATTGGTGAGATACAGGCGCATAACGCAAATGTTGATAAAGATAATGCTGAGTTGAAGAAATATGTTGGAAAGATTGAGGAAGAGAATCTGGAGCTTAAAACTTTTGTTGCAGATCAAGCTGCAGAAATCAGAACAATGAGGTCCCTTATTGAGCAGCTATTGAAAAATCTAAAAGCTCGGGGGGAGACAAGTTGAAGAGATGATGAGGAGCAGCGAAGGGAAGGTGATGACGATGGCAATGATCCCAATGCACCAAAAGAGAGTGAGCCAGTAGATTTTCCTGCTGCTCTATATGCTGAAGTTCAGGGGGAGCCTAGTAAAAGTGGTGTTGAAGGAGGAGAAGGAGGTGAGGTTGATTCTTTAAAGACTCATGAAAGTGATATGATAGACGCCTTGAGAGATATTGAGGAAGAAGTTATGGATTTTGATTTTGATTTTGAAGAAGAGATAGAGGAGTTGGAGGAAGGAGAATTCGTACGGGAGGATGTAGTTGATTGGAGATCTGACGATGTAGTGATAGAAAACGAGGACGATAATGTCAACGAAGTGATTGTTAATTCACAACCTATCACGGAATTATATGTGCGAGATAATCATAATGTGATTGATATAGATGAGATCAAAATAGCCTCGGTCGAAGACTCTGAACTTGAAGAAGCAGAAAAGGAGCCATCCAGGGCTGATTTAATGAATCTATGGTTCAAAAAAGAAGAAAATAAAGAAAAGCTAAAGATGAAGAGAAGAATGAGAGTTCCGGGCTCCGAAAATCTTTCTGGTGGAATTATAAGCTGGTTCTTTGAGAGAGAATTGCAGCTATTCATATTGAAAAGGAGAGATGGACTTTAATACCTAAGGCGGACACTTAAAGTATTTAATACATTGCCAAAGGTAGAAGTAAAGGAGTTAGCATGGAAAGAACTGATCAATATCAGTGAGGACCCGTATGTTGAGGTTATAGCCAAGATAATAAGAAAAGAGGGTCGTTCTGGAAAGTTTGAAAGACTTAAGCCGAGATCAGGAAAAAGAATAGAAGATGAGACAAGAATAGACCCCCATACGGGAAGGCCATGGGCTAGAATGTTGTATAAGCCCGTTAGGTGTCTAAAGAAGGTGCCAATGAAGTCCATGGCACAAGATGTTCTCAGTAACATGAAGTGGTGGTACATAGATAACGAAACTGCTGAAGCAATAATGGAAGATACAGAAGACAATGTAATTTTGCGAGTGTATGATCCGTTGCGTCTAATAAACTTATCGAAGGACGACCTGAAGAAGCTGAATGATCAACCTATCTTCTTTCATGATGGATGGAGGTCTGATTCCTGGAAGTACCAAAAGGTAGTAAAAGTTTGTATAGATGCAGGACTATATGCAGGTAGCAGTCTATATAGTTCTAGTACCTAATCAAAATGTAATTAGTTACAAGTTATTGTCAAGGGGGAGTCTGTTGGTACACCCTGTGTGACGATAGCAGTCTAAGTTGTGTTAACATTTTGTGTAAGTCATTGAATATTAACTAGTGTTTGATATATGTGATTTTATGTGTTTGATATTTATTGTTTGTATGTTTGAACTTGGTGTAACGTATTACAAGAAGTTCAAACATAAAGTTCAAAGATTAATTCAAACATGAGTTAAAACATATATTCAAATAGAAGTTTGACATGTGAAATTCGAATTTAGGTTAAATTCGAATTTAGCATGAAGGTAAATTCGAATTTGTCATGTGGACAAATTCGAATGGGCCTTGGCCCTGGATTCAAGTTTGTCCCATGACAAACTTGAATGGGTCTCTATAATTAGGGATTAACTCGAATGATTAGGAGACTTTTGCAGACTTTTGCAGATTTTGTGTGAGTGATTAGCAGAAGGCGATCTCGAGTTTATCAGCAAATAGTGTGTTTTCGGAGAGAATCATCGCGTAGGTTCGTTCGTAGTCGTTCGTACAACGCCGTGGTAGTCTCTGTGTTCCGTGTGTGTGATATACTCGTCAAGCCGCTAACGAGGATTCTGCACTCGTTGGTGTGTGTCGCGTCTAGATAGATCTACAGTGTGAAGACCTTACAAGTGGTTCTCTCTCCTGTCATGTGCCTGGAGCAACCACTATCGACGAACCATTTGTTGTTTGGACCTGTAGTTATCTCCTTGGTATGATCTGATTCTACGTTGGCCATCTGAGCGTCAAACTCCAGAATTGTCAGATCATCTGACTTCTCTACCCACATCGGACTGCTTTCATTCTGACTACCGTCCCCAGTGATTTCCACTGCCCCTTCACTTGCAGTCTCAGTCACTTCAGCCATAAAGGCTCTAGCGTTCGACTCTGGATGTGTGCTCCAGTCATAAGTTCCATCTAGCTGTCTGTCTGATGTGACATTAGATAATAGACCAGCTATATTCGCTTGACTGGTAGAACTACTTGGAAGATATCGCCCTTGCGATTGGTTCTGATATTGTCCCTGTTGATTCTGATACTGTCCTTGGTAATTTTCTACCTTCGGTCTCTGACACTCTCTAGCGAAGTGTCCGAACCCTTGACAGTTGTAACATTTAACCTTGGACTTATCGAATCCAATCTTATTGTTACTCACATTCAGATTTCTTCCCGTCCTTTTGATGAATCTCTTAACTCTCTGAGTTACCATGGCCAGTTGCCATTGCAGATCCATCTCTTCAAGATCATCAGGGTCTACCTGATCGTAATCCTCATCCCAAAGCGCAGGATCATTGATTTTGCCCTGAACGCAATTGCCGTAAGCGGCCACGAATGAAGCCAACAGATTCAGATGGTCTTCAACCGATTTTGCACTCATAGGCATCTTTGAATATCCTTGAGATGTAGATGCTGGTGTAGCCTGATGTTGCTTTTCTTCTGGTTTAGCATACCCTAAGAAAGCCCTACTCTGTGAGTCTTCTGTCTCAGCCAGTGACGAAGTCTCTCCCGAGAAGAAAGTTGTAGTTGTCTTCAATTCAGCTGCCACTGAAGGTTTTGTTTTCCCAAAGTACATGGCCGGATCTTGAACTTGATCGTAATCCGTTTCCTTCTTTAACAGCTCAAAGTGATACGCCCTCAGCGTTCCTACAACATTCTCTAGAGACAGAGTATAGTATTTGTCTTCATCATGCTTGATTAAGGCCACATACATCTCCCATTTGGCCGGTAAAGCATCCAGAAGCTTGTTATTCTTCTCAGTTTCACTATACTCCACGTCATGGCTATCTAACTCAGTTAGCAGATGATAGAATCGTGTGATAGTCTCTTCCAGCTTTTCATTCTTCAATGCTTTGAAGATAGCAAACTGCTGCTTGAGCATCTCCATCCGATTCTTTCTAACCCTCGGGTTACCCTCACACCGTTTCTCTAAGGAATTCCATAGCTCTTTTGATGTCTTCTGATTTACAAAAGGTATGTGTTGGTCCCGAAAGGTTACCCAAGTATATAGCCTTAAGCTGTAGAGGGGGGTGAATACAGCTATTTAAAAGCTACACACAATTTTCTCAATGTTTGTATGTATTATCAACAAATGTTAATTACAAACGAGCTTGAATGCGGAAAGGTTCAAGCTGAGATAACAGATACAACAGTATGTTTAACTAGCCTAAGACAGACTTAAACTAGTTACAATGAATACACTCACTAAGAATCACTCACTGTGTTTACAAGACTCTGAGGAACAGCTTGAACAAGAACAGCTTAGACACTGAGTACTGTTTTATTCAAGCAGACTTGCATGCATGAAAGACTTACTTTGAATGCACGTTCACTCTTGGTTTCAGCACTTAGCTTTTTGGCTTAATCTTTCAATCCTTGGAAGTTTCTTTTTATACTCGCTCAGAGGATCTAAGTGAAGCTTCTTCAATGGACGGAATGAAAAAGGTAAAGTCTTGTTGAAAAGACGACATAACCTTTTCTGCACATTCTGAAAAGCAGACTTGTCTTCATGTGGGTAGAACTTTTGTCTTTTCACTTTGTCTACTGTTGCATTGCCTTTAACTAAATAAGGAATGTAAACTTTGTGTTTTTCTTCCTTTATAAAGGCCTATTTTGATATAAGAAAAAGGTCTGTCACCCTTTTTCAAATAACCTTTTGTCTTCATGTAACAGAGCAGCTTGGGCAGGCTGAGCAGTTCTGTTTTCCACTTTGTCTTCGACTTTGTAAACTGATCTTCTAGCCAAAAACAATACATGAGGACTTGGAAACATATTCCAAAAAGTGTTTAGCCTGTTCACAGAGAACAGGTTCTGTTCACAAAGAACAGAACACTTGTAAACCGCCCAAGCTGCTCACTAGTGTAGAGCAGCGTAGACAGTTTTTGTCCAGCCTGTTCAGCAGACTGAACAGCTTGGGCAAAACTGCCTTTGTTGCAACACATGCAACACGTAGAACAGCTTCAGGCTGATTTTGCAAATCATTTTCAGGTTTCAATAAGGCATATAACAGGCCTTAAATTCAACCTTCAAAAGCATCAACAGGTTGGATTAATAATCTCCCCCTCAGATGCAGAACAGGTTTGACTGAGGCCTTTTTGTGCCTAACCATCTACCCCTATTTGCAATAACCAGTCTTAGCTGGCCTTATCAAAAGTCACTATATATTTTTACAGTACATTTGTTGAAATAAAATTACAACATCAACATAAAGTAAAAGATCAGTTTATATATACACTGATTTTTGATTACATTAGAACAACACATGTTCTTACAAAAGTACAACTGATGTACTGACGTATATTACAACTAATGCAAAAGAGAAAATTACAACTTATGTAAATGAAGTACAACTAATGTACATCAGATTTTGGACTGTTTTTGTTGGGAGCAGATAATGGTAAGCCTGTCCAACTGATGGACAGCTTCCATTCTTCACCTACCCAGATGGTAGATGGACTTCATTACAATGGAGGGGGACCTTCAAACATCTTCTCAAGTTCCTCTCTAGTATCCTCAATTTCTTCAATTTCACTCCTGATGATCATAAACTTGGGATCTTCAAGTTCACCTCTCTCATAACAGCCTCTGAGCTGAACCCAGATAGCTGCTCTCCACTTGCTTGACTGCCTGAATGAAACTGCAAGTCTGAAGGCTACAAGCTGTCTCAGATCCGCCTTGTATAGATCTGATGCTCTTTGAAAGCATTTCTTCTGAGTTAGGGGATCCACAAAGAACGCCCCCAGCTCAGGCTCTTCAATGATCTTGCCATCTTCAAACTCTATTCCACTAGGCAGGCTGTGATCAACTCCTTTCATCTCAATAGCATAGTCACCTTGTTCTATCAGGATGAGGAGTTGTTCCATCTCAGTGTCCTTCCTTGTTCTCCTGGCCTTTATTTTTGGTTGTGTCACATAGACACCTTCACTAACTTCTTTGGAGATCAGGCCAAGATTCTTCACTCTCTCCATCAGCTTCTTGACATATGCTCTGACAGTCTTAGCAGTTTCTGATTTAGACTCACTCAGAGCAACTGCCAGCTCAATCCATTCTCTGTACCCCATTTGTGCAACGTCAGTGTAGTCATATGTTTCTAATTCTGGGCCTGCTGCACCCATTCTGGCTATTTTCAACTTCCACTGACTGCCTTTTCTTGATATGGGCACAGCTTTGACAATTGCTTCCTTGGCAAGCCTTCTATCAGCAACATCTTGAAATTTTCTTCTTGCCAGGTTGTCAAAGTGAAACTCAGCTCTTGCAGAGGGCACAGAAGTTTTGGCCACTGAGACCAGAGCACCCTTTTCTTTTTCTGCTTCCTTCTCTTCTGCTGATCCCTTAGCAGCTTCCAATATTTTCTTTTGCACAACCAGAGAGGACATTTTAACTTTCCTTGCCTCTTGAAGTGCAAAAGACTTAGCAGCTTTGGCAGATGCTTCTTCTTTCCTTACAGCTTCCAGGGCTTGAAGCTGTTCTTCTCTAAACTCAAAGTATTTGTGCATCGGAAGACCCATTTCTTTGGCCTTGGCTTTGTGAAATTGAATCTCTGCTGCTTTCTGTTGTTGGGGATCAGTTGCTGCTTTTTCTTTTCCTTTAGCTGCTATAGTGACAGCAGCTTCAGGACTTTCCTCCTCCTCCTCTTCTTCTTCTTCTAAAATCAGATGCCTCCTTCTGCTGCTTGGCCTGTCCTCAGGAATAAATTCCTCTCCCTTAGACTGAGCAGTGTTTGGAGTTTCAGCCTGAGTAGGCTGAGAAGTTTGGGAAGCACCTTCCATTGTACCTGTTGCAGATGGTCCTGCTGGTTGACCAGTGAGTATTGCAGGTACTGATTTCTCCTTAGGAGAAGAAGTTTTCTCCCCCTTGGACTTAGTCTTCGAGGCAGATGACTTCTCCCCCTTTGAAGGAAATGTACCAGCACCTTAAACACCTAGTCTGCCTGAAGACACAAAGTCATCAGGCTTGCCAACAGTTTTGGCAGCAGGCCTGGGGCCAACGAGGCTATTCACTAAGAAAGCCAAATTGTCCTTCACCTCTACAAGTTGGGAAAGACAGGTTTGAAGAGAAGAGGATTGGTTATTAGCAAGGGAGGTCAGCATAACAATGTTTTCCCTATCAGAAGCTGTGAACAACAAACTTTGAAGCTGTGCAAGATGGAGTTCAAGAGAATCTTGCACATCAGCAAGGTTTGATGACACAGAATTGGATAGGGAGCCAATAAGTGTGTTCAAGCTGGCCAGAGTGGCAGGAAGTGTAGAAGTGCAAGAAGTGAGGAGAGATGACAGCTGTTGAGAAATAGCTGTCATTAAGGACACAGAGTCCTGTTGTAGTGAAAGAATTGAGGAGAGGGAGGTAGACACAGTTTGCAGTTGTGCAGTGAGTGCAAGAAGCTGTGGAGAATTATCAGTTTGTGGAGGGGCAGGGAAGGAATCTTTGAACAAATCAAAGAACCCCTTAAGCTGTTCAGACACAGAGTCTGAAATAAGAGAGGGTAGAGAGGTCATAGTAGTTTCTAAAGAACCAACTTTGGTGGTCAGCAGAGAAAGCTGATCCTTCAAAGGCAGGTCTTTAGGAGATGGAGGTGTATGGGTGGACTGTTTAGATTGGGTTGATGGAGAAGAAGATGATGAGGCTGGTGTATGAGGATGTGATGGAGAGGGAAGAGGAACATTTGAGAGAAGCTCCATAGCCTGGGCAAAAGTAGTGTGGCCCAGCTTGGAGGGGTCAAACGGTCCCTCAGCAGCGGCTGTAGCTGCATCATCATGAGAAGGGTTTGATGTTGGGGGCCTTTCAGATGCTGCTTGAGTTGCAACACCTTCAGGAAGGCCAGTGGGTGTTCCCTCTGCAGTGCCTTGGTGTAAAAGCACCTCATCATGGGGAGATGGGATATGCATTTCAACATCAGCAGTGGTGAAACCTGCTGATGGAATTTGCATAGAAGGAGCAGCCTCACCAAAGGGATGGTATGTTCTCTGAGGTTCATCAGCTTGGGTTGTTGGTCCCTCAGCAGCTGTTTGGTGTAGAACAGCTGAATCATGGGGAGCAGAAGTTTGAGGCTGAGCTGCTGATTGGTCTATATCAGCAGTGTGGGCACCTCGTGCAGACTCAGGGTGTAAAGAAGTTTCAGTAGGGGACAGTGTGGACTCAGTATGGAGTGGAGAGGGCTCCTGTCTTTCAATATCCTCAGCCTGTTGGGAGGCTGGAATAGTTGAGGTGGTTATCTCCTTTTGTACAACTGGTTCCTGTTGGGAGGAACCAGAGGGTTTAGGCTGACTCTGGGTGGACTCAGGTTGGAGTGAAGCAGGCTCCAATTGTGCTAAACCTTCTCCCAAAATAGGAGAGGCAGCAGGGGTGGCTTCTCTTACAACTGAACCCTGTTGAGAGGGAACAGAGGAGCTGGTTGTTTGGACTGATTTTCTTTTGCGGTGGTATAGGATGGATGAAGTGGGTGATTGAGGAGAGGAGATGAGAGGTTCAGAATGGACAGGTTTAGAGACTGGGTCAGAAACAGGTGGGTCGGCCTGTTCCATGGTCTCAGGTGCCATAGAGGCACCAGCCACAAAGGCTTCAGGGTCAATAGATGACCCAGGGTGAGGAGTCTGCTCCTCCTCAGCCACATAGGCTAAGGGTGCAGACTCAGACTGAGCTGTTTTGGCCTTCTTTTGCACAGGCCCAGCTTCAGTGGTTGCCAAGGTCCTTTTAATATGCTTGGACCTCGCTTTGGATTTTGCCTCGGGAGCAGCTTCTGGATCCACCCTCATAGCAGAGGGTCCTTCCACCAATCCTAATAACCTCCTCATTGGTGTTGATAGAGGAGGTTCATTTGGAAGAACAGCAGTATAGAAAACTCTATTTCCTATTACAGGGAAGGCAGCAGTATGAAGTAGGGGCTGAGAGTTATACAAATGCTCACCACAAATGTGTCTGAATATGAGGCTCAGAAACCTTGGGTATCGAACAGCAGCTGGTCTTGTCTCCTGCTGCACCAGGTTCCTCAAGTTCAGAAAGATCCACTTAGCCATGTCCATTGTAGTCCCATACACCAGCTGTAGGACTATTGGGATTTCATCATGGCTTAGTTGGTCAAATGAACCAACTTTGCTGCTGAAGCTCATCATCACTGAGGCAAACAGGAAGCTGTAGGTACGAGACAGATCCTTCCTGAATAGCATAGCACCAATTTTGGGTTCTGCTACAGCACAGAAGCGTAGCAGATTGCCCATTTGTTCATTCTCAGGCTGAGGCATGTCATATGAATCAGCAACGGGCAGATGAAGAACTTCCCTGAGAAGATCAATAGTGATCTCAATGGTCTGAGTCCCATTGAGAATAGTCCCTTTGATGACTTTGGTGTTGGGGTTGTAGGAACAAGTGTACCTCGTACACCATCTCCTGGTACAGGACACCAGGAGTAGCAGTCATGCCATAGTTCAACGGATGAACTGTCAAAAACTCCACCATTTGGTCATAACCTTTCCCCACATAGTTTTTGGGGATTGTGAGGTTTGCAATGTAGTTAGTGGGTTTGAGGGTTAGCATAGTGGTGACTGATGAATGTTTCTGCACATCATCACCAACAAATACTGGTAGGAAGGGGTTGTTTCTGGGAGCCATTTTGAGAGTAGTGAGAGTAGCAGAAGCACAAGACAATTAGTCGATTTTTAGGGTTCTTAGGAGGTTTATGATAGTAGTGAGGAAGACGAAGATGAAACAATATGAGGTATTTATAGGATTTGAATGTGAGAGGGTATGAGAGAGAAACATTTGGGCGGCTTGATTTGAAAAAGTCGTTAACGGAAAACGGAACGGTTGTCCATGTCAGACCGTTTGTCAGACCACTTGAGCCCTTTTTAATCACTAACACACGTAACCCACATTATCCGCAGTAATTAAGTTAAATAAAAACAGAAATTAAGTAACTTAATTTTGAAGAAAGGTAATTAAAAACTGTTGGTCTAAGCTGTTGGTCAAACCTGTGATGAGCAGGGTCATCACAAGCTGTTCATTTTTCAAGCTGTTCCCTCAACCTGTTCAGCCACGTACGAACAGGTTGTGTCCAATAGCTGATCAGGTTACAAGACAATGTCTTGTAAATCAGTGTGAGGGAATGAGCAGAGTGAAGATTGGACCATCAGAGCAGGCTGGACGAGTAAACTGTTTTTGTTCAGCCTGGTGTTTGTTCAAGCTGTTCAAGGATTTTAGAAAAATGGCTAAGTACAAAACATGCATAGCCTGTTCTGTCTAAGCTGTTTTGAGAAACTTGAGCAGAGTGAAACATACAAAGTCTTAGACCTTTAAGGACACTTAGTCACTTTTGTTTAACATGCCTAGCTTGCTAACAAGGTAATTAAACCTGGTTTCATCAAGAGGTTTGGTGAAAATGTCTGCAAGCTGTTCATTTGTGGAAACAAAACTTACCTCCACATGACCTTTCTGAATGTGATCCCTGATGAAGTGATGTCTGACTTCAATATGCTTTGTTCTTGAATGAAATACTGGATTGTTGGAGAATGCTATGGCACTTGTGTTGTCACACAGAATAGGAGTTTTCCTATACACAAACCCATAGTCTTCAAGCTGATGCTGCATCCACAGAATCTGTCCACAGCAGCTTCCAGCAGCAATATACTCAGCTTCAGCAGTAGAAGTAGACACTGAGTTCTGCTTCTTGCTACACCAACTTATCAACTTTCCACCAAGGAGTTGACATCCACCTGTTGTGCTTTTCCTATCTAGCCTGCAACCTGCAAAATCAGAATCTGAATAACCTGTTAGTTCAAGACTTGAGTCTTTGGGATACCAAAGACCCAAACCTGATGTGCCCTTCAGGTATCTGAAGATTCTTTTAACAGCAGCTAGATGAGATTCCTTTGGATCAGCTTGGAACCTAGCACACAAACAGGTGGCAAACATAATATCAGGTCTACTAGCAGTTAAGTATAGCAAGCTCCCAATCATACCTCTATAAGCTGTTACTGAAACAGCTTTGCCACTGGCATCAGCATCCAATTTTACATTGGTTGCCATTGGGGTTTTAATAGGAGAACTTTGATCAAATTTAAACTTTTTCAAGAGATCTAGGGTATACTTTCTTTGATTTATAATAAATCCGGTTGAGGTTTGTTTAACCTGTAATTCGAAAAAGAAAGTAAGTTCTCCCATCATACTAATTTCATATTTGGATTTCATGAGTAATGAAAAATTCTTGCATAACTGCTCATTGGTAGAACCAAATATTATATCATCCACATAAATTTGAACAAGCATAATATCAGATTTCGCCTTCTTTATGAACAGTGTGGTATCCACTTTACCTCTGGAATACCCATTGCTCATAAGGAATTCAGTAAGAGTGTCATACCAGGCTCTAGGGGCTTGTTTAAGACCATAGAGTGCTTTGTCCAACTTATAGACAAAACCTGGATGTTGTTCATTTTCAAAACCTGGAGGCTGCATCACATAAACTTCTTCTTGCAGCTTCCCATTCAAAAATGCACTCTTCACATCCGTTTGAAATACCTTAATGCTCTTATGGGCAGCGTAGGCTAGATACAAACGAATTGCTTCTAGCCTGGCCACAGGAGCAAATGTTTCATCATAGTCAATTCCTTCCTCCTGTCTATAACCCTGAGCAACCAGTCTTGGCTTATTTCTAATGACATGACCTTGCTCATCCATTTTATTCCTGAAAACCCATTTAGTGCCAATTATAGTTTTACCTTTAGGAGCAGGGACCAGCTTCCATACCTTGTTTCTCTCAAACTGATTGAGTTCTTCTTGCATGGCAGTGATCCAATTGGCATCTTTTAGTGCTTCATCCACTTTCTTTGGCTCCATTAGTGAAAAAAAACTAGAGAACATACAGAAGTTCCCTAAGCTGTCCCACCTTGTTTGTACCCCTTTGTTGATGTCACCAATTATTTGTTCATTGGGGTGACATCTGATCCACTTAGGATCATTCTTCAATGATGATTCTTCTGAGTTATCAGCAGCTTCAGCAGGTCCTGTTGAACAGCTCTCAAGATTTTCAGACACACTGTTGTCTTGAGCCTGTTCACTTGTTGAACATGATTGACCACTGTTGAACATATCAGCAGAGGAACCAGGAAAATAAGCATTGATAGGTTCAGGACATGCAGTTGTAATTAGGTCAGTACACTTATTCACACAGGGTGTATTGACATAATCATCATCATGCCCATCATGATTTACAGGTTCCACACTTGGTGTAGTGGAAGCTTTTGAGTCCTCTTCATTGTTTGAATGCATAAGATCATCAAAGTTTAGTTCTCCTGGAACTGATTCAGGAACAGCTTTGGTGGAAGCATTCTTGGACTCTTCAAAGGTGACGTTGATAGATTCATCTATCACCTTTCTTTTGTTGTTGTACACTCTGTAGGCTTTGGAGATAGCAGAGTAGCCAACAAACACACCTTCATCAGCTTTTGGTTCAAACTTTGCCAGTTGGTCCCTTTGATTCAGAATGAAGCAGGGACGACCAAACACATGAAAGTAACTGACATTTGGCTTCCTCCCTTTGAGCAGCTCATAGGGGGTCTTGTTTAACCTTTTTACTACTAAGGATCTGTTTTGGGTGAAGCAGGCAGTGTTAACAGCTTCAGCCCAAAATGATGAAGGTAAACCAGATGCACACAGCATGGTTCTAGCAGCTTCAATGAGAGTTCTGTTTCTCCTTTCAGCAACTCCGTTTTGTTGTGGAGTTCTTACAGCTGAAAAGTTTTGAGTGATTCCTTTCTCCTCACAGAAGTCCTCAAGAGTACTATTTCTGAATTCAGTACCATGATCACTTCTAAGTTGCTTCACTTGGGCAGAGTTCAGCATTTCCATCTTTTTCACAAATCCTATAATTTCTCTAGCAGCCTTTCCTTTGCTCTTTAAGAAAATAACCCATGTGTACCTGGAGAACTCATCAACCATTACTAGAGTGTATCTTCTTCCTCCTAGACTTGGGACATTAACAGGTCCAAACAAGTCCATGTGGATTAAGAAGAGAGGAGTATCAATAGAAAAATTATGTTTGGATTTAAATGATGATTTCCTCTGCTTGCCTTTCTCACAAGTTGTGCATAGTTTATCCTTAACAAAGGTCATAGAAGGCAAACCTGTCACCAACTCTTTCTTACAGAGTTTGTTGATGTTCTTGAAGTTCAGGTGTGACAGCCTTTTGTGCCATAACCAGTTTAAGTCTGCATTTGTTCTTGTGAGAAAACAGGTTTCAGTTGTGGGATCAGCAGATTGCATGTCCACAAGATATACACCTTTCTTTCGTTGAGCCCACAGCACAACTTTGCCTTGGGGATCCAATATGTAACCCAGGTGCTCATCAAAGTTAACCTTATAGCCAGCATCACACAGTTGACTTATGCTAACAAGGTTATGTTTTAGTCCAACCACATAGGCTACTCTTTTGAACACTGCAGCACCAGCTTTAAGAGTTCCATATCCCTCAGTCGATCCCTGTACATTGTCACCAAATGTGACTTTTGGCCCTTTTTCAGGCCTGAGATCACTCAGCAGGTCCTTACAACCTGTCATGTGCCCTGAGCAGCCACTGTCCAAGTACCAAACCTGGGATGGTTGTTTTTCCTAATGAGTGACAAGAAGAATATTAGTCAGTTTTAGGGGAACTCATCACAGAGATGAGTTCTCCTACTTCATCAACATTTGTTGATGGACTTGTGATGTCAACACTAACATTTCCTATTTGAATGGTATCAGTTTGGATACCACTCTCATTTACTGAGATGTTTCCAACACTGTTTGTGTTAGCAGTGAGGGAACCATCAGAGTCAGCAGGCCTCATGTCCTCAGTTTCAGGACAGTCTTTGGCCCCAGATGTGTCTTCATTCCACATTTATAACATTTTCTTCTTTTAGCACTTTTGGAAGAAGACCTTTCAGAAACACATTCTGAGTTATTTCTTTTGATTTCATCAGCAGGTTTAGCAAACTTATTACTTTTTGATGAATCAACAGCTTGAGTGGAAAGTTCAATAGTCACAGCTTTGCCTGTCTCTTCTTTCCTCTTTTTAGGAGGACAGATGTCAAAGATAGGAAGCTTAATTGGCTTTTGAACTTCCACAGGTTTAGGAAACCTATTCCCATCTCTCTCAGGCTGAGCAATGGCTTTGCCTTTGCTCTTCCTGAGATGTGATTGATATTCCCTATCAACATAATCATTATTTCTGGTTTTGAAAGACTTATTCTTATTTAAAACCAGTTTACCACTATGATTAGAAAACTTATTTGAAATCACAGCAGGTTTGCCTTCAGCCTGAGACTTAATCTTGTTAAAGGCAGACTGCTTACCTTTTGAAAACTTATTTTCAAAATGTTCAGCATTAAAAGGATTAGTATGTCTTTTTACATCAGCTTTAGACCCAAAGCCTGTTTTGTCAACAGGTTTGGTGTCCACAGCTGCAGTTTGGACATGCTTTCCTTTCTTTTGCTTGTGTGAATCAGCAGAGCACTTAGCAAGCTTATTTGATGGAAAACTTATTTCATCAGCAGCTTTTTAGCTAGGTTTACACGAGCTGTCAGTGTTTTGAGGCCTGACAAACTTGTTTGTTGAGATTAATTTACCATTCACTTTTTGAATAAAAGTGTTTGGAAGTTCACCAAGAGTAGACAAGTCTTCTTTTAAATTATTAACCTCAACAATGGAAGCCGATGTGTCAAGATCCCCTCCAAGATAGGCTTGGATTTGTGCAGGAATCTGCTGACTTATGCAGTGGCTGACTTTTTGTGCAGATTGACACCAAGAGTCAACTATCTTTTGAAGCTTAGCATGTTTTATATCTGTTTCTCTCTTTTCTTCCAATAAAATGGAATTGATGTGCTTTAATTCATCAAGCTCAGCTTCCAACTTTTGGAAACTGTCCAGTTTACTAGATTTTGTTTCAATATCAGTTTTAAGTTTAGAGATTTCAGATAATAAAACAGCATGCTTCTCAACAGCAGCTTTCAGATCAACAAGCATGTATTCAAACATTTTAACTTTTTCTTCAGAACTGTAATCCATAAAATTTTATACCTTATACATCATTGTAGGGTTCCAGTTCTCCAAGCTGCTAAAAGCTTCAGCTTCAGCCAGATCCTGTTTGAAGTTGCTTGTTGATGGGACATCAGTGTTGGCCATCAGACAGTTATTGTCTTCTTCATCAGATGATGAATCAGACTCCTCCCAATCACAAGTCTCTGCCATAAGTCCCTTTTGCCGGTTGGAAACCACTGAGTTTTCCAACTTTCTCAGCTTAGCCATAGCCATAAGGTACTTAGCCCTATAGCCATCATCCCTGTTTGTCTTGTGTGGTTTGGATGACTGACCAACAGCTTTTGACACACAGTCAGCTGCTATATGGCCAGTTTTGCCACATTTGAAGCACTCAGCTTTGGTCTTGTCAAATGCTTTCTTTTTGATAGCATTTGAACTTCCTTGCAGCATATTCCTTCCAAACCTTTTCTTGTTGAACCTTTTAACAAGCATGACTATCATTTGCTCATTATCCAGTTCAGAAATATCTGCATTGTCTTCCTCATCAGACATTTCCTCCTTATCATCAGCCTGTTGATCAGGTTGAGTGAACACATCACTTACTTGATTTACAGGTTGTCTCACACTGGCCACAAAGGCTGCACCTTTCTTAGATATTTCCAAGGCATTTCTCTTCTGTTGCCTTGACTGCTCATCATTCAGTAAGGATCCATATAGGTTAACAAGATCCATACCTCTGATGGTACCTGAATTCCTTAAAATTGTAGAAAAATAATTCCATTCTTCAGGCAGGACATCTAAGAACTTGTTTACCAGAGTCAAGCTGTCCTTGGTGATCCCAACAGCTTTGAGATCATTTACAAGAGCAGTAAACCTGGTGTAGGTTTCAGTGAGAGTCTCCTTTGGTTTTGCAAAGAAGAGTTCATACTGTCTAACAAGATTATTAATCCTGTTGTCAAGTGTGATTGTGGGTCCATCATAGACAGTACACAAAGTATCCCACATCTCCTTTGCAGTCTTCATCTTCTCAACCTGTTTGAACACATCATCAGGTAGAGAGATGACCAGATTGTTTCTGGCCTTTGCATCAAGAGCCACCAGTCTTTTGTCTTCATCAGACCATTGAGCTTTTGCTTTCTCAAATGTTCTGATTTCAGGAGCAGCTCCTTCAACAGCAGGAGTTATAGTTGTAACAGAGGTTGGCACATAAGGACCCTCCATTACAATCTCTGGTAGTTGCACATCCAGATTCTCTAAGTAAAGCATCATTCTGCACTTCTAACCAGAAAAGTTCTGATGATTGAACTTTGGAGGTTTGCCCATTGAGCCATTGTCATAGTATGAGGATCTTGCAGCACTGTTGTCCATGGAAACTTTGGGAGAATGAGAGATCTAGAATGACACACACTCTAGCCTGCTCTGATACCAGTTGTTGGTCCCGAAAGGTTACCCAAGTATATAGCCTTAAGCTGTAGAGGGGGGGTGAATACAGCTATTTAAAAGCTACACACAATTTTCTCAATGTTTGTATGTATTATCAACAAATGTTAGTTACAAACGAGCTTGAATGCGGAAAGGTTCAAGCTGAGATGACAGATACAACAGTATGTTTAACTAGCCTAAGACAGACTTAAACTAGTTACAATGAATACACTCACTAAGAATCACTCACTGTGTTTACAAGACTCTGAGGAACAGCTTGAACAAGAACAGCTTAGACACTGAGTACTGTTTTATTCAAGCAGACTTGCATGCATGAAAGACTTACTTTGAATGCACGTTCACTCTTGGTTTCAGCACTTAGCTTTTTGGCTTAATCTTTCAATCCTTGGAAGTTTCTTTTTATACTCACTCAGAGGATCTAAGTGAAGCTTCTTCATTGGACGGAATGAAAAAGGTAAAGTCTTGTTGAAAAGACAACATAACCTTTTCTGCAGTTTCTGAAAAGCAGACTTGTCTTCATGTGGGCAGAACTTTTGTCTTTTCACTTTGTCGACTGTTGCATTGCCTTTAACTAAATAAGGAATGTCAACTTTGTGTTTTTCTTCCTTTGTAAAGGCCTATTTTGATATAAGAAAAAGGTCTGTCACCCTTTTTCAAATATCCTTTTGTCTTCATGTAACAGAGCAGCTTGGGCAGGCTGAGCAGTTCTGTTTTCCACTTTGTCTTCAACTTTGTAAACTGATCTTCTAGCCAAAAACAATACATGAGGACTTGGAAACATATTCCAAAAAGTGTTTAGCCTGTTCACAGAGAACAGGTTTTGTTCACAAAGAACAGAACACTTGTAAACCGCCCATGCTGCTCACTAGTGTAGAGCAGCGTAGACAGTTTTTGTCCAGCCTGTTCAGCAGACTGAACAGCTTGGGAAAAACTGCCTTTGTTGCAACATATGCAACACATAGAACAGCTTCAGGCTGATTTTGCAAATCATTTTCAGGTTTCAAAAAGGTATATAACAGGCCTTAAATTCAACCTTCAAAAGCATCAACAGGTTTGATTAATAGTCTCCCCCTCAGATGCAGAACAGGTTTGGCTGAGGCCTTTTTGTGCCTAACAGTATGTAGTATTTCCTGAGGTAATGCCATCCGAATGACAGAGAATGCACAGTTTTCAGCCTCATAAACCTTCTTATCTTCATCTTTCATCTTTGAATATGATAAGACTCGTTCACGACCTTCAACGTCTGCAGTAGGTGGAATGTATCCCTCGTCGATACAGATCCACATTCTCATATCATTAAATCATGCGAAGTCAGCAAACCGATCCTTCCACCAGTAATAATCTTCAAGTTTCATCAACTTTGGCGGAGAATTTGATTTCCAACCTCATGATACATCTCCATAAACCTTTGCAGACTTGACATTGTTTCAAATATAATTGAAACTTAATTCTAGTGTTTCGTTTACATTCTAAACCTTCAAAGAATGTAAGTGAGGAGAGTTTCATTGCATTTTTATCGTTGAATAATGGTTTTTAATGTCCTACTAACATATTATGACTTGTTTCATGTGTTGATTAAGTCTATAAAGTGTTAGAATTGGAGTCTTTATAGCTTTACAGATTCTTCAAACTGACAAGGCGATCAAGTTGTTGAAAGACCGTCCATCTCAGGGGGAGAAATTGTAGAGAAGTCAAACAAAATGGCCTATATAGTGAGCTGGTAGATCTTTCAAGACAAAGATTTACTCAGCTTGCTGATCCTCAGGGGGAGTTGATACTCATAACCACTGACAAGGGAAAAGACAAGGACTCAGAGGCGATTAAAGTAACTGAAGATAATGTCTTATCGGAGCATTGTCAATGTGTATGAAGATGACTTAGAACATGAAGGATCTTGAGGATTGAGCATTTATTCTTAAAGATATACCTGATTAGAAGTCACTCGATGAAGGTGTTATGAATGAAGATCAGAATGGGATAGATCTAGAGATGCAGAAGTCTGCTCTAAATTATGAATCAGGATCTGAAGTGTGAAGTTTATTGATTTAGCTTGGAAGGACCTTATAAATCTAGGAAGACGACTCTTTGCTGAGGTGTTTGCAAAAACTATCAGAATGTAGGGTCGTTCTGCAAGATTTGGGAGGTTAATCTAAGAGTTGGTAGAAGCACTGGTAGGAAATGGACTAAGTTAGTCTTCAAACCGATGAGGGCAGCGAATCTGAGAAGTCAGTCATTGTTAACAAGAAGAAAAGGTGATTTCGGTATTCTTGGTCACTGAATCAGATAGTCTATCAAGATCAATGAACAACAACTAGAAGCTATCGTCACGGGGGAGTCTGTTGGTACATCCAGCGTGACGACAGCAGTCTAGTTTTGTTATTGATAAGATAAGTTCGAATTTAAGTGAAGTTCGAATTTAAGGTAAATTCGAAGAGGTTGAGGACAAATTCGAATAAGGTGTTTTGAGGACAAATTCGAATGGGCCTTGGGCCGGATTCGAATTTGCCCTAGACAAACTCGAATGGGTCTCTATAATTAGGGATTAACTCGAATGATTAGAAGACTTTTTCAGAATTCGTGTGAGTGATTAGCAGAAGGCGATCTCGAGTTTATCAGCAAATAGTGTGTGTTTTCGGAGAGAATCATCGCGTAGCTTCGTTCGTAGTCGTTCGTACAACGCCGTGGTAGTCTCCGTGTCCGCGTGTGTGATATACCCGTCAAGTCGCTAATGAGAATTCCGCACTCGTTGGTGTGTGTCGCGTCTAGATAGATCTACAGTGTGAAGACCTTACACTCTATAATGGATCTCATTTCACCACACACTATACATACACATGTAAAACACAATAATAAAGAAAGGTAAGATCACACTTGAGTGGCAGCTCGCGGTGCCCACAATATTTTCACATATAACAGATGAACATACATTGACTCGATAGAGGAAGCTGACACCTTAAAAAGGACTCGTGTACTCACCTGCTTCATCGTATCTAACTCTAACTTGTCCCGGTAACTCAAATTTATGTTGGCCCGAACGCTATAAGTCCTGTACACCAAACGAATCTTATCAGATTAATCTTAGCTCAACATATAGGACCTAGATATTCGATAAACAATAACATAACTGATGGACTCCCAAAATATAACCCTAAATAGGTCCCAAGGGCCAAAAGCCCAATCTAGCCAAAAAGGGTTGATCACGATCGCACTTCTCACCACAGTTGTGCTCAACCCATCGTTGTTCGCATTCCCATCACGACCGTGCCCATGAACCCTAGCACGAGCTCGGCCTCGGACCCTATCACGGTTACGCTATGCCCATTGCTACCATGATCGAGACGGGTTCAAATCCCTTGCTTCTATTCCATCTCTGTTCAGGGATAAATCAATCCCCTTTAATCGATTCCAGCTGCTATAACTAATAATTTCAACACTAAAACACTTCAGGTATACTTACTAAACAATTCCCTTGGTTTCAAGCAGTTAACACAATCAAACAGAACTAAATTAGTGAATTCTTACCTTGTAAACTTAAAGAACACAAGATTGAAGATGACGATAAATTTCAGCGGCGTAATCCACTTGTTATGGCTTCTTTCTAGTTGTTCCAGTAGCCTAAACACACACACACACACACACACACACACTCTCTCTCTCTCTCTCTCTCTCTCTCTCTCTCTCTCTCTCTCTCTCTCTCTTTCGCTCTCTCTTAGTAGTTTTCCTTAACAAACAAAAGTGAAGCCAATGATAAGAACGCAAAACATATTATACGTATTTACTATATTGCGGGTTCGACATCGATCACACTATCAAATTTTCACAATTAATATCAATATGTCCATTTAGTCTTGTGAATGCATGATGATTATTGATCTGCTAAAATTACTATCTAAAGCCACGTAATATCAGTCCCTACACGTATAATCCACTAAGTGGACATAACTGGACCAATGCAATTATCACTATTATAATTAGGCTATGGGATGATTTCACGTACCTATCCGAAAGTCTGGGTTTTACAAATTTCGATAAGATACTTTAAACGAAAGTTCACGATGAGTATTATTATCAATTTAACTACTTTAGCTGCAATAGGTATGAGACCTATAATTATTGGCTAAATAATCTAAAATCTCAAGTTTAACTAACGTTAATGATTTTGCCACATAATCAAAAAATTATCGATTTAGTCCCTAAACATTTGAATTATAGACCAATCGAGGATTTTTGTTTTACATAAATAAAAATAGTAACAATAAATGAAACACCCATACAACTTAAATTGTAGTTTATACATAATTATCAAAAAATTATATTAATGGTGCCTAGGAATCATTCATTACATTTACAGTAATATGAAAATATAAAACTTTTTATTTTTAAAATAATTTACATGAAAACCATTATAAAATTTTGATAGAATTACACTTTTTGAATAATCAATTTTCAAGTATCTTTTTTAATAAATTCTAACCTCTGAATCAATTATATTTATCGAGATAAATCAACTACCCGTAACCCATAATATCTTTCAATTTATCGAATGGCAAGTCAGCCACTCCAAGGGATTTAGATCCACGAGTCAAAAACTCAGCTAAGTAATATTTTAACGTTTGATAATTGTACCTGAAATGTGCAGAAAATGAGAGGTAAGTGAATATAATTTGCTTAGTGAGTTACTAGATGGATATGACATGCAGTGCATCTTACAACGTATAATAACAATTGATATGGGTAGAAGTTGTCAAATAAAGAGATATCACTGGTCCAAGGGGAGTCCCTGTAACCAGCCCAAATGTGAGAATAAAACCCACTATATACATAAATATGGATATACAACCCAATCCAACATGTCAAGAGGGAGATTCAAGAACCTGCGCGTTATCAAGCGTAGATTAGAAATGAGAACAAGACAACCATAAAACTAACCGGCACTCGAAGTCCCGCCACCTACTCTGCAAGCTTCTGGGAGTAGGGATTTATACGCACAAACATGGAGTAAGGCGTCTAAATATAATATATATGTTGGACATCCAGTGAATTCCAAATGACTAAGCATAGACTCAACATGGTAACTATGAAGCGATATTAACGATTTGAAATGTATGTATGATAACATGGATAATCAAAATATGTAAGCCATATGTATATATGTATGCATCAATGCTAGAACTCACAACGATAGACTATATAGCCTTAAAGTAGTAGTAATCGCCAATAAGCCTGTTGAAGCTTGATTGTAGTACTTAGCGTCCCGAACCAGTACCTGACACCAATTTTTTTATCTCAATCTATAAAACATTCAATTTCAAGTATCTATTAGTTAAATATACCATATAGTTTTGTTTGGAACTCATATGATGCGTTAAAGCATTTTAGGTTTGCACTATTTGGATTTTACCTACAAATGTTGTATTATGTGATAATTATGCAGACTTTTGGGCATATCTAAGCTTTTAAATTTACATGTTTCTATGGTGTATTAACAATATATGACACTAACATATCTTCTAATTTAGATTTCGATATGCATAAAGTTTATCATAGCAAAAAAACAAAGAAAATTAGCATGGAACTCAAGCTATTGACTATCGTGCGCAGGTTTCGTATTTTGGTCATATCTCTCTTATACGAACTGGGATTTAGGTGATTTAAAAGCTCACACGAAGAAGACACATAGGGATACAACTTTTATTTTTTCAAAAATCTACCCAAGATTAATCATTTATGCATGATTCCCCTGTTTCTTTCAAATCGAGTCCAAAAATACCCCAAACATCATTTCTAGCCTTTTAACCACTCGAAATCATACTTGTTATACATTGTTTTGTTACTATATACATAAATAAAGATAATTAAACACTTCCATCGTCATTTGTAGTATCTAATCCACACTTATTTAATCAATATTTACACACAAAGTGACTATCCAATTGACACATTAAATCAAGGTATTTAAACTTGAAGGTTTACATTAATGACTTGGTGATGAATTACAAGAACCACAAACTATCATTTGATTAATTCATGGTTCTTTCTCCATATTCGTAAGCTTTCCATTCTCAAAGAAAATAGGAAATTAAATGGAAATACACACAAATTTAAGAAAGTTTTTACCTCATGATTCCAAGATCAATATGCATATCTTGTCTTGCAAGATCAACCTCCTTCCAAACTCAAACACTAAATAACCTATTTTTCTTTTGTGTTAAAAAATGTGTATTATGTGATGAAAGGAGAACCGATTGGGGAAATCGGTTTTTGACCCCATTTTGTCAAAATGTTTTGCTTTGCCCACTTATAGTTCATTGTTCTATTAACCTACACTCCTTAATGATTTATATTCGATATATACAACCTTAACTCTTTAAAAGTGTTAAACTAAAGTCCCTGAACATTATTTTTAATTTCACCAACTTGTACTCTTTCCTTAGGCTTTTGTACACATCCAATGGGAACTATACTACAAACCTTTGGTGTCAAAAGTACAAGCTTCACAAGCATGGATCATATAGAAGTTTTGCTAAATTAATTTGGAAAATTATTATATAGTATTGAATTAACCTTTGTTCATCATCATCATCATCATCATCATCATCATCATCATCATCAATATCATCATCTTTCGTCGTCATCGTCGTCGTCATTATCATCATCATCATTGTCGTCATCATCATCATCATCCTCGTCGTCCTCGTCATCACCATCGTCGTCATCATCATTGTCGTCGTCATCATCATCATCATAGTCGTCGTCGTCGTCGCCACCGCCGTCATCATCATCATCGTCGTCATCGTCATCATTTATGTACAAGTTGCTTATGTATTTACTACATACTTAGTCATATTATTTGGATTTTTTTAACCAACATTATCTCCATAATAATTTATATAATTCTATTTAAAATGCACTTTGTGGTTTAATTATTATCTTTAAAATTTGAGGGTGTTACAATTAAGCAATGTGCTTTTATCATCAGGTTGGGGTGTGGTGGAATCGAATATTACGGTGGGTCGTGTTTCCCTTAAGCTAGCTTTAAAGAGCCAATTTTGGTATATGTGTTTATGCATATTTGTTACAAATGATTCATTTGTATCACACTATCATGATATCATCAATTACATGACTATGATCCACTTTTGACACATATATATATATATATGCACCCGTCAAAAAACTTTTTAAATTTTTTTTCATAAACATGTTTTAATTAACATTGTGTAGATTATATGTAAATTTCACATATATTCACATCTCCTAACTCCTAAAAATTGATGTGAACATACACTTACATAAATTTGCATATATGTGAACTTGAATTTATGTGATGTATGATTTCATGCACTTAGAATGTTTGAATGTGCGTAAATTTTATATATCATCTGTGTAATGTTAATTAAAACATGTTTATGACAAAAAAAATTACAAGAAAAATATTTTTAAGAGTGGTACATCCTGGTACGATACATAATAAGTGGTACTCACTTGAACATATATATGTATGTGTGTGTGTGTGTATATATATATATATATATATATATATATATATATATATATATATATATATATATATATATATATATATATATATATATGTTCGGTTGAGAATTTCTATGCAGCTAGAAAATTATTTCCAGCTATTCACCGTTCTGTCATTTAATCTAAATCATACAAATTTTTGATGTAATGGATGAGCCTATGCACAAAAGTTCTCCACTGAACCTCCCTATACACACACACACACGGTTATGCTTTTAAACTTGCTACTCTCTAGGTGACAGTTTACCCCGGTTGAGGGGAAATTATATTTTAGGTGGAGTAGATAAGGGTAAGGCTCCAGTATATGGTTCGCGAGGGATATAGTCTTGAGGTTGTTGACTTTTTGATGACCCGAGACATTATTGTTTTTGTATTGCCTTTAGTGGGTCGAGTAGAAACTTACATGACCTTGGCATTAACTTAAACTTATTTAGCATATTCTGGATATTTGTAATTTATCATCATGCGTGGTTGACTACTTATATTGATGGATGTCTTTAGAAAATTTTAAATTATCCTGTATTCTTGACCTATTATTGCTTGTGAAATATGAAAATTTAGTTTTAAAAATATTCTGTCATTTGACCCTATTTAATTATAAATATTTGACAGATTTATAAACCAAACACATCATGGTTTCCATTTTTAGTCAACCAAACATGATTTGGAATCCAATTTTATTTCTGACAAATTGTCATTCTTAACAAATTTCAATTCTATCTGAAACATTCTGCGAACCAAACGCCACCTTCATATCTCCCTCTCATGATGAACATAAAAATCATGATCATCATGTAATTTGTTTGTAAAAATCAGCTCTCCCCCTCGGACGAATATGCTTTCATCTTTGAAGCAAATGACTACAAACTCAAAAAGAAATACAAATTAAGAACATTACAATGCAAAACATTACATCATCATATAAGCTTTCTCTCTCAAATACTTGTCAATATTAAAAACTTAAAAACTCTCCACCTCAAATATAGAATATATAACAATTTTAACTAAAACTCATCCCTCCATTCAAAACTATGATATTCACTCCTTCTATAACATAATATTCAGATCCAAAAAGGATATGAAAGTGAAATTCATGACTTTTCAATCTGAATATATAAAAATGAAACAAATTCATTTATAAGCTCAAAATTTAGATCCATATACGAGCATGGTTGGAAAAATCGGCCTAGGCGGTTAATTAGTTGTCACCAAGGCGGTGATCGGCTACCCTCCGCTATCCCTTAAGCAAATTCGATCAAAGGAGGGGCTTAGTGGTCCATGTCAGGTCCAACTTGTCTAATTCGGTAAAGTCAAAGTGTAACATCCGGCACTAAACCAGGTTAGCAACTATGACCTAATCAGTATTTATTAGCAAATTATAACCTAATCAGTGGTCAGTAGCAATTAATCAAAGTGATTAACAAAGTTCATAAGGAAATTCAATTCAATTATAAACAATTTCATCGGTGCGATGAATCGGCAAATTAATTAATCCGATCGATTTGTGATATGATGGATTAATTCAACTAAGTACATAATTAAATTAAGATTAGTAACACTAATCATGCATTAATACACTTACTTAAGATTAATTATGCAAGACTAAAATAATTCATTAAACAAATGCATTCAAAAGTATTTATGAATTTACATAAAAAGAGAAATACAAGAATACATTCTAAATACATTTAAATAAAAAAATGAAAATACATGATAATATCTACAAAAATCCAGCCATATCTAGTACAATATTAGCTTTTGAATTCAATTTTATAATTACACAACCCATCTAAATCAAATCATTTCACCATCCTCCTTTCATTTCACCATCTTCTTTCATTTTATCCAACACTTCACTCCACCTCCACTTTGCAAGACTCAAACTTCCTCTATAAATAGAAGACCAATCTTTCATTCATTCTCACACCTTTGCAAGAGCAAAAATCCTCTCATCTATCTCTCGAAAAAACGTCCATAGCCACACACACACTACCAAGTTGTTTTCTTTCTTTATTCTTCAAGAATTCAAGCTTTTCAAGAGTTTCTTTGGTGCAACTAGTTCAAGAACAACTCTTCTACACATTTTCATACTTCTAATACATCAAAGTAAGTAAAAACTAACTCATTACTAATTATATTTATGTTTATATAAGTCTTGCATAATATATATAATCACCAACAACAACAAGTTTCATAAAAACTCAAGTTTATAAATCACTAGTTTTGTTTTTAAGTTTGTTTTCTTCAAATGTGTTTATAAATATATAAACACATAATGTAAGTATAATTAATATGAAAACAAGTTATATAATGGTGTTTCATAGCCTTTTATACATGTGGTTTTTGAATAAACAACAAAAATCACAAGTTGTTTCAAGGTTATGAAATCCGGATTTTTGGCAGAAATATTACGTCGGCTTTGAAAAATCATAACTAATTAATAACTTAATGAAATGAGCTGATTCTTCTTTCAAAAGTTAGATCTACGTCTTAACTAAAAATCTGGAGGTTTTCATAATTTAATAAGGAGTTCTGAACCACTCAAATATTATTTGGGAACCCAAAAGTTTGACAGCTCAAAAATGGCCAACATAGGGTTTTTAACGAGGTTTTTCCCCAACCTAAACACCCCGAAAAATGGCCATTCTTAACTATGAAAACCAAAGCCCAAATCGTTTTGGAGTTTGGTCGAAAACAATCTCAAAGTAGGCCGAAAAACCTTTAAAAATCTGGAAAATTATATATATATATATATATATATATATATATATATATATATATATATATATATATATAAGCTCGACGTTTTAAGTGGGTTTTATTTATAAACTTGTTAAGTTGGGTGATTTAAAACTTAAAAACATTTATAGATACATATTATCATATATATGGGAGTTATTAAGTCCCTCATATCATTTAGGACTCGGCTAAACGCGTCTGGTTTCATCACTCATCAACAACGCAAACCTTCGTTTTTACGCTCGATTTTACCATCAACTTACGGTGAGTCTTCATAGCCCCTATTTTCACCATATATTGGGGTGGAAATACATGCACTATTTTCATATGGACATCAAAACTGTTTATTTCTTATATGTATTACTCATGTGTTTATGTGGATCCATCAGCCCTCATATCATGAACCGTTAATTACATTTATTTGTAAGCGCGAATATATTGTGGATAGATCTATCGGGAGTCATGTCCCCCATTCGGGTTAGTCTTAATGGCTAATAGTGGAATGCATATATATTCAACACACTATATTACAGTCAGGAATACTGCACAGGGCTTAAGTTTCGGTTGCATGATGGCTTATGTAATACATACATGAAATTTATGCTTCATAAATTCAATTCATCTATTAATGTCCATACAACTGGTCTTTTCGCGTAAAAATATGAACTCACCAACAATTTGTTGACGTGATTTAGCATGTATTTGCAGATAATTAAGACACGCGCATTTATTGGCTTCCGAACATTTTGGAGTCACAATATTTTCATCAACCAACAGAGATTTATTTGCATTGTTATAAATCTTTTAATTATGTATTCGAATCTCTGTATTTTGCGACCTATTTACATTTTTTGTTGGTTTGTAAAACATTCCTTATTTTAAAGTTAAATCGATGTATTTTCTGAAAACGTCCATATAGTGGTCGTTCGTTATGATTATTGTTACGCTTCCGCACTCGTCACGCCTCGCTGCCAACCGGGATAGCAGGGTGTGACAGATTGGTATCAGAGCCATAGTTATAGCAAACTAGGTTACATTAGTAATCTAGACTATACCTACATCTAAGTTTTTATCGATTTTCAAAAACATTTTGTAATTAACTTAATATGGGACTTGGTGACAGTATCATGTCGAGCCACGTTGTAATCATTTTGTCTGACTCGGAGGAGGAGCATACTCCCACCAGCCGATACAACCTGGAGGTGTTCACCGAGGGCGATCCATCCGAGGAGGAAGACCCCTCGGAAGACGAAGAACCTATGGAAGAATCAGACGAGGAAGAGCCAATGGAGGTCGACGAATCCTCCAGCGGATGGGGAGAACCATCCGAAGAGGACCCGCCGGCACTAGTGGCCCCCTCCTACATTCCATATCATCCCGAGGTCCCATCATATAAACCATACCGTCCCCACCCCAACAGTCCGCGTATGCTGTTCACACCCTGAAAGAGGGTGATGATGCCGAGACGGGAGTCTATCCCAATCCCGGCACCTTAGCCAAGTCCACCACAGCGGCGACGGGAAAACGCCCGTAGATGGGGCTGGATGCCCGAGCCTCCGCGAGTGGAGGCAAGAAAAGAGAATCCCATCTCAATTCGAGGTCGGAGGACCATCCTCTGCACCGACCCCACCACTCACTCAGGAGTCCACCGACGAGACAGTACCCTTATTGGTGGCCAGAGCTAGCCGCCACGATCTTCAAATCCGGGTACTTAACCAGGTCATCGGGGAGATGACCGCTAGGATAGAGCGAGAAGAGATGCAGAACTCCAACATATATTGGGCCAACCAGCACACCTTCACCGTTCAACAGGACGGACTGGAGGAACTTCGGCAACGACTAGCCGAATGCGAGGCCCGTAACGAGGTGCTAACACAACGCCTCAATACCTTAGAGCAGGGAGAAATCCCTGATCACTCCCACACCTAGTACCTCCTTATCTTTGTAATGATAGGAATTATTATGTAATAGCGTAGGACTTAAAATTTTTGGGTAATAACCCGCCCTGATGTAAGAAATTATGATTTATTAATGAAATTTTCAAGTTATTTATGAATCTGTGTTTGAAGATTATAGAACTGTGCCCTAAGAAAAATTTGAATATTTAAGACTCAACTTCTTATACCCTGTTTATTTTTCAAGATAATGCTGCCAAGAAGAGCCATGAACGCTGCTGAAATCGAGCAACTCGTAGCACAAAGAGTAGCTGCCGCCATAGCCACCTACGAAACCAATCGGAATGGTTCTACCAACGGTGACGGTGGAGCTAGTCGTACTTCAGGAGGAACCGAAACCAATCCCAAGGGTTGCGGGATTAAGGGGTTTTTGAGCTGCAAGCCCCGATACTTTAAAGGAACCGAGGGAGCTGTCGGACTGGTTCACTGGTTCGTGAAACTAGAATCTATCTTTCGCGTTAGCGGATGCATAGAAGATGAGAAAGTTAAGTTTGCTACTCACACTCTTCAGGACGGTGCATTTACTTGGTGGAATTAGTATGCCCAGTCTGTTGGAATCGACACGGCCTATCAACTCACCTGGACTGAGTTGAAAAAGATGATGATCGATGAGTACTGCCCCCGGAATGAACTACAGAATATGGAATCTGATTTGGAATCTCAAGATGACGTGTACAGATGTTTCCGTATACACTAACCGTTTCCACGAGTTAAGCCTACTATGCCCACAAATGGTGACCCCCAAGTACAAGAAGATCGAACGCTACATTTGGGGACTCGCCCCTCAAATCCAAGGCAACGTCACCGCCTCAAACCCCACCACAATCCAGAGCGCCATCCGAATGGCGAATAACTTGATGGATCAAGTGGCCAGAAGGAATGAGGCTAAAGCGGGAGAGAACAAGAGAAAATGGGACGACAAACCTAGAAAGAATTCGGGTTCGCAGTCCAAAAAGCCCGAAACCATTAAAGCCTTTCTATCCGGAGCTGAACCAAGGAAAGGCTACACTGGTACCAAACCGCTTTGCAACCAATGCACCTACCACCATAACAAAGGTCCCTGTCCAACCCCTTGTGGGAAGTTCAAGCGCCTTGGTCATCTGACCAAAGATTGTAGATTCAACAGCAGCAACAATAACAGCAACAACAACGACAGCAGCCAGAATAGCTGTTTTGAGTGTGGAGTTGTCGGGCACTATAGGAATGAGTGCCCAAAGTTGAAAAACGGTGGAGGAGCTCAATGGAGAGCTTTTGTATTGAGAGCTAGAGACGCTCATCAGGACCTCAATGTAGTATCAGGTACATTTCTTCTTAATGAGTTTCATGCTTATGTACTATTTGACACTGGGGCCGATAGGAGCTTTATTTCTAATAATGTTCAGTGAAAACTGAATGTCACTCCATCCCCTTTAGACAACTCCTATACTATACAGTTAGTTGATGGCAAACTGGTTGAGGCAAATAGTATCAATAAGAATTGCACACTAAAATTAGCGGATCATCCCTTTAAGATAGACCTGATGCCTATCGAACTCGGAAGCTTCGACGTAGTTATTAGTATGGATTGGTTGTCAGACAACCATGCCGAAATCCTATGTGGTAAGAAGGTCGTAAGAATACCACTTAAGAAAAAGAAAGTCCTAACAGTCCAAGGAGAAAGAACGAATCGCAAGTATAACGTCATCTCTGGTTTAAGAACGCTGAAGTGCCTGCGAAGAGGTTGTCAAGCAGTATTAGTTCAACTAGTGGAAAAGAAGTCGAAGGAGAAGCGACTCGAAGAAATCTCGGTAGTTTGTGACTACCCAAAAGTCTTCCCTGAGGACTTGCCTGGACTTCCACCAGCTAGGCAAGTAGAATTTCAGATTGACTTGGTGCCTGGAGCTGCACCTGTCGCACGAGCACCCTACTAATTAGCCCCGTCAGAGATGCAAGAATTATCCAATCAGCTGCAAGAACTGTTGGATAAAGGATTCATACGACCAAGTTCCTCATCTTGGGGCAGCTCCGGTCCTATTTGTGAAAAAGAAGGATGATCCTTTAGAATGTGCATTAACTATCGAGAGCTGAACAAGTTAACCATCAAGAACCGATACCCTCTCCCCAGAATCGACGATTTATTCGATCAGCTCCAAAGATCTAGTTTTTACTCTAAGATTGATCTGCGATCCGGATATCACCATGTTAAGGTTCGGGAAGAGGATATACCCAAGATAGCATTCAGAACTCGTTTTGGACATTACGAATTCCAGGAGATGCCATTCGGTTTAACCAACACACTAGTTGTATTCATGGATCTTATGAATCGAGTGTGTAAATCGTATTTGGATAAATTTGTAATAGTATTCATAGACGATATCCTTATACACTCCCAAAGCCAAGAGGAGCACAAGAAGCATCTGTAGATAGTCCTAGAGCTTCTAGAGAAAGAACTGTTGTACGCCAAATTCTCTAAGTGTGAATTTTGGCTACGAGAAGTCAAATTCCTAGGGCATGTGATCAATAGCCAAGGAATTCAAGTAGACCTGTCGAAAATCGAGGCTATTAAGAACTGGGCAACACCTAGAACTCCAACATAAATCCGTTAGGGTTTTTATGCCTTGCCAGTTATTATAGAATATTTATCGAAAACTACTTTAAGATAGTTGGTTTGCTAACAGAATTAACTCGGAAGGATGTGAAGTATATCTGGGGTGAGACCAGGAGACGGCATTCACACTGTTGAAGCAGAGATTTGTAGTGCGCCTATTCTGTCCCTACCTGAGGGAACAGAAAAATTTGTGGTCTACTGCGATGCCTCACACAACGGGTTAGGTTGTGTGTTAATGCCAAAGGATAAAGTCATTGCTTACGCATCACCGCAACTCAAAATTCACGAGGTGAACTATACGACTCATGACTTGGATCTCGGAGAAGTGGTGTTTGCTCTTAAAATATGGAGGCACTACCTTTACGGGAAAAAGTGCACGGTATTCACGGGTCATAAGAGCCTTCAGCACATCCTGGACCAAAAGGAGTTGAACATGAGGCAACGGCGCTGGGTTGAACAGCTATGCGACTACGACTGCGAGATCCGTTATCACCCGGGCAAGGCAAACGTTGTAGCTGATGCGTTGAGCCGAAAGGAACAGGTTAAGCCCTTGAGGGTCCGAGCTTTGGTCATGACAATCCAGTCAAACCTAAACTATCAGATTCTCGAGGCACAGAAAAAAGCAGTTAAGGATGAAAACCTATTGGATGAAGCTCTAAGAGGCATGAATAAGCATTTTAAAACCAAGTCCGATGGATGCCAATACTTCATGAACCGTATTTGGCTTCCGAAGATCGGAGGACTAAGAAAGTTGGTCATGGATGAAGGGCATAAGACTAGATACGCTATTCATCCAGGATCCAACAAGATGTACCATGGTTTAAAAGACTTTTACTGGTGGCCGAACATGAAGGCTGACATTGCTACGTATGTCAGCAAGTGCTTAACATGCTTAAAGATTAAGGTCGAGCACCAAAAACCATCAGGATTATTGGTACAGCCAGAAATACCGGAGTGGAAGTGGGAGAGAATAATCATGGACTTCATAACTAAATTGTCGAAGACATCTCGTGGTTTTGACACCATTTGGGTGATTCTGGATCAACTCACCAAGACTGCAAACTTCTTGCCTATCAAGGAGACGGATAAGATGGATAAGTTAACTCGAATCTATCTTAAAGAAGTCGTCTCAAGGCATGGAGTTCCCATATCCATCATTCAGATAGAGACAGTCGGTTCACGTCACGGCTTTGGCAATCATCGCAAGAGGCTTTAGGTACATGCTTAGAAACGAGTACAGCTTACCATCCACAAACCGATGGTCAAAGTGAAAGGACCATTCAGACGTTAGAGGATATGCTAAGGGCATGTGTGATTGACTTTGGAAAAATTTGGGACAAACATCTGCTGTTAGTCAAGTTCTCCTACAACAATAGCTATCACTTGAGCATTAAAGCTGCTCCGTTTGAGGCACTCTACGTGCGAAAGTGTCGATCGTTGATTTATTGGGCTGAAGTAAGGGATAGCCAAATCACCGGCCCTGAGATCATTCACGAAACTATCGAAAAGATAGTACACATTCGGAACCGATTAAGGATCGCGCGGGATCGGTAGAAAAGCTACGCTGATATCAGACGAAAGGATTTGGAATTCCAGGAGGGAGATCAAGTAATGCTGAAAGTCTCGCCTTGGAAAGGCGTAATCCGTTTTGGGAAACATGGAAAACTCGATCCTCGCTATAGCGGACCATTCAAGATTTCCAAAAGAATTGGCCCGGTAGCCTATCGACTCGATCTGCCCCCAGAGCTAAGTAATGTACATAATACCTTCCACGTGTCCAACCTAAAGAAATGCTTGTCTGATGAAACACTCATCATACCCATGGACGAACTGGAGCTAGATGATAATTTGAACTTCATTGAACAACCGGTAGAAACAATGGACCGAGAAGTCAAGAAACTAAAGCACAGCTGAATTCCAATAATAAAAGTAAGACGGAACTCTAAGGGAGGTCCTAAGTTTACATGGGAATGTGAAGACCAGTTTCGCGAAAAATACCCTCAGTTATTCTCAAATGCTCAGTCAGTGGAGAATACGAGCTAATTTCGGGACGAAATTCCCTTAACAGGGGGAGACTGTAACATCCGGCACTAAACCAGGTTAGCAACTATGACCTAATCAGTATTTATTAGCAAATTATAACCTAATCAGTGGTCATTAGAAATTAATCAAAGAGATTGACAAAGTTCATAAGGAAATTCAATTCAATTAGAAACAATTTCATCGGTGCGATGAATCGGAAAATTAATTAATCATATCGATTTGCGATATGATGGATTAATTCAACTAAGTACATAATTGAATTAAGATTAGTAACACTAATCATGAATTAATACACTTACTTAACATTAATTATGCAAGACTAAAACAATTCATTAAACAAATGCATTCAAAAGTATTTATGAATTTACATAAAAAAGAGAAATACAAGAATACATTCTAAATACATTTATACAAAAAAAAATACATGATAATATCTTCAAAAATCCAGCCATAGCTAGTACAATACTAGCTTTTGACTTCAACTTTATAATTACACAACCCATCTAAATCAAATCCTTTCACCATCATCCTTTCATTTCACCATCTTCTTTCATTTTATCCAACACTTCACTCCACCTCCACTTTGCAAAACTCAAACTTCCTCTATAAATAGAAGACCAATCTATCATTCATTCTCACACCTTTGCAAGAGAAAAAATCCTCATCTTTCTCTCTAAAACAATGTCCATAGCCACACACACACACACAACCAAAGTTGTTTTCTTTCTTTATTCTTCAAGAATTCAAGTTTTTCAAGAGTTTCTTTGGTGCAACTAGTTCAAGAACAACTCTTCTACACATTTTCATATTTCTAATACATCAAAGTAAGTAAAAACTAACTCATTACTAATTATATTTATGTTTATATAAGTCTTGCATAATATATATAATCACCAACAACAACAAGTTTCATAAAAACTCAAGTTTATAAATCACTAGTTTTGTTTTTAAGTTTGTTTTCTTCAAACACATGTGGTTTTTGATAATGGTGTTTCATAGCCTTTTATACATGTGGTTTTTGAATAAACAACAAAAATCACAAGTTGTTTCAAGGTTATGAAATCCGGATTTTTGGCAGAAATATTACGTCGGCTTTGAAAAATCATAACTAATTCATAACTTAATGAAATGAGTTGATTCTTGTTTCAAAAGTTAGATCTATGTCTTAACTAAAAATCTGGAGGTTTTCATAATTTAATAAGGAGTTCTGAACCACTCAAATATTATTTGGGAACCCAAAAGTTTGACAGCTCAAAAATGGCCAACATAGGGTTTTTAAAGAGCTTTTTCCCCAACCTACACACCTCGAAAAATGGTCATTCTTAACTTGAAAAATCTTTGTAGATAGTAGTTTTATGACTATGATAACCAAAGCCCAAATCGTGTTGGAGCTTGGTCGAAAACAACCTCAAAGTAGGCCGTAAAACCTTTAAAAAGCTGGAAAATTATATATATAAACTTGACGTTTTAAGTGGGTTTTATTTATAAACTTGTTAAGTTGAGTGATTTAAAACATAAAAAATTTAATACATACATATATCATATATATGAGAGTTATTAAGTCCCTCATATGGACTCGGTTAAACGCGTCTGGTGTCATCACTCATCAACAACGCAAACATTCATCCATTTAATGAATTATATGAATAAATTTGTTTTATTTATATTGGTTCATAAATAATTTAAATATTTTTTAGTCTAAATTAATTTTTTTTAAAAGTGTAAACCTCTCAAAATTTATAAAAAAAAAATTATTTCTTTTAGAAATTGTTTTCCTTCATAAATAAAATATTTTGACACTATATTTAATTATGTTGGTTCATACATTTATAATAAAAATATTTATGTTGGTCAAACCATAAAAACTATATATGTAATTATTATAGTTTATTTTTTTAGTCTTAATTAACTTTAGTAAATTATAAAACATTTATTTATGAACCAACAATTTAATTAAAGTTAATTAAGAATAAAAAGTATTAAAATCATTTAACTTTTGAATAGTTCAATTTATAATTATTTATTTATGAACCAACTTTATAATTTCGACACATTAAACTATTATATTTTTTAAGAAAAAACATTTATATTTAAAAATATCTTAACACATTAAACTCTTTTAGTTGTCAAAAAATTCATTTATGAACCAACATTTTTATTATTTATATTATTCAAACCATCAAATTGTAAACCTCTCAAAACTTATGATCATTCAAAAATTAAAACGTTTTATTAAAACTTATTTTAACAAGGTGATATGAGTTTAACGATTAAACCTTTATAACAAGATTAATATCAACATCCTTCCGATTAAAAAACGTATCTCAAAAGGTCCGATCAAACCAAGAGATCATGTCATTGTTGAAAAACTTAAACCTAATCATTTGTTTTCAATTAATCTTTTAGAAAAAAAAACATTCATAATTTTATGTCGGAAAAATTAATTTCAATGATGAATTTATTTATTGGAGTCAAGATGATTAAACATTTTAATCATATGTGTGTGTATAATCAAAACTCCTTTTAATTTATGTGTTTTCTCTTCGTGGAAAAATAATTGAAGAACTTAAATAAATAAAATTTTAACATTTAACTCGACTGAGTTAAAAAAAACTTCCAAAGGGTTTAAAACAAGTCAAATTTATTTATTTAACGTATCAATTTTTTTATCGTTTTAATTTTTAATTACACTAAAAACAATTAAAAATATTAGGTCGTATAACATGTTTGAGATTTATATTGACTTTAATTTTAATCCGATTAAATCAATACCTTAAAATTTAAACCATTTTGATTTATCACTTTACCATGATCACTTTGTTTTCATAAAAAAAAAAGTGAAAGGACTATAAAATAAAATTTTGGCCAATTTTAATTTAGACGAAAGAAAAATATATTTGACCAACATAAATATTTTTTATTACAAATTTATGAAACAACATAAATAATTATAGAGTCAATATTTTTTATAATATTTTATTTATGAAACCTCTAAAAAACAGTTTCTATACATAAATGATTTTTTATAATAAATTTTGAGAGGTTTCCATTTGATTAGAGTTAATTTAAAATAATTAAGACTAAAAATTAAATCATTTACGAACCAACATAAATAATTAAATAATTCTTTTCTCTTTTTTTTTTAGTTTATTAAGGTTAAGTAACACTAAAAAATAATTATTTAATTAAGAATAAAAAGAGTTAAAATATTAATTGCAGAAATGGTTCTTATGGTTTGCACTAAAATAAGGGTAATTTGGTCATATTAGAAAAGTTAATAGGTTGATGGACCAAAATTGCAATCAAACAGTGAAAATAATTACCGTTTCTGCAAAATTGAAAGTTCAGGGACCAAATCCAATTTTTAGGACATACCACAGGGACCATTTTTGTAATTAACTCTATATTCTATATTGAATATCATATATTCCATAAACAATATCGATGTGGATTCTAAAATATGAACTCCTCTCTCTCTCTCTCTCTCTCTCTCTCTCTCTCTCTCTCTATCTCTCTCTCTCTCTTCTCTCTCTCTCTCTCTCTCTCTCTCTCTCTCTCTCTCTCTCTCTCTCTCTCGTCACAACACACGTCATATAAATATTATATATCATGTTTAGTTGTCAAATGTCACGTTAGTAGTTAAACGTTCTATATTAAATATTATATATTCTACATATAACATCATATATTCCATACAAGCCGATTACAGAATACGAAAAACCCAAAATCATAAAGTCAAAAGATTTATTCAAATCATTCAAGAACATGCGTAAAACAAAAGCATCGATTTACCTCCTGCAAGATTCCTTTTGTTACAGAAATGAAAAATGAGTCCAAATTTCTACTGAGTTCATAAAACTTCGACTAAATCTAGATTCTAGACCTTCGATTTCATGCATTTGATGTGTACCAACGAGTTCTTGAACGAGAAAAACACATTGAAAGATCCCTATTTCATACGAAGGAGATCTTTGAACCAATCCAGTTTCATACAAAGGAGAGTTTTGAACCATATATTACCTCCGATATCGTACAAACAAAAAGCTTGAAGAAATAAAAAAACCGGAAGAAGATGATGAAAAAGAGAGAGAAATGAAATAAATCATTATCTTTGGAAGTAAAAGAAACATATTCAGGGCTGGCCCTGAGCATAACACGGGCAATTGTCCAGGACCCATTAATCATAGTCCATCTTCAAAAAATATAGCATATATTTAGGTCTATTAACAATTAAACAATGTTATTGACTTACAAATTTTCTAGTTTTAATAATTATAGGTTTTGGTTGTTGATTTATCATTTTTACTTAAATTTTTCTTATTTTGAATATAGATATATATTTATAGGGTCTTTTTTAAATTTTTGCCCAGGGCCCAAAAAATGATTGGACCGGTCCTGAACATATTTAAAAAAAAAAAAAAATTTCCAATGTTTCCTTGCCTTCTATTTCTTTTTTTTTTTCCTTCCTCCTCCTCTAGAAGATTTAACAAAAATCAAAGCTTTATCATCAATATATCATTTCTACACTCACCATTGATTTGAATGATCAAATTATCGGTATTGTTTCAATGGGACTACGATAACAATACATAATATAAACATCTATTTTTTATCGATATTTTCAATAATTTATCATCGGTAATAGATCACGCTCTAATTATTTTATCAAGGGTAACAATAGTTTTCATTTTTCAAAAATTGGCAATAAAATAAAAGTACGTTGATATTAATGATAACTATCATTGCATGTTATATTGTTATTATTGATATAAAGCTAAGAGTATGTTGCGACTTTTATAAATATATTACCCCTATTATGAAACCTTGTAACAAAAGTAAGTTAAAACATGATATAACTCTAGGGATAGTGTGCCCGATACCAATTATAAAATATAAGAAATATATTATGAATTACAATTCAGAAATGAAATTACAATACACGGAAATAATTAGAATACAGAAATTAAAATTACAAGTAAAAGAAATAATAATACGGAAAAGTAAATTACAATACGGAAAAATAAAGGCTGAGTCTCGTGTTTGACACGATTCCCTTAAAACAGATTCGAAGTCTGTTTCCCATGGTACAACAGTCAAAGCAGTGTGTACTGCCCGAAGTAACCAACTTGCCTGAAAAATCACGTGAATTGAAGGTGTTCTTCGTTCTTGGAAGCAGCAACGTCTTGACGTTAAAGTGCAAAAAGTTTCAAGAATACAAAGTGTTTTCCAAGTCTTTCAAGTGTATCAAGTCTATTTTGGTGTTTGCATCTCCATCCCTTTTATAGGAGATGAGTTGTAACAACAAATTAATTATATTTAATTTTAATAATAATAAAAAGCCATTTTTTATTAATAATTAAATATAATAATTGTATTATTAACCATGAGTTGTAACAACAAATGAATTATATTTAACTGTAATAAAAAAATATTTTTTTATTTATAATTAAATGTAATAATTCTATCATTAAACCATATCTGTAACGGCTCTAGAATTGCCTAGATTCGTTCAAGACACGAACGCGGCTTACGCAAAAAAAAAAAAACCTTATAGAAAGCACGATGCAGTTGCAAGTGCTCACAAGTTTAACGATTCGCTACTGTTTGAACCCAAGATTTATCTTGGAGTAACTTGTCATGCTTGTCAAGACTCCTCCTTATAAACCACTCATGGTTTGGTCCTTCTTCCTATGTGGGACAAGTTTTCACACTTTTAACTTGCATTTTCCCACATCAAACACCAATCCTTGAGCATCGATATCTCATTCATCTTAGCTCCGTTTTGGACGTTCTTTATATCGTTGTAATCCTCTCTTCAAGGAGAATACATACCCACAAAATATTAATTATATATATCACAATTAATATATAATTATATTTGGTCCAAAAACATGGAAAATACACTTTTTCCTTTGAAAAAATTGCAATTTCCACATGAATGAGAGATCGATCGAAAACACATTCCAATCATCCCCCACATGTATGAGATTGATCGAAGACACATAAAATTCCAATGAATTTTCAATGGTTGAAATCTTGCATAGGATAGGTAGGTGTAAACCTTTGAACCTTCCCTTATGAAATGCACTTAGTCTTCTAGTCGTCATTAGAACTCGATGTCTTTGAACTGAGCTGCCATTTGTAAAGACGACAATACACTTCACACAAGAATCTCCCTAATAAGGTTAACTCCTCATAGTCGTGTCCCTTATGGTCATGGAACACTAGCCTGGTTCTGCGAGAGCTACTAAGAATTGTGCCCCTACAATTCCACTCGAAGCGACCCCACTTCTCTCTCACATAGGTGATTTCTCCCGAATCATTAAAAACATAAATGATTTCGACCGAATCATTATAAAATGCTTAACCTCATTGTCACTAAAATTATTTTCTACAAGAAATCATATAGGAATGGACTAGGAGTTTTTCACAACCCCCCACAGTGACCACACTTTATTCATACAAATAGGTTGTCCTTTTGAACCAAGATCTTGGGATCTTCAGTCAACAAGGTAAGGTTTTCCTTCGTATGAATTTATTCATTCATGGGCTTTAGTCCCATTCCTTTTGACGACTTCAAAACTAACTCTCTATTTAAGCCTTTTGTAAGCGGATCCGCAATGTTATCCTTTGACTTCACATAGTCAATAGTAATAACACCTGTTGAGAGTAGTTGTCGTATCGAATTATGGCGACGTCTAATATGCCTTGACTTACCATTATACATTATGCTATGCGCTCTACCAATCGCAGATTGGCTATCACAATGTATAGTAACGGCTGAAACGGGTTTCGGCCACTTTGGTATGTCTTCAATAAATTGACGTAACCATTCGACTTCTTCACCACATATATCTAATGCGATAAATTCAGATTCCATCGTAGATCTAGCTATCACTGTTTGCTTGGAAGACTTACAAGAAATAGCAGCCCCACCAAGTGTAAATACATATCCACTTGTAGATCTAGAATCTTTTATATAGGATATCCAATTCGCATCGCTGTATCCTTCTATCACAGCTGGATATCTCTCATAACGCAGTCCGTACTCACGAGTATATTTCAACTACCGAAGTACTCGTATCACACTTTTCCAATGAATCCGACTCGGATTACTCGTGTACATACTTAGCCTGCTTACAGCATATGCTATGTCCGGACTGGTACAAGACATTAGATACATTAGACTGCCTATAATTCTTGAGTATTCTAGTTGATTAACACTTTCACCTTTATTTTTCGATAGATGTTGACTAGTGTCAATTGGAGTTCTAGTTATACTAGAATCACCATTAGTAAATTTCTCAAGAATTTTATCCACATAATGAGTTTGACTTAACACAAGACTATCTTGGGTTCGTGTGATTTTAATACCAAGAATCACTTCCGCTAAACCCATGTCTTTCATGTCAAATTTGGATTTTAACATCTCTTTCGTTGAATTAATCATTCTTTCGTTACTACCAACGATAAGCAAATCGTCTACGTATAAACAAAGAATGACATTTCCATGTTTTGTATCTTTCATGTACACACATTTGTCGCACTCATTAATTTTGAATCCACATTCTAGCATGACGTGGTCAAACTTTTGATGCCATTGTTTGGGAGTTTGCTTCAAGCCATATAATGACTTAACAAGCCTACAAACTTTCTTTCCACATCCGGGAGCACTAAAACCCTCGGGTTGCTCCATGTAGATCTCCTTTTCTAAATCACCGTTTAGAAAAGTCGTCTTCACATCCATTTGGTGCACTTCTAGATTTCTCATTGCGATAATAGCAAACACCAATCTAATAGATGTTATTCGCGTCACCGACGAATATGTATCAAAGTAATCAACACCCTCCTTTTGTTTGTAACCTTTGATTACCAAACGTGCTTTATATTTATGAATGGAACCATCAGGTTTCATTTTCCTCTTAAAAAGCCATCGGTAACCTAGTGGTTTACAACCTTCAGGAAGATCCACTAGTTCCCAAGTATGATTTTGTAAAATTGACTCAATTTCACTCTTGATGGCTTCTTTCCATTGAGGTCCTTCAGAAGAAGTTACCGCTTCTCGGTAAGTTTTGGGTTCACTTACAACCATGTAAGTGACAAAATCATCTCCATATGATTTTTCAACCCTTTTCCTTTTACTTCTTCTAGGCGCAACCTCTTCTCTTTCAGGTTGTCCTAATGTCTCATCTTGGACATTTTCGTCACTCGATTTAGACGAACTAGCACGATCCTTCTGTAAACAAGGAAATATATTCTCAGATAAGGATGCATTCCTTGATTCCATGATGGTATTCTTGTGAATTTCTAGATTTTTAGACTCATACACAAGAAACTTATAGGCACTACTATGATGTGCATAACCAATAAATATGCAATCAACCGTTTTAGGTCCTATCTTTTGAGCCTTAGGTGCCAGTACAACAACCTTTGCTAGGCACCCCCACACTCGTAAGTACTTAGAGGATGGCTCTCTTCCCATCCAAAGTTCATACGTTGTTTTGTCCATTTTCTTGCGGGGTATCTTATTCAAAAGATAAGTAGCCGAGAGGATAGCTTCCCCCCACATTTCTTGGCTCATTCCCGAACTAATTAACATGACATTCACCATTTCTTTCAATGTTCGGTTATTTCTTTCCGCAATACCATTTTGTTGAGGTGAGTAAGGAGCGGTGAATCCGAGTCGGATTCCATGTTGAGCACATAAATCCGCAAACGGTGACGCATATTCACCACCTCGATCACTTCTTACAACCTTAATCTTTTTGTTGAGTTGGTTCTCAACCTCTTGTTTATATAAAACAAACTTATCGATTGCTTCATATGAACTTTTCATCAAGTAAACATAGCAATATCTAGTACAATCATCAATAAACGTGATGAAGTACTTATTACCACCTCTCGTAGGAATGGATTTTAAATCACACACATCCGTGTGAATCATATCAAGTGGTTCGGTTATTCTTTCAACCGATTGGAAAGACGATCTTGTAAGTTTGGCTTCAACACAAGTTTGGCATTTATAATTTGAATCAATATGAAAAGATGGAATGCAATTTAACTAAATTAAACGACGTAAAGAATTAAAATTCGTCCAAGACGACCATGCCATACGTTAGAAGACTCTGTCAAATAAACCGAATTTGTAGTCGTTTTATTAAAATTGTTTTTCAAAATCATCAAATTTATTTTGAACATTCCATTCAAAGCAAAACCTTCTCCAACAAAATGACCATTCTTGGTCAAAACAAATTTATTCGATTCAAAAACCATTTTAAATCCAAACTTGTTTAACAGCCATCCGGAAACCAAATTCTTTCGAATTTCCGGTACATACAAAACATTTGTCAACTTAAGATCTTTCCCGGATGTCATCTTCAAGATCACATCGCCTTCACCTTTGACATCAACCGTATCAAAGTTTCCCATGAAGATCTTTTTTCCATTAACTACTTTCAAAGTAGTAAACAAACTTTTCTTCGAACACACATGTCGGGTAGAACCAGTGTCAATCCACCATTCATTCGGTTCAGACTTTACCAATTCTACATCAGAAACCATTGCGGTGATATTCACATTCATCACACTTGCAACTTCACCGTTGCCTTCAAGAACCATGCATGGTTCAAGATCTAAATCAGAAAGCAATTCTGATTTCTCAATATGATTAGCAAAATTATTCTCATTTTGTACTCCAATCAAATTAATCATCTTCTTAATCGATGGTTTAGCAATAGATGTTATAATTGAAGTCATCGGCCGTGACACAATTCCATCTAACATTTCCATTTTTTTTTTCTTTTAACGCCAAAGAAAATAATTATAACGACACAAGTAGTTGTGAATCTTCTTTTCAACAAATACTTTATAAATTTTCAATAAAGAAAATTTTCCACCTTTATAATAAAAGTACACTTTTATTATTAAACACCATCAAATACTTCAATTGACTAAACTTGAATCAACCGTTCAATTTTATTATAACCAATTTTATCACTAAAATTGAAAATTGAATCTGCCGTTCAATTTAACACCAAAGTGAAGAATGAATCAACCGTTCATTCAAACACTTATAACCCAAACGAGAATAATAACAAATTTTATATTAAAAGTTAAAATTGAATCATCCGTTCAATGTTTAAGAAACCAAAAGTGAATAATCGAATCTACCGTTCAAATTAAACACTTAATCAAGGCTGTTGCAAAAATGAAATCCGTCTCGAAACCAAAACTCGTTTTTAACGAAACAGAAATAACTAAATGAAATGGAAACACAATTGCTTCGAGACAAAACTCGTTTGAATCAAAACAATAATGTAATAGAAATTTTAACTTCAAGACAAAACTTGTTTGAATCGAAGAAAAAATTTCTCTAAAATTCCTAATTTTATAACCGGTATCGTGGTTGTAAAATCTGTTTTAAGATTGTAGGGATAGTGTGCCCGATACCAATTATAAAATATAAGAAATATATTACGAATTACAATTCAGAAATGAAATTACAATACACGGAAATAATCAGAATACAGAAATTAAAATTACAAATAAAAGAAATAATAATACGGGAAAGTAAATTACAATACGGAAAAATAAAGGCTGAGTCTCGTGTTTGACACGATTCCCTTAAAACAGATTCGAAGTCTGTTTCCCAGGGTACAACAGCCAAAACAGTGTGTACTGTCGGAGGTAACCAACTTGCCTGAAAACTCACGTAAATTGAAGGTGTTCTTCGTTCTTGGAAGCAGCAACGTCTTGTCGTTAAAGTGCAAAAAGTTTCAAGAATACAAAGTGTTTTCCAAGTCTTTCAAGTGTATCAAGTCTATTTTGGTGTTTGCATCTCCATTCTCCATCCCTTTTAAGGAGATGAGTTGTAACAACAAATCAATTATATTTAATTGTAATAATAAAAAAAACCATTTTTTTATTAATAATTAAATATAATAATTGTATTATTAAACCATGAGTTGTAACAACAAATTAATTATATTTAATTGTAATAAAAAAATATTTTTTTATTAATAATTAAATGTAATAATTCTATCATTAAACCATTTCTGTAATGACTCTAGAATTGTCGAGATTCGTTCAAGACACGAACGCGGCTCACGCAAAAAAAATTTCCTTATAGAAAGCACGAGACAGATGCGAGTGCTCACAAGTTTAATTAATTGCTACTGTTTGGACCCAGGATTTATCTTGGAGTAACTTTTCATGCTTCTCAAGACTCCTCATTATCCTCCTTATAAACCACTCATGGGTTGGTCCTTCTTCCTATGTGGGACAAGTTTTCACACTTTTAACTTGCATTTTCCCACATCAAACACCAATCTTTGAGCATCGATATCTCATTCATCTTAGCTCCGTTTTCGACGTTCTTTATATCGTTGTAATCCTCTCTTCAAGGAGAATACATGCCCATAAAATATTAAGTATATATATCACAATTATATATAATTATATTTGGTCCAAAAACATGGAAAATACACTTTTTCCTTTGAAAAATTTACACTTTTTTCCAACAACAACAGTGATCAAACACTTGTTGCACAAAAAAAATATTTATTTCTGATTACAATATTGTGAATAGATAGATGTATATGCACCTGGTTGCTTTACAAATTACAAGAGTACTGTAATTTTATGAACAGATAAAAAAAATGAAAGGAAAGAAGTTTTTGTACACTCATGTATGCTATTCAACTTGATGTATCAAAACCGTAGCGATGCTGATGTTACCACGGTGGTGGTGGTGGCGGCAGCGGTTGGTGCAGGGTGGCCGGTGGTGTTTGATTAAACAAGCTTACAAGTTTCTGTTGAATGCCTCAATGTCTTTTTGATGGACTTCCTGTTATGATGGAAGAAAGTCTTTTTGCTGTCCATGTCACTTTCGATATGTTCCGAAGATGAACCACTGTTGCTTTTTTCTCGTCATCTGAGATCTCGAGCAGAAAACCTGCCGAAAGTGAGATGAGAATCATTCAAGTTAGTGTGGGATATAAACTGTTCGAACCCCCTGTGCACCATTTTGTGAAAGGAACAAGTATTAACATCGGCTATAATGAATACGTACCTGAATTCTTTGAAAGAGCGAGTAATGAATAGGAAGCAATAACTCTTTCTTCAATCATGGTGTTATGATTTAAAGATTCTAACAACTTTCTTACGAGGGTTTGCATCGCAATACTCTGAAGAATATCCCCATCGCCAACTGTATGAACAAATTTACTCATCCACGCAACCGTAACGAGACTTGCTCGTGCCAAACAAGGAATCCCATTACTAATTGATTCGCCGAGTGCCCCTATCAGTTTTTCGCCACCACTGATCCATATCGCCAATGCAGCTTTCCGTTGCCAATGCTCTATCTCATCATCTTCATTCTAAATCATGAGATAACTTCAATTTTAACCTGAATTAAAGGGAAAACCACAAAAACAACCGGTAAAATTTGGATCCAAATTTGTGATTACCAAGTGTTTGGATCCTTCGACAACATAGTATCTTCCACGGAAACCGCCCTCCAAGCTCTCATCGTATCCGGCTTCTTTCAAGATCCATTTTTCGGCTTCGGGTGTGCCTGTGTAAGCATACCTGCCTCCTAATATCAACAAGGCTTTGGCTGCTTGTGCCTGAACATTTTCATTACATATTTGACGATCCAATGCTTCAATGATTGCTTCTATAGCTTCCTCTCGATAAACACTACTCTTCAGTGGATCTCCCTGCAATTAAACTGCTGCCACATGAGGATTTGTTTCAACAAAAAACGCAATTATATTGTCGATTTATCAGGGAAATGTTACCATAAGATCAAGCTGAAGCATTATCGCAGCAACCAAAGGGCGTTTTTCTCGTGTAGCCCTTTGTAAAGAAACTAACAAGATTTGCATAGTGTTCAAGCAATTCCAACCCTTCAATAATTTGTCAAAAAGTTGGGTTCTTTGCTCCAATCTGATTAAATCCAAGAAAAAGAATTAAACTGATGAAGAACGGAAAAAAAAATGCGAACTTAGAGGCATACTGAAAATTCAAAGGGCATAAATGTGATCTCAGTGAATTTATAATGGCTGCGAACATTAGGGTTGTGTGAAACTTTTTCCTAGTTTTTTGGTTTCGGTATGGTTGTATATTTTCTCATTGTAAAAGTCAGGGAAAACCGGGACCATTCCGGTACCATCCGGATCGGTTTTTGGTCACCGTTTTTTTCAAATTCTGGTTCCAGTTTGGTCTGGTCCAATCTCTTGCACACCCCTAGCCAGCAACTCATGAAAAGGCCTTTACTGTCAAAATCAAATGGCCCTTGGCAGTTCGGTTCAATTGTCTGTCAAAATTTCATCACTCAGGGTTCTGATATCTCTTTATCTTTCGATATTATTATAATATTATATCGTTTGTAATATAAATTGCATCGAATAAAAGAATTTGTCAATCACACAATCAATTATACATAGAATTTTATGATAGATTTAGTTAATGTTGTACCTACGGATGCAGATTAACTCGATGAGCAAAGAGAACGTGATTTCATTGCAATCGATTTCTTTGGCATGAACCAGGAGTGCAAGAATGAGCTCGGGGTTCAGATTATCAGCTAAGTAATGACGACACCTTCCATCTGCTCGAATACAACAGTAAATGATGGAAACAGCTTTAATCTTCTCTACAACATCTCCATTCGCCATTCTTCTCAACAACAAGCTCAAACCTCCAAGCGAAATTACTAGTCTTCCGTTCTCCAAATTCCGGTCTTCATCAAACCCAGTGAGAAGTTGGTCCAGGAAGTAGTACGCTGCAACTTGAGGACTGCAACGGACACTAAATAATGTCTGCGTTTGATCTCCAAACTCAAGCACGCGTAGCACTAAAGGGATCCATTCTGGCGATATCATCTGCTTTGCCTCTGGCTTTACCAAGTGGAGCAAAGACGCAGCTTTCAAGAACAGGCTGCTATTACTCATGAGGTTCATGAAACCCTCAAGCTGCGGATCTAAACTGAGTATGATCTTTCCATTTGTCTCGTTTCTTGTACCGAATTCAGTTAATAGTGAGATAACCAGTTCGAGAATCTCTTCGTTGCTAGAAGCAAACAACACTTCTAGCATACCTTCTATTACTGAAGACTTTGATAAAATTTTCTCGACTGAAGGATCATCTAACCATGCTTTAGTCATGACACGAATTGCAGTTTCACATTCGCTTAAACTTTCTGAGCTGCTGATGGTGGAAACTGCTGTCGTTATGTCTGATGAAGACATAGCCACACAGGATTTTATCACTGGGGTTTCGGTTTGTAAGCTTTGACATGGGAGAAACCGCATATAGTCCAGCTTGCTTGAACTTAAGCTTGACGATTTTCGACTATTGACGAGCCTACTCTGTCAGTATCCGAACGAATTGATCAGCGTTGGTGACAAACAAGTACAGGCAAGCAGACTAAAATAAATTAGAATTTTAGTCCCCAAAATTAAATATAGGGTTTCAACTTTCAACATACTTTTGTACTTTTATTGGTTTGGTCCCTCCATTGTAATCTTCCCACTTCAATCCCTCTACTTTTTTTCTCCGTATTCACTTTGGTCCCTTTACTTGGGATGGAAGGACTTAAGAACTTAACTACTAAAAAAGTGAAAGTGAAGGATTTATTTTCAATGACACATAAGTAATAAGAACCGTCATATTCTCACATTTTTATTGGTTAGGTTCCTTCGTCGTTTCTTTTAATCAAGGAACCAAAGTGAATACCGAAAAAAAAGTAGATGGACTAAAGTGGAGAAAACGGTAGAGAGACCAAACTGATAAAAGTGACCAAGTGTGTTGACTTTAATCAATGATGACCTAAAATTTATACTCAAATTTACAAATTGTATTCATTCTCTCTTCATAGATTTTCTAGTTGCACTACTGATCATTGAATGAAAGTAGCAAAATGAGCAAGACTAAAGCGATATTTTCACATACTATAGCAAAATGAGAAAGAACGATGAACGTACTTCTACATTTCTTTGTTGGTTCGAAATAAAACCATCTACACATAGTTCTTCTTCTAATTCTTCCACCTCCTCTCGTCCTGTAGCTCGATAACTTATGTCCTTAGATAGTTGTTTCTCCACATGAGCTCCGAAAACGGCTCTCTGTCTTCATTATGTAGGAACATGTCATTAAAGAGCGCGAACTATCCAAATTTTATAACTAATAGCGTCATTTAGTAACAAGTTATGTACAAAATCATGAAGAAAATAATTGTTTCCAAAAACTGTTAACAATTTGTGAACTCCACCACCACTTTGTAGATCTTCTGGTTCATTACTAATGCAGAGAGTTTCGCAAACTTACAAAAAGTTATTGATGGATGAACTGCTTCGTCGTCGTGTGGATGAGGATGACGATAAATTGATCGAAGGCAACAGCACCGAAGGAAGAGTATCAGGGGGTTGACCACAAGTTTTAAGCCACTCTTTATAATAAAGAGCAAACTGAATTGTACCCATATCCATATGATCTTCATAAATCTGGCTTAAATGTTTTATTTGTTCTTCTTGATCCTTTGTGTAATCATCATCCGAAAGGCCTTCGATTTGTTTGTTATACCAAATTTTGATATGAAGAAGATGTGGAAGAAAGAAATGTTCCCAAAGATCTGGCAACAAATGAGTTCGAGCTAATTGAGGCGAATCAACAAACACTTGGAGTGCATGTCTAGCACAAATCCTATCATTTTTTTCAAGCTTGTAAACAATCGATAAATAAAGCTGTGCACAAGCCGAAATATGCGAATTCGGAGTCCCACAAGTTGTCCCATTCCCGTTTCTCGATTCTTTCGAATTCAAATTAGCAACAATAGTCAAAAACCCAATCGAATTCCTCAACAGTTTCATCCTCAATTCCTTACCTGTCTCCGGATTATCAATCAATTTCTCAATACTCTCAATCCCCAATTCAATATTAGCAAAAACCCCATTATCCGATACACCATTGACTCTCCTAACTAAACACGAACAACACTTTTCCTTCAACGAATTTCGAAAATCATTATCTTTAATGTATTTACCTGCATAACCACTTAAAATCGAGATCACCGCTTTAGTAGCAACTTCATCAATGGCGGGTTCACTTGTTGATTTTCTGGAAACGGATGATGAATTTCGTCGACCTTTAGATGAAACAATCGATGAAGCTTTCTTATGGCTTGAAAAATCGAAGCTTTTACGGTCACGACAGATGTAAATAGGCAAAGAAATCGAGTCATGTTCAGGAACTGTAACTGTTCTATTGAATTTAACTTTTTTGTGACCAGAATTTGAATTGAATCCTTCTTTAGCTAGAAGATCACTTAGAGAACCCATTACTGTAGCATGGATTAATTAATTGTTGAATGAAAAAGATGATGAAGCTGAAGAATAATTGGGAGATTTTGAAGGGGGAAGTAGTGGTAGCGAATTCCCCAATAATCCATGTTTTAACGGTTAGTGGTTTTTATAAGATTCTTTTTGTCAATAATGGGATCACGGTTCTTGTTATATCCGGTTCATAAAATGCCGCCAAACCATTCTACACTACCCAATTTATATATGATTCGGTTGGATCAACCGCTCATGTTCATAGGTTGTCGATTGCACGATTCATAATATAGTTTTTTTTCATGATATTTGTGTTTGGAAAAGAAAAAACTAATAATTCAATATTCGTAGACAAGTGCTACTAGAAATTTAGTGTTTGTTTTAGCTTCTACAGTTTGTTATTACAATTATTAAATAATCAGTTTTTAAAGTGTTTGGATTTGTATTTTAACTTATAAAATCTATACATTATAATAAAGCAAAACGTTTGTAGGCCACGTGTCATTCAACCAGCGTACCGGCTTCTTTTTTTCCCGCCTCTAATTCCAAAAATAACGGTGTTCGTCTCTGTCTCCAAAACCCTAAAAGACCATCCTCTTTTGTTGCTGTCGATTCCCATCTTCACCCAGCAATCTTGCCACACCCCTTCTCCGATGTGCCTATTCCGTCTCCAGAACCCTAAAATGTCATCATCACTTCAGTCTGTCGATTCCCCTATTCTCCAGCAATCTTGCCGCAGTGTCGCACCCCTTTTCGCAAGTGCCTATCATTGTCCTCTAGACCCATGTCGCAACCCTTCTCACATCAGGTTTCTCATCGTCCGCAGTTTATTTTGTTTACGCTAATGGAAAAAAGATCCAATTTTGCCGCACCCCTTCTCGCATATGCCAGTGCTGCACGCTTTCTCGCTTCATGTTTTATATTCTCTCTGAAAAATATTTTCATTCATGTATATGAAAAAGGTCCCTTTTATTCAAAGTGTTTGTATTAATTGATGGTTTTTTTTTTTGTTTTTACGTGACAAAATAGTTTTTATAATTGTTTGTGTTGAATGTGATTCATTTTTTCCGGTTTATTCGATCACTGGAAGATTGCAGAGCTTGTAGGTAACAATTTCTGCCAATGTCAATTTGTTATCTCTCATCTGTTCTTGTCATTTTCAGTTTCCTACAAGAAATTAAGTTGTTTTCATACTGCTCAGCCTGATTTGTTATTACTCATCCGTTCATGTCATTTAAGTTGTTTTTTACAAGAATTTAAATTTATTTTACGGTGTCTTAAATGAAGAATATAATCGAAGATTAACAAGCTTCTCACTATTCTTATGGTTGTTTGACAATTTCCAAATTGATCGTGACCGGGAACAAATCAAATGACGAATAGGAGTCCAAGACTGATATGCACGTAATCTAATTACATTGCTATGTCATGCTGTCATCAATGAATGCTTATCATCATTTGCGAACTTGGTATGTATCATTTCCGGTTTTGCTTGTCATTATTTGCTATCTTGATGAGTATTAAATCAAAGCGAATGATGAATGGGGCTTTGATTTGAAGCATTTAAGGCGTGTAAAACACTGGATGTTACTGATTTTAATCTCTCAAATTGTGATTCATAATTAAGTGTTTTAACTGCTTAAGGCTGTAAAGGCGTTGCGATGTGATGGACTTGTAGCTTCTCCAAATTTAGTCTCAATAAGGCTATCATGTGTTCTTGCTCTGTGATTTTACTTGCAATGTCAAATTACTTTCTTCTTAATGGTTTTTAATAACGATTTCTTGTGTGAAGATGAACCGAACATCTACCTATGGTTTCTTCTTCTCACTGTCTATAAAAACATCATTTCTATGTATCTTTGATCATTATCCACTGTTTCTTGTCATCAATAAAATGTATTCTCGTTATAGGATGAAACACCCATACAACTAATACGAGTATTTCGATACAATTATACATTAATTTATACAGAGTACTTGCGGAAATACGGTCAAATTAAAACTTTTAATACTTTAATAATCTTCTACGTGATTCCAAACACTTTGCATATAAACACAACAGAGTTTCGGAAATCACGGAGTAGCTTAATTGGGGTCAAATGTTAAATCATCAATTTGATTACAAATGAATTAATAATCAATAGCTAATTCGCGTAAGTCCAAAATGGAAGTCTCCTACTCCCACCCCAATCATCAACAAAATATGGAGCTCCTAACCATGCTCCAATCAGTGTCTATCAGTTTGGGCCAGCCGGGCCTTTGCCCTTATCAGTTCCTCAAAAGAAATATCAACTAACGGGTAAACAACAAAGTTGTTTAGTGAGTTTCTAGATTAAAGTACCATGCAATATATGAATGATGTCATGCAATGCCATGAATTTAACTAACAATCTCAGGAGGCCAACTAATGGCTAATAAGCTACCACATTGCGGTTACCACACACAGGCTTACTGTACAATGAGTTTACAATCTACTGCTCGATTACCAATGGTTACCACACACAGGCTTACCATTATGATTCCGCTAGGTTACCACACGCACAGGCGTACCGTGTCAGCGAAGAGGTCAAACAAATGATTAATATGACAACAATAATGTATGTGATGGCAAAGCATGTAAATGACAAGAATGAATACGAAAGCAATAATATACAATTCATGATATGCATATAAATACATTAATGCTAGAACTCACAGTGGTGTACAACAAGCTCTCGGCCTCAAAACCGAGTTACAGTCATCAAAGTAGGAATAATAATCTCCAAGGAACTTTAACCCGTCAAACCCCTACACATAGGTTCATAGTATAATTTATTATAAGTCTCACAACTTTTAACTTTCTTAAAATTGATCCGGATACATTAGTCGTAAGACTTAACTAATTTCGGCATTAAACCTCAATAATTATTTTGGTCTAATTATTCTCCTTAATTAATGTCATAGACTATTATGACAAAAGATCCTCCATAAAATAAAAATAATTAAAATTACAATTTCGGTCCAAAGCCATCCGAAATTCGGACCAAGGTCATCCGAGATCCATACTTAGCGAATTTTTCAGAATATTTCAAGGCTGAACTGCACTTTCTACCTTACGGATTTAATGCCAAAAATACCATAACTTCTCTATATTTATTACAAAGAGTTGTTAAATCATTCGCCAACACACACACACACACACACACAGATATATATATAAACTCATTTTAACCACCAAAACATCATTTTCATCTTTTTAACTTAGGGTTCATATGAACTCAAACTTGGGTTTTTGAGATAAACCCACCAAAATACATAAAAACTTGCATAATATACTTTTATCTGATGGATCTAACATATTCCATCATATTCTTTCAAGATTTTGTCATTTCTAAGAGATCTCTATAAAACCCATTTCAGCTCCCATCTTCTTTAAAATGAAGATGGTGAGAAGAAGAAGATAATAACAGTTTTACAAAGAAATAGTTGATACCTCTTAGATCTTTAAGAAAATCGAGGGAAGCTTTGTAACATCCGGCATTAAACCAGTTTAGCAACTACGACCTAATCAGTATTTAATAGCCAATTATAACCTAATCAATGGTCATTAGAAATTAATCAAAGTGATTAACAAGGTTTATGAAGAAATTCAACTCAATTAGAATCAAATTCATCGGTGCGATGAATCGTGAAATCAATTAATCCGATCGATTTACGATATGAAGGATTAATTCAACTAAGTACATAATTAAATTAAGATTAGTAACACTAATCATGCATTAATACACTTACTTAACATTAATGATGCAAGACTAAAACAAATCATTAAACAAATGCATTCAAAAGTATTTATGAATTTACATTAAAAGGGAAATACAAGAATAAATTCTAAATACATTTATACAAAAAAAAATGAAAATACATCAAAATATCTTCTAAAAATCTGCCCATAGGGAGGTACAAGTAGGTTTTGACTTCATTTTTATAGTACATACTTCCATAACCCATCAAAACCAAATCCTTTTCATCATCTTCTTTCATCTCATCCAACACTCCACTCAACCTCCATTTGAAAGACCAATACTTTGCCTATAAATAGAGAGCTTCCCTTTCATTATTTTCACACCAAAACTCTTCCTTTTTCTCTCTAAAAACCGGATCCCACACACACACCCACTACAAACATTTTCATTCAAGTGTTCTTGGTGAAATTCAAGTGTTCTTGGTCCAAATCTTGCAAGAGTTCCAACTTCTTCTCAATTTCATACTCCAAATACATCAAAGTAAGTAAATACTAACTTATTTCATCATACATTTATGTTTATATAAGTCTTGCATAAATATAATTAACCAACAACAACAAGTTTCATAAAAACTCAAGTTTATAAGTTTCTAGTTTTTGTTTTTAAGTTGTTTCTTTAAATGTGTTTATGAATATATAAACACATCATAAAAGTGTTAATATTATGAAAACAAGTAATGTATATATGTGTTTTATAACTTTTATACAAGTAGTCTTTGAATAAACAACAAGAATCATAAGTTATTTCAAGTTTATAAACTGCGGATGTTCGGCAGAAAATTTATATCGACTTTGAAAAATCATAACTAATTCATAACTTAACGAAATGAGTTGATTCTTGTCTCAAAAGTTAGATATATGTCTTAACTATAGATCTGGAAGTTTTAATAATTTATTTTGGAGTTTAAGACCTCAAGAAATTATTTGGGAAACCGAAAGTTTGACAGCTTAAAAATGGCCAACATAGCGTCTTGAACAAGCTTTTTACCTAACCTAAACATCTCGAAAAATGGCCGTTCTTGATTCTAAAAATCCTTTGTATATAGTAGTTTAATGTCCTAGAAAACCAAAGCCTAAAACGTTTTGGAGCTTGGTCAAAAACAGCCTCAAAGTAGGCCGAAAAACCTCCGAAAAAGCTGGAAAATTAGATATATATAAACTTGACGTTTTAAGCGGGTTTTATTTATAAACTTGTAATGTAGGGTGATTTAGAACATAAAAATCTATAAATATATATATTATCATATATTAGAGATATTAAGTCCCTATTATCATTTAGGACTCGATTAAATTCACCCGGTGCATCATCCATCAACTTACGCTAAATAGCATTTTACGCTCGTTTTTGCCATCACACTCACGGTGAGTCCTCATAGCCCTTATTGTTACACTGTTATGTTTTGGGGTTGAAATACATGCTACATTTTCATATGGACACATAAACAACTTCATTTCTATTATGTATTACAAATGTGGTTCCATCAGCCCTTAAATCATGAACCGTTAATTGCATTTATTTGTAAGCACGAATATATTGTGGATAGATCTATCGGGAGTCATGTCCACCATTCGGGTTAGTTCGGCTCGGCTAACAGCGGGTGCATATATATTCAACACACGGTATTACGTAGGGGAATACTGCACAGGGAAAACTCATTTAATTAAGCTTCGGTTGCATGATGGTTTATATGTAATACATAACATGGAATTTATGATTTTATAAATTCAAACTCAACTGTTGTTGTCCATACAAGTCAGATTTACATGTAAACCTATGAGCTCACCAACAATTTTGTTGACGTATTTTAGCGCGTATTTTCAGAAAATTAAGGCAAGTTCATCGCGTCGGAAGTATTTTCAAGCTTCCGCAATTAAGGAGTCGCATTCATTTTCAAACCATCAGAGATTTATTTGCATTATTATGGATAATTTAATTATGTATTTAAATCTCTGTATCTTGCGAACTACTCTTTATCATTTTAGGCTATGTAAAACATTGCAATATTTCAAAGTTATATCGATGTATTTTTGAAAACGTCCATATAGTGGTCGTTCGTTATGATTATGGTTATGCTTCCGCGACGTCACGTTTCGTTGCCAACCGGGGTAACGGGGTGTGTTGGGAAATATTCTAAGTAGTTCAAACTGTTAGTTAGACTTTCTCAAACTGTTAGTAGAATTTCTATGTAAGTACAAAGTTCATGCTGCTAGTTGAAGAAGTTCGAGCTACTAGTACAAAAGTTCATGCTGCCAGAGTAATTTCACTCAAGCTGCTAAGAGATTCAAGCTGCTCAACGGTTTCATAAACAGAAAGTGCTGATATTCAGGAAAAGATATTTACACGAAGATTCCAGCATATCTACTATCAGAGAAGTCAGAGTCCTTCAAGGAAACAAATCAGAAAGCATTATAAATACGTAGAATAGGTTTTTCTATTGTATTAGTAGTTTTTCTGCATATTCAAGTTTGTAATTGCCTTTTGTTTAAGTTTTCATAAGCCTCTAAGGTTGTAAAACCCTAAGAACGATTTGTGTTCTTCGTCTAATCAAACAGATTAGAGGTGATTGTAATCATTCTGATTCAACAATACAAGCAATTTTGTTTATTTCTTATGTTTATCTGTTATGAATTCTGAAAGCTTTTATCAAATAATTAAGTGTTATTTCGCAAACTTCTTAATTAGACTTTGATTTAATACAAGATTATTGGTTTACATTCTGATCAATTCAAATCAGTTAATCTTAGGTAGTTAATTCAGATCCTGACAAGTGGTATCAGAGCCACAGGTCGTTTTTTGTTTTTCAAAGTCGAAAGCTTTCTTTTAAATTTTTAATCTTTTGCAATGGAATTTGATAATAGCAACAGTGGATCTGGGCAAGGACTCAAAGTGCCTATGCTCCAGCCCACTGAGTTTGAGATGTGGAAACTCAGGATTCAACAGCATATTCAATTCATTGATTATGCCATATGGGAAGCTGTTGAATTTCCTCCTGTAGTTGATCCAGAACTTGATGATGAGGAAAAACCCGTCAAAACTCCTCCAAAAACTGAACTTGAAAGAAAGGCTAGAATGAATGAAGTGAAAGCTCTTACACTTCTACAAATAGCCATTCCTAACGCTTATCAACATCAGTTCAAAAAGTTTTATACTGCTCATTCTCTTTGGATTGATTTAGAGAAAAGATTTGCTGATAATGCCAGTACCAAGAGAAATCAAAAGGATCTTTTAAAACAGCAGTATGAAAACTTTTCTGGTGGCAAGAATGAAAACCTTACTCAGATTTTTGACAGGTTCAACAAACTGATAAGTGAATTAGAGAGTGCAAAAGTTAGTCTAGATAAAGATGAGGTCAACAGAAAGTTTCTCAGATCTCTTGGAGAAGAATGGACAGTTTATGCTGCTCAATGGAGAACAAAAGGCACTCTTGATGAAATAGAATTGGATGATCTGTACAACAGTCTGAGAGTGTTTGAGACTGAGATTGACACTAAAAAGAAATCTCTTTCTTATAATCACAATACTGCTCTTATGTCATCAGAAAAATCTAATTGCAGTGATTCCTTTTCAGGTGGTGATGGCAACTCTACTAAAGCTCATTATGAGGCTTTTGTTGCCAATGATGGACTGTTTGCACTAAATGCTGAAGATCTAGAATAGATTCATCCAGATGATCTTGAAGAAATGGATCTGAAGTGGCAACATGCAATGCTGACCATGAGGGCCAAAAGGTTTCTTAAAAGAACTGGCAGGACCAACTTTCAAGCCAGAGCAGAAGGCAAACCAGCTTTTGATAAGTCAAAAGTTGAGTGTTATAAATGTCACAAACTTGGCCACTTTGCCAGAGAATGCAGATCTCAAAGTCAACAATCATCAAGGCATCAGCAGACTAATCAGGCTTCATCATCACAAGCACTTGTCTCTCAAGAAGACAATGTGTTTGACTGGAGTGATCAAACAGAGGAAGAGTTTCAAAATCAAGCTCTAATGGCAGAAACATCAAATGTCTCCTCCACTGAACTACCATCTGAGGTAAATTCTAAACTATGCTCTCAAACATGCAAAAATATGGTTAAAAAGTACAGAGATCATAATGAGAGCATGTGTAAAACTCTAGCTAAGATGGAAGAGAAGAGATATGAGTACATGCAAGCCATAGAAGATCTTGAAAAACAGATCAATGACTATAAGGATAATGAGGTTCAAATGGGACATGATAGAACATATCATGAGTGGGAGAAAAAGGAGCTAAATAAGAAAAATAGAATCCCTAAATAAAAAGGTAGAAGAGACTGAACAAAAGGTGTTAGAGGCTAATAAGAAACTAGAATCTGTCAATATAGATCTAGGTAACTTCAAATTGGCAAATCAAAAGCTGGAACACCTAATGGAAATCCAATTTAAAGATAGGGTAAAATCTCAGGTTAATACCAAAGAAGGTATAGGCTACAGAGCTACTCCACCTCCATACAACAACAAATACATCCATCCAATGAGTGAGGTTGCTGATAGGCTTGTCAATGAACCATTAGATCAGTCTATGACTACTGTAGATCCTGTCCTTAACAACAGTCCTGAATCTAAAGAAGATCAGATTCAAAATAGAGACTGTGAGTGCACAGCAGTTGAGAAAGAACACAACACAATGAGTGCAAGTATAGAAATCCAAGTCCCCAATAAGAAAGGAAAGGAGAAGATGAGTGTATGCAATGCTGCTCCACAGGTTTCTGTACCTTCTAACTGTAACACTGCATCTTCTTCAAAGAATAATAAAAAGGGTAAAAATGTTCCAGTTTGCACATGCCAAAAGCATGGTGTCCAAAAGTTTCCCAAACAACAACAGGTAAGGGAAATCAGAGGAATAAGAACCAGAAATTGTCAAATAAAACTGGTTCTCCAATTCAAACAGTCAAAAAATGTTTTCATTGTGGCAGAAAGAATCACTTGGCCAGAGATTGTTTTTATAAACCATCTGTTGCAAAACAGACTGTGAAACATCCAAAGAAAAACTCTCAAAAATTCAAAAAATCCAAAGGCCAAACCTCCTACTGCATCAGTTCCAAAGAAAACAGTAGATCACAGATTCACAAAAGTTAATAAGAAACAGTCCACACACCAAAAACAAGTTTTTGCTAAACCGAAAGTAAATTTTAAACAAATATGGTGTGTCAAAGGTACAAACTCAGGTGAACCTGTTGATACAAATGTTGAAACTGCCAAGTCTAAAGTTGAGACTGCTAGTGCAAATTCTCAAGCTGTTAGCACTACAGACTCAATTCAGACTGGTAGGCTCAAAATTGGGACTGGTAATGGATCATCTGAGACTGTTACTGAAAAGGATGGATAAAATACCTGGATACCTCATGTGCTAACTAAGTACTCTCCACAAAATCCATCAGTGGATCTTACTAAGTATAAGAAATCCAAGACAGTATTTAGTTATGTTAATGCACAAGGACAACCCAAAACCAACTTGGTTTGGGTTTACTCCACTACTAACTAAGCTTCTATTTGTGCAGGGCAACCACTGGTCACCTCATAAAACAAGATGGCATTTGGACAGTGGATGCTCTAGGCACATGACAGACAATTCTGAGTGCTTGTCAAATTTCAAAGGCTTTGATGGAGGATTTGTTGCATTTGGAGGCAACTCCAAAGGAGGTAAGGTTACAGGTAAAGGTACTGTTAATGCAGGAAACATGATTTTCAATGATGTTTTGTATGTTGTACAGCTTAAGTATAATTTATTAAGTGTCTCTCAAATCTGTGACAAACAAAATATTGTTTTGTTTACAGATTCTGAGTGCATTGTCCTTTCAAAAGATTTTAAAATTCCTGAAAATCTTGTTTTACTAAGAACACCAAGAAAGGACAATGTATACTGTTTGGACACAGAACTTTTATCCAAATCAAGTACTTTAAGTTGTTTGATATCCAAAGCATCATCCAATGAGTCTGCTCTATGGCATAGAAGGATGTGTCATGATCGGATCATTTTATACCGACTTTAATGTGTTTAAATGATATTATTTTATGTATAAAGTATTGGAATATTGCTACATTTAATTGTTTTTATCAATTGAAGGGTTAAAGCTTAAAATGAGTTAAAATGAGTAAATTGTGCCATGGAATGTTCTACTATTGATAAAACTCATTACACATGTAGGTAATCCTCTCAAGTATAAGTCTGACAAATTTGAGCGCAATCGGAGCGCCATTATAGAAAGCCCAGCGCAGAGGGGGGCGCAGCCCTGCTCCCCAACCGAGTGCTCAACAGAATGATTTTTTCTACCAAAATACGCGATCTCTGACCCAATTGCAGGGTGGGGCGCAGGCCTGCGCCCACGGCTGCGCCCAACCCATAAAATATTATTTTCGTGATTTTTAGGGTTTTTCAGAGATGCCTATATATATGACAAGCTTCCAGACGAAAAGTGACATATTTTGAGGAGAAATTGAAGAGAAAAGGAGGAAGAAAGTCCCAGATTCGCGATGTAGTCTGCGCGAAACCAACGACGAAGGGTTGGGGTTTGGTTCCTTCTACGCTCCATCTTTCCCCCATCAATCCATCAACTACGAAGCTTGTTCCTGACAAGTTCAATGTTTCGTACGCGGTGGTTGATGATCACACTATTATCGTTCAAGGGTTTGTTTGTTAGCTAAGTGTTTATGTTTTCCGTTAGTTTATTATTGTAACGAACGATACGTTTTATTTCGTTTTCTGTGTGATTATTATTTAAATATATTGTTCCGTTCGCTTCTATTTATATCTTTATCGTAAGACGCGTCGTAGCCGTGTTACATGTCGTGCCGAGCTCATTAGTTTCGGAGTTAAGACGGACTGTGAACATGACACGATTCGTGCCCAAAATACGGATTGTGATGGAATTGAATGTCATAACTATGTCTATGTGGTTAGGTTACAAAGATAATTAAACGGAATAATAATTAATTAAGTTATTAGCAATCCTATGTCGATAATCCATAATTTCACCCAAACCCTAAATCCAAAGTCGTTGTTGTTCTTACACTATTCTTTAAGTTTTCGTAATAAAGCTATTATTATTTTTCCAAGAGTTTCTCTCAAACACAACCTTCCATCAGTTAGTTTAATTAGTAGTTTTTTTTATTAATTAGTTAATAACTATCGTAGAATAATATTGATAACCACATGCTCCCTGAGGAGACGATCTCACTTACCCTAGCTATAAGTTAAGGTGATTGGTGTTTTTATAAATTATTTTTGAACGCTGTACGATGAGCGGTTGTCAAAATGGCGCCGTTGCCGGGGAGCTAGTGCGCTTATTAGTTTTGTTTTACGGTAGTTGTTTAGGTTTACTTTGGTTTATTTTACTTTATTTTATTTACGTTAATTTTAATTTAGTTTTTATATTGTTTTTTTTGTTTTCTTTACTTGTTTAATTATTTGGAATGGAATATTCATATAATTATGATTATTATCCATCCAAACATAATTACTCGGATTATAATGATCAATACTATTCAAATTACGATAATCATGATTCTTAGTACTCGAGTCGTGATTCGTACAATCCATGGGAACGACATCCGGATTCCAATGAGTATTATTATAATGATTATTATCCATCTCAGCAGCGATTATATGATGAAAATCAGTGCTATCAAGAGAATGTCATGACATCCATGAGGGAATGCATGACATTTATGGAGGCAAACACCAAGCATCTCCAATATCTCGTGAACACATGGGGGCAAATGACCGATCTCTTTTTAAAACAAGAAGCGGAGAGGGAGATGTACATGGAGCCGGATGACGACTTTTATGATGAGCGAGGATTCGAGCATCAAGATATCCATCAAGAGACGTCCTCAGAATTTTTGAACTTTGACAAAGAAGAGAGGGTCGAAAGTGAAGTTGTTATACAAGATTTGCTACAACAATCAACGGAGACAACTCCATATTTCGAACTCCCTTATTTCAATTATTATTTAAAAAGTTTTATGCCTAAAACTGGATCTAATTCAATGTTAATTGTTTTTCATGATATTTCAGGTACCTATGGAGTACGAATCGCAAGAAGGGAAAAACCAATCAAATATCCGGGTAATGTGTGTGGACAAGGTGACAAACCACCTTGAAGAGGTACCGTCTGGCTGAAGACGTAAAACTTAGCGCTTCTTGGGAGGCAACCCAAAGAACTTTGTGGGTGTGTTCAATAGAAACCTTCACGAGACTATAACTCGTCCACCCGGGCTACCGGGGGGTTTAAAGGCTTGTTGCACATGCTAAGTGCAATCGTGATCCCTACGAAAGTGAGGTTTAGTGTATATTTATGTTTATTTAGTTTAAGGTTCCAATTATTGTTATTTTAGTGCATTATAGTTTATAGTTCTCAAATGCATATCATGCGTGATTTAAAAGAAAAAAAAAGGTGCAGTAGGGAATTAAGTTGGCGAAGTTTGCCCTCACCCCCAATTACCAATGTTTAAACTGATTTAACTCACCTTTTAATTAGATCATGATATGAATCGCGCGTATGCATTCTAGTTTATTGCATTTAATTAACTTGCATCATTATAATTTGTCAATTTAATTAATAGTATTCTCATGACTTTTAAGTAATATAACGAGAATTGGTAGATAATTAAGTTGGGGATGTTATTCCACCCCAACTGCGGCTTCAAACGACTATCTCGCTCATTATTTAAGTATGTCATGAAAATAAATACATTCATTTTTTAGGCATGATTTTACATTATTCATACGCTCATCCACTTGAATCTCAGTCTAATCTATATTGCTATTGGGACAATATCGTCCAAAGTTGAAGAGGAGGATTGACTTGCAAGGAAATGTGGTTATATGAGTGGATGATTACATTGCGGAAGATAGAAGGCGATCAACCCTTGGATTTTGCATTCAATGATCAGGTTCTTCCGTTCCTTTTGTTATGTTTTTAATAGTAGTGTGTGAGTGTGCTTGCATTTATGTTAGTTTAGTATTTCATGATTTTTTAGTTTTTTAGTTTTTATTTTACATTTGTGTGTTCACCCTTGAATAATAGTGTTTTGATTAACCAATTAAAAGTAGAAATGCACCGGTCTTATCTCCCTAATTTATTTTGGTCTGAGCAAGTAACTTAAAATGATGATTCTAGTTTGGAAATAGATTGATACCAAGTGATATCAGTGATGATCGAGTTAATTTGAAATTTATTAAAAAGAGTCATAATAAATATGCATGCTTGAGATTAATAAAATAATTTGAGTATGTTACACTTGTGTGTGGTTTTAAAGAATAAACACTTTATCAAAACCAACATTTCAAAAGACATCGGTACACCTAAGCAATAAGGGGGAGTGTTGCAAGTAAACCCGTGAGACGTAGGTGCTTAAATTGTAAGGGGTGGCCTAACGAGTTCGGGAAAGAAGTCTGAGGGGTATTCTATACCTAATCCCCTAAAGCCAACTGGTTTGGGAGCGGTTGATCAATTTTCCGTTACATGGACTCGTTTATAAAAATGTTCAAACCCTTAATAAATAACTTATAAATGTGCTAAAAAAAAGAGAAATTATCAAATGATAAGTGAGTTCGTTATAAACGTCAAAACCGGTAAAATTGCATGCATGTAACCTTGAGCAAAAAAGGTGATTTATGGTGAGGAATGTTTGGGAGGTAAAGTGTTGATAGCGGTTTTAACACAGTGTAACGGAAATGTTATTTTAGTTATGATCATGCATGGACGTTTAGTATGAAGGCTGTTACTAATTTGATAAATTAATTAGAGAGTCACAGATTTATCGCATGCTTGGTAAATGAAATCTGAAACATTAAAGTCTGATTTAGTTTTCTTGCTCGGGACGATCAAGGTTTAAGTTGGGGATGTTTGATCGGATCATTTTATACCGACTTTAATGTGTTTAAATGATATTATTTTATGTATAAAGTATTGGTATAATGCTACATTTAATTGTTTTTATCAATTGAAGGGTTAAAGCTTAAAATGAGTTAAAATGAGTAAATTGTGCCTTGGAATGTTCTACTATTGATAAAACTCATTACACATGTAGGTAATCCTCTCAAGTATAAGTCTGACAAATTTGAGCGCAATCGGAGAACCATTATAGAAAGCCCAGCGCAGAGGGGGGCGCAGCCCTGCTCCCTAACCGAGTGCTCAACAGAATGATTTTTTCTACGAAAATACGCGATCGCTGACCCAAGCGCAGGGTGGGGCGCAGGCTTGCGCCCACGGCTGCGCCCAACCCATAAAATATTATTTTCGTGATTTTTAGGGTTTTTCAGAGATGCCTGTATATATGACAAGCTTCCAGACGAAAAGTGACATATTTTGAGGAGAAATTGAAGAGAAAAGGAGGAAGAAAGTCCCAGATTCGCGATGTAGTCTGCGCGAAACCAACGGCGAAGGGTTGGGGTTTGGTTCCTTCTACGCTCCATCTTTCCCCCATCAATCCATCAACTACGAAGCTTGTTCCTGACAAGTTCAATGTTTCGTACTCGGTGGTTGATGATCACACTATTATCGTTCAAGGGTTTGTTTGTTAGCTAAGTGTTTATGTTTTCAGTTAGTTTATTATTGTAACGAACGATATATTTTATTTAGTTTTCTGTGTGATTATTATTTAAATATATTGTTCCGTTCGCTTCTATTTATATCTTTATCGTAAGACGCGTCGTAACCGTGTTACATGCCGTGCCGCGCTCATTAGTTTAGGAGTTAAGACGGACTGTGAACATGACACGATTCGTGCCCAAAATACGGATTGTGATGGAATTGAATGTCATAACTATGTCTATGTGGTTAGGTTACAAAGATAATTAAACGGAATAATAAATAATTAAGTTATTAGCAACCCTATGTCGATAATCCATAATTTCACCCAAACCCTAAATCCAAAGTCGTTGGTGTTCTTACTCTATTCTTTAAGTTTTCGTAATAAAGCTATTATTATTTTTCCAAGAGTTTCTCTCAAACACAACCTTCCATCAGTTAGTTTAATTAGTAGTTTTTTGATTAACTAGTTAATAACTATCATAGAATAATATTGATAACCACATGCTCCCTGAGGAGACGATCCCACTTACCCTAGCTATAAGTTAAGGTGATTGGTGTTTTTATAAATTATTTTTGAACGCTTTACGACGAGCGGTTATCAAAATGGTGCCGTTGCCGGGGAGCTAGTGCGTTTATTAGTTTTGTTTTACGGTAGTTGTTTAGGTTTACTTTGGTTTATTTTACTTTATTTTATTTCAGTTAATTTTAATTTAGTTTTTATATTGTTTTTTTTTCTTTACTTGTTTAATTATTTGGAATGGAATATTCATATAATTATGATTATTATGCATCCAAACATAATTACTCAGATTATAATGATCAATACTATTCAAATTACGATAATCATGATTCTTACTACTCGAGTCGTGATTGTACAATCCATGGGAACGACATCCGGATTCCAATGAGTATTATTATAATGATTATTATCCATCTCAGCAGCGATTATATGATGAAAATCAGTGCTATCAAGAGAATGTCATGACATCCATGAGGGAATGCATGACATTTATGGAGGCAAACACCAAGCATCTCCAATATCTCGTGAACACATGGGAGCAAATCACCGATCTCTTTTTAAAACAAGAAGCGGAGAGGGAGATGTACATGGAGCCGGATGACGACTTTTATGATGAGCGAGGATTCGAGCATCAAGATATCCATCAAGAGACGTCCTCAGAATTTTTGAACTTTGACAAGGAAGAGATGGTCGAAAGTGAAGTTGTTATACAAGATCTGCTACAACAATCAACGGAGACAACTCCATATTTCGAACTCCCTTATTTAAGTTTTTATTTAAAAAGTTTTATGCCTGAAACTGGATCTGATTCAATGTTAATTGTTTTTCATGATATTTCAGGTACCTATGGAGTACGAATCGCAAGAAGGGAAAAACCAATCAAATATCCGGGTAATGTGTGTGGACAAGGTGACAAACCACCTTGAAGAGGTACCGTCTGGCTGAAGACGTAAAACTTAGCGCTTCTTGGGAGGCAACCCAAAGAACTTTGTGGGTGTGTTCAATAGAAACCTTCACGAGACTATAACTCGTCCACCCGGGCTACCGGGGGGTTTAAAGGCTTGTTGCACATGCTAAGTGCAATCGTGATCCCTACGAAAGTGAGGTTTAGTGTATATTTATGTTTATTTAGTTTAAGGTTTCAATTATTGTTATTTTAGTGCATTATAGTTTATAGTTCTTAAATGCATATCATGCGTGATTTAAAAGAAAAAAAAAAGGTGCAGTAGGGAATTAAGTTGGGGAAGTTTGCCCTCACCCCAATTACCAATGTTTAAACTGATTTAACTCACCTTTTAATTAGATCATGATATGAATCGCGCGTATGCATTCTAGTTTATTGCATTTAATTAACTTGCATCATTATAATTTGTCAATTTAATTAATAGTATTCTCATGACTTTTAAGTAATATAACGAGAATTGGTAGATAATTAAGTTGGGGATGTTATTCCACCCCAACTGCGGCTTCAAACGACTATCTCGCTCATTATTTAACTATGTCATGAAAATAAATACATTCATTATTTAGGCATGATTTTACATTATTCATACGCTCATCCACTTGAATCTCAGTCTAATCTATATTGCTATTGGGACAATATCGTCCAAAGTTGAAGAGGAGGATTGACTTGCAAGGAGATGTGGTTATATGAGTGGATGATTACATTGCGGAAGATAGAAGGCGATCAACCCTTGGATTTTGCATTCAATGATCAGGTTCTTTCGTTCCTTTTGTTATGTTTTTAATAGTAGTGTGTGAGTGTGCTTGCATTTATGTTAGTTTAGTATTTCATGATTTTTTAGTTTTTAGTTTTTATTTTACATTTGTGTGTTCACCCTTGAATAATAGTGTTTTGATTAACCAATTAAAAGTAGAAATGCACCGGTCTTATCTCCCTAATTTATTTTGGTCTGAGCAAGTAACTTAAAATGATGATTCTAGTTTGGAAATAGATTGATACCAAGTGATATCAGTGATGATCGAGTTAATTTGAAATTTATTAAAAAGAGTCATAATAAACATGCATGCTTGAGATTAATAAAATAATTTGAGTATGTTACACTTGTGTGTGCTTTTAAAGAATAAAACACTTTATCAAAACCAATATTTCAAAAGACATCGATACACCTAAGCAATAAGGGGGAGTGTTGCAAGTAAACCCGTGAGACGTAGGTGCTTAAATTGGAAGGGGTGGCCTAACGAGTTCGGAAAAGAAGTCTGAAGGGTATTCTATACCTAATCTCCTAAAGCCAACTGGTTTGGGAGCGGTTGATCAATTTTCCGTTACATGGACTCGTTAGAAAAGTCATGTTCAAACCCTTAATAAATAACTTATAAATGTGCTAAAAAAAAGAGAAATTATCAAATGATAAGTGAGTTCGTTATAAACGTCAAAACCGGTAAAATTGCATGCATGTAACCTTGAGCAAAAAAGGTGATTTATGGTGAGGAATGTTTGGGAGGTAAAGTGTTGATAGCGGTTTTAACACAGTGTAACGGAAATGTTATTTTAGTTATGATCATGCATGGACGTTTAGTATGAAGGCTGTTACTAATTTGATAAATTAATTAGAGAGTCACAGATTTATCGCATGCTTGGTAAATGAAATCTGAAACATTAAAGTCTGATTTAGTTTTCTTGCTCGGGACGATCAAGGTTTTAGTTTGGGATGTTTGATCGGATCATTTTATACCGACTTTAATGTGTTTAAATGATATTATTTTATGTATAAAGTATTGGTATAATGCTACATTTAATTGTTTTTATCAATTGAAGGGTTAAAGCTTAAAATGAGTTAAAATGAGTAAATTGTGCCTTGGAATGTTCTACTATTGATAAAACTCATTACACATGTACGTAATCCTCTCAAGTATAAGTCTGACAAATTTGAGCGCAATCGGAGAACCATTATAGAAAGCCCAGCGCAGAGGGGGGCGCAGCCCTGCTCCCCAACCGAGTGCTCAACAGAATGATTTTTTCTACCAAAATACGCGATCGCTGACCCAAGCGCAGGGTGGGGCGCAGGCTTGCGCCCACGGCTGCGCCCAACCCATAAAATATTATTTTCGTGATTTTTAGGGTTTTTCAGAGATGCCTGTATATATGACAAGCTTCCAGACGAAAAGTGACATATTTTGAGGAGAAATTGAAGAGAAAAGGAGGAAGAAAGTCCCAGATTCGCGATGTAGTCTGCGCGAAACCAACGGCGAAGGGTTGGGGTTTGGTTCCTTCTACGCTCCATCTTTCCCCCATCAAGCCATCAACTACGAAGCTTGTTCCTGACAAGTTCAATGTTTCGTACGCGGTGGTTGATGATCACACTATTATCGTTCAAGGGTTTGTTTGTTAGCTAAGTGTTTATGTTTTCCGTTAGTTTATTATTGTAACGAACGATATGTTTTATTTAGTTTTCTGTGTGATTATTATTTAAATATATTGTTCCGTTCGCTTCTATTTATATCTTTATCGTAAGACGTGTCGTAACCGTGTTACATGCCGTGCCGCGCTCATTAGTTTAGGAGTTAAGACGGACTGTGAACATGACACGATTCGTGCCCAAAATACGGATTGTGATGGAATTGAATGTCATAACTATGTCTATGTGGTTAGGTTACAAAGATAATTAAATGGAATAATAAATAATTAAGTTATTAGCAACCCTATGTTGATAATCCATAATTTCACCCAAACCCTAAATCCAAAATCGTTGGTGTTCTTACTCTATTCTTTAAGTTTTCGTAATAAAGCTATTATTATTTTTCCAAGAGTTTCTCTCAAACACAACCTTCCATCAGTTAGTTTAATTAGTAGTTTTTTTATTAATTAGTTAATAACTATCGTAGAATAATATTGATAACCACATGCTCCCTGAGGAGACGATCCCACTTACCCTAGCTATAAGTTAAGGTGATTGGTGTTTTTATAAATTATTTTTGAACGCTTTACGACGAGCGGTTGTCATGTCACATGAACTTCAAGTCCATGAATGTTTTAGTCAAAAAGAATCTGGTAAGAGGTTTACCACAAAAGGAGTTCCTATGTGATGATCATTGTGTAGCATGTCTTAAAGGCAAGCAACACAAAACTTCTCATAAGGCCAAAGAAGTAAATTCAATCTCATCTGCTCTTCATCTGATTCATATGGATTTATTTGGTCCATGTTTTGAGTTTGAATAAAAGGGCTTACTGTTTAGTCATTGTTGATAATTTCACCAGATTTACTTGGGTTTACTTTCTTAGGTCTAAAGATGAAACTGCTAAGCTAGTTAAGTCATTTATTCTTAAGATAGAAAACCAATCCAACTCAAAAGTCAAGGTGATAAGATCAGACAATGGAACTGAGTTTAAAAATCATATTCTAAACAGTTTTTGTGAGTCCAAAGGAATTGCTAGGCAATATAGTGCACCAAGAACACCACAGCAAAATGGTGTAGCTGAAAGAAAGAACAGAACATTAATTGAGGCTGCTAGAACCATGTTAGCTGATTCAAAACTGCCAATGACCTTTTGGGCAGAAGCAGTCAACACAGCCTGTTATGTTCTAAATAGGGTCCAGATTGTTCAATCACAAGGGAAAACTCCATATGAGTTATTCCATAATAGAATACCCTTAATAGCCTTTTTCAAGTCATTTGGCTGTCCATGTACCATTCTTCACACTAAGACTCACTTAGGGAAGTTTGAAAGTGAGGCTGAAGAAGGTTTCTTTGTAGGATACTCAAATCAAAGCAAAGCCTATAGAGTATATAACAGTGTGTCAAAAACTATTGTAGAAAGTGCCAATGTTGAATTTAATGAAAATACTGCAAATGTCAAAGGCACTGGTCCTGATTGGTTGTTTGATTTAGATTCACTAACAAATTCTCTGAGCTTTGTTGAGTATACTGCAGAAGCTGATGCACAATGGATTGAAGCTGTCAACACAAATTCTCATGCTATCAATGCAAATTCTCAAGCTGTTGGCACAAAGTTTCAAACTGCTGTAGATCCAAACAATTGGGATGAGTATACACTTATACCACTTCTGTCCTGTGACCCTCCAGGGGTTCTGAATGCTCAACATGATTCAACTCCAGACACTGAAGTCCAACTCCCAAGTTCTGAGAGCACAGCTCCAACACAAAGGGAAACAGTCCCAGATTCAAGTCAAGCTGTTCCAGAAGCTGAACCATCCACTGGTCCTGATGGAGATGATACAAACCTTGGATCTTCTTTTCCGACAGAAAGAGAGCCTACACTCAGGGTTCACAAGTATCATCCTCTCAATCAAATACTGGGTGATCCACATACACCTGTACAAACAAGGAAAAATGGTTCACAATGAGTCTGCTGCTGCTGAACAAGCAGTTCCTGAATTCAGTCTAGCTGCTTTTGAACATGCCTGTTTCATGTCTCAACTAGAACCTAAAAAGGCATCAGAAGCTTTGAAAGATTCATCCTGGATTGAGGCAATGCAGGAAGAGCTTCTACAATTCAAGATTCAGAATGTATGGACACTGGTTGATCTTCCTAAAGGTAAGAGAGCCATTGGTACAAGATGGGTGTACAGAAACAAGAAAGATGAGAGAGGGATAGTCATCAAGAACAAAGCAAGACTAGTAGCCTAAGGATACACTCAAGAGGAAGGCATAGATTATGATGATGTATTTGCCCCAGTGGCAAATTTTGAAGCCATCAGACTGTTTTTAGCTTATGCAAGCTTCAAAGGTTTTAAAGTGTATCAAATGGATGTGAAGTCTGCTTTTCTATATGGCACAATTGAAGAGGAGGTCTATGTGTGTCAGCCTCCTGGTTTTGAGGACTACAAGTATCCAGACAGAGTCTACAAGCTAGACAAGGCTCTCTATGGACTCCATCAAGCCCCCAGAGCATGGTATGACACTCTGTCATCATACCTTCTACAGAATGGTTTCAAGAGAGGCACTCTGGACAAAACACTATTCACAAAGTCCATCAAAGCTGAGATTCTGCTTGTACAAATCTATGTTGATGATATTATCTTTGGATCAACAAATGATTGTCTGTGCAAAGAGTTTGAGACATTAATGCACAAAAAGTTTCAAATGAGTTCAATGGGAGAACTCACTTTCTTTCTAGGATTGCAAGTCAAGCAGAAGCCCACTGGTCTCTTCATAAGTCAATCAAAGTATGTTAAAGACATACTGGAAAAGTTTGGATATCAAGATACCAAAGTTGCAAGTACTCCTATGGATCCTCACAAGCAGCTCTATACAGACAAAGATGGCATAGATGTGGACATTCATTTATACAGATCTCTTATAGGATCTCTTATGTATCTAACATCTTCTAGACCTGATATTATGTTTGCTGTTTGTGTGTGTGCAAGGTTTCAATGCTCTCCAAAGGACTCCCATTTGGTTGCTGTTAAGAGAATCTTTAGATACCTTAAAGGCCAACCACATTTAGGCCTCTGGTATCCTAAAGACTCTCCTCTTGAGTTAACAGCCTATTCTGACAGTGATTATGGAGGATGCAATATTGACAGAAAATCCACAACTGGTGGATGTCAATACTTGGGAACAAGATTGGTCTCTTGGCAGTGCAAAAAGCAAACAACTGTCTCCACATCATCTACTGAAGCAGAATATGTAGCAGCTGCAAGTTGCTGCTCCCAAGTGATGTGGATTCAAAATCAACTGAGAGACTATGGTATGAATTTCCTATCCACTCCCATTTATATTGACAATTCAAGTGCAATTAGCATTGTACAAAATCCATTGAAATTTCCCAAAACCAAGCATATAGAAATTAGATTTCATTTTATAAGGGATTGCAATGAGAAGAAATTGATCCAAGTTACCAAAATTCACACTGATGATCAGTTAGCTGATCTATTTACAAAACCATTTGATGTAGGAAGATTCACCTTCCTAGTATCAAATATTGGTATGGTTAATATGGATTAATTTGTTTTTCTGTGTACATATGCTTGATTAAGGGGGAGTCACTGTTTCATTATCAGTCGCCTAATTTTTAACTAACAGCTTGAGTATTTTCTTCAAGCTGCTAGTTCATTTTCTCGGACTGTTAGTTGTTTCACTTGATCTGACAAAGTGTGCAGGGTAATATGGTCATTTCCATAAGTGTGTGCGCGGGTTTAGATATTTTCAAAACCTTTAAAGGTTCCAGTTTGGTTCTATTGTAACTACCAGTTGCTAAATATCTTCTTGAACCCTTCTTGATTCTCTGAAACAATTCCCACGCACATCACTGAAACCCTAAAATCTCCGATTGATCTTCAATGGAGTTCGTCAAAGAACATAACTGTTTACCCTACTCTCTCAAACACGCTGATCTTGAACCGTTCCATGACATGATGGAATTTCTTCGAAGTTCCCATATCAATCATGCCCTCAATATCAATCCCACCATATACATCTCACATATTGAGCAGTTCTGGATCCGTGCTTCTTTAAAAACCATCAATGGAGTCTCATCTCTGACATCCAAAATCGATGGAAATACCATCACAGTGACTGAGGAATCCTTTAGACAACATTTGCATCTTCAAGATGCCTCAGGTATAACAGACCTATCCCTTAATGTTTTACATTCTGGTCTTTATAATATTGGATATAGGGGCCCTGCTGATTCTTTTACTTTCTTTAAAGCACACTTTTCACCTAAATGGAAATATCTTGTGCACATCATTCAGCAGTGTATTAGCCCTAAAAGAACTGGTTGGTCAGAATTTTCATCAAACATTGCCACTGCCTTAGTGTGCTTTTCAACAGGCCAACAGTTCAATTTTTCAAATATGATTTTCCAGGGGATGTTAAGGCATCATTCCCTAAAGAATGGGAAATTTTTGATGTATCCTAGATTTTTAGCAGAAATAATTGCAAAAACTTGCACAAATTTTCATATACATAAGAGGATACATGTTTCCCATAGGCACTCACTATCTTCTATCAAAAGGCTTCTAAAGCCAAGTGCCAATGTTTTGAGTATAGATGTCCCATTGCCTTCTGTAATGATGGGCATCATTCCAAGAAACAGAGGAGAGGGTCGTGAGCAGACTCAGCCAAACATTACTGCTTCAACCCCAGGACCCCAACCCACTCCTCAAGATACACAAATGCCTTTTGTTCCTGTTGCTCAGCCCACATCCCCACTCAAACTGTATAAAAGGAAAAGAGGACCAGGAGCTCCTTCCTCCTTAGTCCTCATACAAGAGCCAAATAACCCTGTGCAGGAGGACACTTCTGCACAGAATACCCAAAGGGAACCAATTGAGGACACTCCCACCCTCACTCAGGAGGTGGACATCTCAACAGAGATTGTTCATATGGGTTCTGTGGCTGACACTACTGTTGCTTCTGCACAAAGGGCACAGGACAGTGCCAACATCACTAAGACCACTGCCATGGGAACAGAAGGTATGCAAGCACCAGCTGGAAGTCCCCAGTACCAAGAACAGAGGGGCCCAGAGGTTTCTACCTCTGGTATTTCTGCCAGTGATAGATCACAAGCACCACACTCGTTTGCTGATCTTGAGGCTAGTCTGCAACTCATTTTATTAATGGATCCTAAGCTGCAACCTGTTGTAGCAATGTTGGAATATCATCAATCCATCATTGTTGCACAGGGGGCACAAATAATTGAACTCAGGCAGGCAGAAGCGGCTCAAAATCAAAGAAATGAATTATCTTCAGAAAGGGTTTACCCTCTGTGGGAATAAGATCATTAAATTAGAGCAGCAGATTTGAACCCAAGTGGCAAAGGTTGTAGGTCCTCCTAACCAAACCAATGCTTCCAAAAAGGGGGAGAATCAGGAGATCCCTAAATCAGTACAAGCAGCTCCAACAGTCCAAGCAGCTCCAACAGTTCAAGAATCTAGGCCAACAGTCCCAACAGCTTCTCAAGCTGTTAGCCCAGAAACTCAAGCTGCTTCTACAAAGGCAACTGGAGTTGTTATAAGAGAAGGAATTCAAGCTCCCATCAGTTCAGTCCAAGCTACATCTTCTGCTACAAAAGATAAGGGCAAGGGTATTCTTATTGAGTCTCCAAAGCACAAATTTTCTACCAGAGAAGCCCAGATTGCCTTTGATGCTGAGATTGCCAGAAAGATAGCAGAAGAACAGGATCAGGCTTTAGACCAGCAATCCCATTCCCCAATGCAAGATGATGAAACCTTAGGAGATTACCTAAGAGGGTTTGTGGTCAAGCAAGGTGAAAGGAAGAGGAAGATGCCAACAGGGCACTCAAAGGCTGAGCATAGAAGATTTCTGATTAGTTTTGCCTCTGCAGCTGGTATCCCAAAGAAGATGGCTCAGTCCATGAGCACAGAAAGGCTGCAAGATATTCATGACAAGGAAATGGAAAAACGTAAGGTAGCCAAAGTCTCCCAAGAAGTCCAAAGATCAAAAGATTCAGTTCAAGGTGCTGCCAGTGATCATGCTCCTTCTGTTCAAGCTGTTGCTCCTATTCCTCAACCAGAGTCAATCTCACAAGCAAAGCTTGATCAGGTCAAAAGGGTGCTATTTGAGCATCAGCTGCAACAAGTCATGGAGATAGAGAAGTCCCTTGACCAGCATGATTTCTCAAAACCTCTTATTACTTACTGGTATGCTAAGCTAATGGATAACATTGACTTAAGATATCATTTTGTAGTGAGAAGAGAAACTGGTGCTGAGGAAGAGTATAAAAGCATAATGCATATGACTCAAGGGATGACAAGAGATGAGCTTACAAGGATGTATCATGTTGGGACTGCCACTCAAGTCAGATCTTCCCTCCCACAAGTAAAACAAGCTATTAAAGATCTACAGAGCATTTTTGATCCGGAGTCAATAAGGAAGGATATAGAAGATGCCAAGGAGATGAAAATTGTACAAGTTGATCTGTTTGTCAAATCAAAGACTTACAGAATCAGGTTTGCAAATGGATCATGCATATTCTTCAATTTTGAATTATTTGATCTTCCAAAGGCTATGCTACTTCAAATGAGGTCAGTAAGAATATATTGTGATATAGAAGATTTGAAGAGAGAATTTTTGAAGGCTGTCAATCAGAAACTTGCACAGTTGTAAGTTTTTGAAAGCCTTGGTTTGTAGATAACAATTTACTTATTTTATTTCCTTATTTGTATAGAACTTAAAGTCTTGTGTAAAGAATTTAAGTTAGGGGGAGATTGTTGGGAAATATTCTAAGTAGTTCAAACTGTTAGTTAGACTTCTCAAACTGTTAGTAGAATTTCTATGTAAGTACAAAGTTCATGCTGCTAGTTGAAGAAGTTCGAGCTGCTAGTACAAAAGTTCATGCTGCCAGAGTAATTTCACTCAAGCTGCTAAGAGATTCAAGCTGCTCAACGGTTTCATAAACAGAAAGTGCTGATATTCAGGAAAAGATATTTACACGAAGATTCCAGCATATCTACTATCAGAGAAGTCAGAGTCCTTCAAGGAAACAAATCAGAAAGCATTATAAATACGTAGAATAGGTTTTTCTATTGTATTAGTAGTTTTTCTACATATTCAAGTTTGTAATTGCCTTTTGTTTAAGTTTTCATAAGCCTCTAAGGTTGTAAAACGCTAAGAACAATTTGTGTTCTTCGTCTAATCAAATAGATTAGAGGTGATTGTAATCATTCTGATTCAACAATACAAGCAATTTTGTTTATTTCTTATGTTTATCTGTTATGAATTCTGAAAGCTTTTATCAAATAATTAAGTGTTATTCCGCAAACTTCTAATTAGACTTTGATTTAATACAAGATTATTGGTTTACACTCTGATCAATTCAAATCAGTTAATCTTAGGTAGTTAAGTTCAGATCCTGACAGGGTGTGACAGATTGATATCAGAGCCATAGTTATAGTGAACTAGGTTGCATTAGTACCTAGACTATAACTGTTACAAAAACTAAAGTTTCTTCAAAAACTGTGAACATATATAAGGACCCTGATGACAAGAACATGCCAAACAATACGGTTATTATCCTCTTTGACTCTGAGGATGAATTCTCACCCATGGAACAAGAAAGCCAAGGTGACACTAACGTTTAATTTGGATCAGAAACCCACCCAGACCCAATCAGTGACGAGGTAGACGACCCGTCAGAACAAGAGGGGGGCAACTGTGGCCCTGCAGCTCAAATTGGTCCACTATAACTACCACGTATTCCATCCTACACCCTATTCAGAAATCATCCCAATGGACCATTGAAGAAGATCACCCCTAGGAAAAGCGTGTGACTGGCACAACGGGAGTCTATTCCGGTACCTGCCCATCAGCCAAGCCCTCCGCAGCAGCACAGTGGGAATGGATGACTCACACTCTTCAAGAGTGGAGAAACGAGGAAGGGATCCCAAGCCAGTTGAAGTTGAAACACCATCTTCTTCTTAAGTGCCGACACTTACCCAGGGACCTACGCAACGAACGGTGCCTCTGTTGGTGGCAAGGGCCGCCGGACACGACCTCCAATTTTGACAAAATCCACCAAGAGGTCGGTGAGATTTTGCAAGGATTAAGCAGGAGGCAATACAAACCACCAATAAACCTTGGGTCAACCAGAATACCCAGGCGATTCAACAAGACGATAATCGACGAATTGTGACGGTGCTTAGGAGAGCACAAAGCCGCAATGCATACCTAACCCAACAACTTAACGCTCTGAAGTACGAGGAGGTAACTCATACTTAGTACCCTTCTACCAGTTTATAGTATATCTCTAGGTTTTTACTATCAGATGTACGTAAGGCTTGAAAATTTATCGAAAAAAAAAATCCCGACCATATCAGATTAGGTATCAAGAACTTTAATAAGGAATTAAGTTTAACTACAACTCTACGTATGAGGAGATAAAGCTATGACTATCTGGCTAAGAAATTTCAAACCCATAGACTTATCCTCTTACCCCATTAGATACCACCTATGCATTACTACTATTTGAAACTGGTGCTGATAGGAGCTTTATATCCACTAAGTTCCAAAGCAGATAAATTCCATTCATACACCATTAAGTGCCACTTATGCTATTGAGGTTGATGACAGTAAGACGCTTAAGACAAATAATATAACACGAGGATGCTCCTTAGAATTAGTAGGTCGACTCTTTGAAACAGACTTGATGCCTGTCAAAATGGGAAGTTCTGACGTGGTCATAGGCATGGATTGACTATCGAAATATCGTGCGAAAATAGTGTGCAACAAGAAGACGGTTCATATACCATTAACCAATAAGAAGGTCCTTATTGTGCAAGGCAAAGCAAGAAATACCAAAGTAAGCATCATCCCTAGCATTAGGACCCTGAAGTGTTGACAGAGAGGGAGCCAAACGAAAAGCGGCTCGAAAATATTCTTATTATTTATGGTTACCCCAAAGTTTTTCCAGAAGACTTACCTGAACTCCCAACATCGTGGCAAGTCAAACTCAAAAATCGGCCTAGTATCAGGTGCTGCACCAGTGGCTCGAGAACCATGCCGATTAACCCCGTCAATAGTGTAAGAATCGTCCAACCAACTGTAGGAGCTCTTAGATAAAAGGTTTATCAAACCGAATTCCTCGCTTTGGAGGAGCTCCAGTTTTGTTCATAAAGAAGAAGGATGGTACCTTCAGAATGTGCATCAATTACTGAGAGCTAAATAAACTAAAAGAACCGATACCCGCTCACAAGCATCAATGACTTGCTTGACCTAACTCCAAGAATTAAGCTTCTATTTGAAGATCCTCATGTTAGAGTTCACAAGAAAGATATTCCAAAGGCAGTCTTCAGATTCCGTTACGGTCATCATAAATTCCTATTAATGCCGTTTGGATTAACCGGTGCCTCAACGGTATTCATGGACCTCATAAATCGGGTGTGCAAACCTTATCTAGACAAATTCATGATTGTATTCATGAATGACATCTTAATCTACTCACGAAACCAGGAGGAGCATGAGCAAACATTTAAGACTAATTCTAGAGTTGTTGAAGAAAGAACAGCTATACACCAAGCATTCTAAGTTTGACTTTTGGCTAAGATAGGTCAGATTTCTCGGTCACCTAAGGATCCAAGTCGACCCCGCAAATATCGAGGCTATCAGGAACTGTGCAGCGCGCTTATTTTATCCAAGAGAAGCAAGAAATTTGTAGATTACTGTGACGCTTCACACAATGGGTTGATATAGAAAGATAGGGTCATAGCTTATACTTTATGAAAACTTAAGGTTCACTAGGTGAATTACACAACGCATGATCTAGATCTTGGAGCAGTAGTCTTTATCCTTAAGACTTGGAGACATTAGTTGTACGGTAAGAAGTGTACTACACTCACAGACTATAAGAACCTCCAACACATCTTGAACCAGAAAGAGTCGGATATGAGGTAATACCATTGGATTGAGCTAATAAGTGATTGCAACTGTGAAATTCGTTATCACCTGAGGAAAGCTAATGTGGTTGCAGACACTCAGAGCCGAAAGGAGCAACTAAGCCGTTAAGAGTATGAGCCCTAGTTATAACAATTCAACCAAACCTTCCTTCCTTAGCTCATGAAGCACAAATAGAAGCTGTTAAGGAGGAAAATATGAAAAATGAAGCCCTGCACGGAATGGATAAATAGTTTGGGATAAGGGCTAATAAAAATCAATGTTTCATGAATAGAGTCTGGTTACCCTATTTGGTGGAATAAGAAAGCGAGTTATGGATGAAGGATACAAATCAAGATATGCCACTCATCCCGGATTCGATAAAATTTATCATAACCGCAAGGAGTTATACTGGTGGTCTAACATGAAGGCTGACATTGCCACATATGTCAACAAATTCCTAACATGCTACAAAGATAATACAAACATCAGAAACCATATGAGTAATAGTCAGTCGTCCAACCAAATTTTTTCATTCCTACCAATCAAGGAGAACAACAGGATTAATAAGCTAGTCCAAACGTACCTAAAGGACGTCGTCTCCAAACCTGGAGTGCCCATTTCAATCATTTCGGATTCAGATAGCAGATTTACATCTAGATTTTTGGAAATCGTTACAGCGAGCTTTGGGTACAAACTTGGACACAAGTACCACATATCACCCTCTGACCAATGGTCAGAGTGAAAGAATGATCCAAACCCTAGAACATATGTTAAGAGCCTGTGTGATGGATTTTGGGAAGTGTTTGGGATACTCATTTGCCTTAGTGGAATTATCGAACAACAACAATCACACACGTTTTAAGGTTGCTCCGTTTGAGGCACTGTACAGACAAAAGTGTGGATCACCCCTTTGACGGGTCAAAGTCAGGGATCGTCAAGTCATTGGCTTAGAAATCATAATTGAGGCCACCGAAAAGATAGTACAGATACAGAACCGCCTAAAAGTTGCCCGCGATTGTCAGAAAAGTTATCCAGACATAAGGAGAAAATCCTTTGAGTTCCAATTAGGAGAAAGGGTACCGATGAAAGTCTCGCCATGAAAGGGCGTGATACGAATTAGGAAACAAGGATAACTGAATCCTCGTTACATTGGACAATTCAAGGTCTTAAAAAGAATTAGACTAGTAGCTTATCGTTTAGAGCTGCCACTAGAGCTTAGCAGCGTGCACAATACCTTCCATGTATCCAACCTTAAGAAGTGTCTGGCTGATGAAACACTCGTTATACCCATGGACGAGCTAGAAATAGATGATAAGTTGAACTTCATTGAGCAACCTGTAGAAATAATGGACCGAGAAGTCAAGAAACTAAAACACAGCCGGATCCCGATAATAAAAGTCAGATGGAACTCTAAGCGAGGTCCTGAGTTTACGTCGGAATGCGAAGATCAGTTCCGGGAAAAATACCCTCATCTGTTCTCAAATACTCAAGCAGTGGAGAACACGAGCTAATTTTGGGACGAAATTCCCTTCACAGGGGGAGACTGTAACATCCGATATTAAACCAGGTTAGCAACTACGACCTAATGAGTATTTAATAGCCAATTATAACCTAATCATTGGTCATTAGAAATTAATCAAAGTGATTAACAAGGTTCATGAAGAAATTCAACTCAATTAGAATCAAATTCATCGGTGCGATGAATCGAGAAATCAATTAATCTGATCGATTTACGATACGAAGGATTAATTCAACTAAGTACATAATTAAATTAAGATTAGTAACACTAATCATGCATTAATACACTTACTATTAATGATGCAAGACTAAAACAAATCATTAAACAAATGCATTCAAAAGTATTTATGAATTTACATAAAAAGTGAAATACAAGAATACATTCTAAATACATTTATACAAAAATATAAATGAAAATACATCAAAATATCTTCAAAAAATCTGCCCATAGGGAGGTACAAGTAGGTTTTGACTTCATTATTATAGTACATACTTCCATAACCCATCAAAATCAAATCCTTTTCATCGTCTTCTTTCATCTCATCCAACACTCCACTCAACCTCCATTTGAAAGACCAAGACTTTGCCTATAAATAGAGAGCTTCCCTTTCATTATTTTCACACCAAAACTCTTCCTTTTTCTCTCTAAAAACCGGATCCCACACACACACCCACTACAAACATTTTCATTCAAGTGTTCTTGGTGAAATTCAAGTGTTCTTGGTCCAAATCTTGCAAGAGTTCCAACTTCTTCTCAATTTCATACTCCAAATACATCAAAGTAAGTAAATACTAACTTATTTCATCATACATTTATGTTTATATAAGTCTTGCATAATATATATAATTAACCAACAACAACAAGTTTCATAAAAACTCAAGTTTATAAGTTTCTAGTTTTTGTTTTTAAGTTGTTTCTTTAAATGTGTTTATGAATATATAAACACATCATAAAAGTGTTAATATTATGAAAACAAGTAATATATATGTGTTTTATAACTTGTATACAAGTAGTCTTTGAATAAACAACAAGAATCATAAGTTATTTCAAGTTTATAAACTGCGGATATTCGGCAGAAAATTTATATCGACTTTGAAAAATCATAACTAATTCATAACTTAACGAAATGAGTTGATTCTTGTCTCAAAAGTTAGATATATGTCTTAACTATAGATCTGGAAGTTTTAATAATTTATTTTGGAGTTTAAGACCTCAAGAAATTATTTGGGAAACCGAAAGTTTGACAGCTTAAAAATGGCCAACATAGCGTTTTGAACAAGCTTTTTCCCTAACCTAAACATCTCTAAAAATGGCCGTTCTTGATTCTAAAAATCCTTTGTATATAGTAGTTTAATGTCCTAGAAAACCAAAGCCTAAAACGTTTTGGAGCTTGGTCAAAAACAGCCTCAAAATAGGCCGAAAAACCTCCGAAAAAGCTGGAAAATTAGATATATATAAACTTGACGTTTTAAGCGAGTTTTATTTATAAACTTGTAATGTAGGGTGATTTAGAACATAAAAATCTATAAATATATATATTATCATATATTAGAGATATTAAGTCCCTATTATCATTTAGGACTCGATTAAATTCACCCGGTGCATCATCCATCAACTTACGATAAATAGCATTTTACGCTCGTTTTTGCCATTACACTCACGGTGAGTCCTCATAGCCCCTATTTTCACACTGTTATGTTTTCGGGTTGAAATACATGCTACATTTTCATATGGACACAGAAACAACTTCATTTCTATTATGTATTAGACATGTGGTTCCATCAGCCCTTAAATTATGAACCGTTAATTGCATTTATTTGTAAGCATGAATATATTGTGGATAGATCTATCGGGAGTCATGTCCCCCATTCGGCTTAGTTCGGCTCGCTATTTATATTCAACACACGATATTACGTATGGCAATACTGCACAGGGCAAACTCATTTAATTAAGCTTCGGTTGCATGATGGTTTATATGTAATACATAACATGGAATTTATGATTTTATAAATTCAAACTCAACTGTTGTTGTCCATACAAGTCAGATTTACGTGTAAACCTATGAGCTCGCCAACAATTTTGTTGACGTATTTTAGCGTGTATTTTCAGGAAATTAAGGCAAGTTCATCGCATCAGAAGTATTTTCAAGCTTCCGCACTTAAGGAGTCGCATTCATTTTCAAACCATTGGAGATTTATTTGCATTATTATGGATAATTTAATTATGTATTTAAATCTCTGTATCTTGCGAACTACTCTTTATCATTTTAGTCTATGTAAAACATTGCAATATTTCAAAGTTATATCGATGTATTTTTGAAAACGTCCATATAGTGGTCGTTCATTATGATTATGGTTACGCTTCAGCGACGTCATGCTTCGTTGCCAATCAGGGTAACGGGGTGTGACAAGCTTCTCCAAAATTTGATTTTTCTTTCTTCTTCTTCTTCTCTTTTCTCTCTATTTTGAAAATGTTTGAAATGGATGAACATGGGAGAAGACAACACCACCATTGGTTTTGTGTGCGTAAATTATAAGCAAAGAAGCCATGACTTCTTTTTTGCTTTTCCTTTAAGTCCCTCATCTATTCATTATTTATTCTTAAGTCCTTGGAATTGTTTCCATTTCTTTTAAAATCCATTCTCCATAAATCTAAACTTTATTTATTATAATTTACACAACCATTTAGTTATATGCAACAATATTAATTAATATTCCGAATTTGTATTTTCTTTGCAATAAATATTAATTATCAATTATATAATCGGGTCGTTACATAGGATATTAGAGTTTAGAGCATAGTTTCATTGCTCATGTAGATCAATTTGACGTGTTTCTGGGATTTGCTAAATACTTATACCTCTAAAGTCATGTACCTTTTATAGTCATAAATGTTTTTTTTCCCATATTAATTCCTTCAATGATCCCATATAATATATTGAATTACTGATGGTAATATGTAATTTAGAGCACATTTTTCATACTTATACCAAAAAGGTGTTGCTTACCGACCAATATGGAACCAAGTCTTTGTGTTCTTTTCTTTTCTTTTATCCTTTTCCTCTTTCTTTCTTATTTTTTGGGTGAATAATTCTGCCGTTAATTTCATCACTTGTGTAAATGGACGTGTTTTTACCGGCAAAGTGTACTGTTGAAACATGAAGTTGAAACCAAGTCGTATGCCCACTGTTTTGGGTTGATAACTTATTTTGCAGGCCTCTTCTATGCATAGAAAAGTGATATTGCTTCTCTCCCTCACTTCTAAAATATTGTTTTGACATAGTCTAACATCTATATCTATAAATCTATATATATAGTAATATATGAAAATCTTTGATGCCACGTATCATATTATTAGAGCACCTTTTTATATTTTCCCGCTCATTTTTCCTAAAATACTTCATTTGGTTCTTTGCTTTTGTCTCATTCATTGATTACCCTTCTTTCAATGCTCTGTTGTCACGGTCCATTTGCCTAAATTAAATCTTATGAAACCCTAAAATAAGTCGCATCAAACGTCTGTTACATCACCGATTAACTTCTCCAAAGCAAGAGGCATACAGAGGGTCCTGCTTCAAAACCTTTCGATACCTATCACCATCGTGTATTTTAATTGCAACTAATGAGATTGTCTTTTTTTTGCTAGAACTTTTTTCTTTTCTGATAATGCTCCATTCACTTTTATGGTTTTTAGGCTTCTGTGACATTTGTTATGGTAAAAACTTCGAAATTATCTGAATCTTTTGTATGCTTGAATCTTAAATTAAAATGTGATAACTTTTAGAGTTTGATTTTGGTTTGGTAATTAAGTGGCAATTTGCGTTCATCACCTTCAAAAAGAAATTTGTATCTTTGTTATTGTTTATTTGATTGAACGGAGATAACATTAATCCTGTAATGTTGTATTGAGAATTGATTTTTTATTATAGATTACAATACTTGATTTGATTTTACATGATCGTGAGAATGTATTTGCTTCCTTGCACTGGTTGTGGTGGTTGTTTGTAATTATCGAATTTGATGATTGATGGGTATAAATAAATATTGGGTTACAGCCAGAGGACGAACAAAATACATATTGTGTGAGGTGCGACATATGCAGCTTTCATTTGCAAAAGAGTTGTTGATCCACATAGTGTATGATGCAACTTGTGAAACTATAATGTACATATCTCTCTTTCTCTCTTGTCGTGTCTTTATTTATGTCTGCATATTACTAGATTAGTGCCATGTTATATTATTATGTGTGTTATTCTTTGTTTATGATTATTTTATTAGATGAATTGTAAATTTTACCATATAGTTCCTTCTCCGGTGATGCTCTACGTCGAATCAACACACCCTAGCTTTTTCTTCATTTTTCTCAAATCCATCAATGGTATCCCACTTTTTTTTGTTTTTTTTTGTTCTGGTTTGATTAATTGGTTTTGGTTTTACAAATATTTCCTACTTATTTCTGCATCTTACTATAGCTTCATAGATTACTCCATCTGATCCTATATTAGCTTTTGTGACAAATAAATTATTCTTTATCCTAGAAGATTTTGGCTTAATTTTCTTCATATTTGCTTCACAAATGTAAGTGTTTGTGTTTATTTCCTGAATATTTCTGTTGAACGAATTAATATGAAGCAAAACTGTTCCAATTCTTATTTGGGGAGACACGCTTATTTGTTCATACAAATAGCCTCTAGGAGAGGATAATGAATATGAAAACATAAATAATATGTATGAGTTGGCATTTGATTATGTAACTGTTTCTTTGCTTGTGGCTTGTAGGCATTTTTTAGTGTTTGATTTAAGATTAATCTCTTTTTTGTGACGAGAGTTGTGATTTAGTATTTTCCATTATGTTTAATCTGATGTAGTAAGAGTAAGATGCTTATGACAATATGGCAAGAAGAATCTATAGACAATTTTTCATGATCCCAACTCATTAATTGATGTCAGCTTGGATAATGTCAATTCACACCGCGACAAAAAATTGGGCTCAAAAAACATACGAAACAACCAGAAATTGAGCTTTAATGTTTTTGAGAACATTCAAAGAATAATATAGAAGACAAAATCAAATTGTTACGAAGTAAAAATACATCTTTGCTTTGAGCAAATAGAGTGGAAAAGTAGTGACACAATCTCTCCTTAGTTTGTTATCTGGTCAGTTTTTTTATTGTAGGAGTAAATGTGAACTTGGTATTAACCTCAACAATCAGTTTTACTAAAAAATTGACAATATATATGATGGATTTTTACATGGGAAACGAACATAGAGAAGAGATCTATATCAAGAAGATAAAGGAATTTAAACACTAAAACATGGTTATTGCATGATTTTTCATGTTTAGAAAAGGCATCTGGTGCAAGTTCTAGCAAGTGCAGGTCATCATTCTATCCCCTGACCCCACCCCAACCCAAAGAAAAAAAAGAAAGAAATCACGTACCTATTCTCATGTTTATTAGCTTATTAAGCATATTGATTTGAGAGTTCATTAATCATTAGTCGTTCAACTTATGTAATAATTTGGAAAATGATTTTAGATTGATTGAATGTTATGTATGGATTCCTATTCCAACAAATAGGTGTCTATTATGAGAATATGAGCAAGGAAAATTAATGGAATCTGTAGGCTTATTGTGTCAAAGTGGATTAAAAAACTGAGGTATGAGCATTCGATTATTTCTCTTTTTCTTATCTAATTCTTAGTTATGTATTTTACTTTTAAATACTTGCCTTTTATCATTTCAATAATCTCTTTAGCATAATAATATTGCTATTTTATGATACTTATTTTTTTGCCTGATAATATTTTTTAAATTTATACATATTTTAAGAAATCGGTTTATATGTATCCCGTGTAATACACGGGTAATAAACTAGTAACCAAATAATCAATTATTAAGCAAATAAGCTACATTTTTTTAACATATGAAATAGTTTAGTAGGATTAATTGTAAACGTAAATAAGCACTTATTAATTAGTGCAATCCAAACACTTTAAACCAATTATTTACGTTATTGTAACGTAACAATCTATAATAATTTTATTCATAACGCAAAACCAAACACCATCATAAATGTTTTCCTAGTGTGATAATTTACTTTTTATTAGAGAAGTAACCGCCTGAAGTTTAAATTTATAAGAGTCCAACTCTGGACGTGATTTGAAGAATGTCATGTAAGACCCTCAAATTTAAGCTGATATTTAATAATTTAAAATGGGGTTTATTATGAAAAAAAAACCAACATGTTTTCATGTTTGTTTGCGTTTTCATCACTTCATGTTATTTTTTTATAAAAGTCCTCAAGTTAATTTTTTTCTTTTTGGTTTAGTGAAATTTTGACATTAAAACTCGGTTTTTCAGTTTTTAAAAATCCGGTTCCCAAATTATAACCGGGGTCTAATGTCCAAAATTCACTAAACCAAAAAAGAAATAATAACTTGAAGTTTTTTATGGAAAAAAATAACATGGAAGGACGAAAAGAAAAAAAACGTGAAAACATGTTTTTTTCATAATAAACCCTTTAAAATGTCTTATAAAATTGTAAATCAAAGGGATTATTAGGACAAAATATGTTAAATAATGGAATACATCATTACTTTGATAATATGATCAAGTATACATGCTTAAATAACTTGTAGATAAATGTTAAATAATTGTACTAAAATTCCAGGATATTCAAATAAATATTAATATAAGATTATAAAATTCCAAATTAAATTTTAACAAGACTTAGTGATAAATATGTTTGATTAGATGTACAAGGAGCTTCAATGGCAGTACTATGAATTTCATAGAGGAAGTACAAGTTCTTAAACCTTTGGTACAAGTAGGTAATGCTCACAATTGTTGTGGGGATGAAAATGCCAAAGATTTAGACATAAAGATTGAACATGAAACAAAAGAGTAGTCTAAGGGGCTAGGAGGATGGAGTTTGAATTTGTGAGGAGGTTAGTTGTATATATGGGTGCAAATGGTTTAAAAATCTGTCCCTAACTATATACCTCATGCTTTTCCCCCAATCCACTTTCTTCCTGCACTTTTGGATATTTCACTTGGGGCTGAAATCATATATACAAGTCTTGGCCAAGAGATCTCCGGAGATGATATGACCTTGGTTTGGAGATAACAAGGTAAACTTCATTTTAATCTTTAAAAGTGTGTGTTTCTTGTTATCATCCACAATATTTGTAACAACCAACACCAAATCAGGTTAGCATCTGTCAATTAGGACTCAGTTAAGTCCTTCCGGACGTCGTTACAAGTCAACTTCGTGATCATCCCATTCACTAACACTACTACGGTGAGTTTCATAGCCCCTAATTTTACAAGTTTATATTACTTGGGGTGAGAATACATGCTCAACTTTTTCTATGGACATACTTGAATCATTTTATGTATTACATAAGGTTATTACTTCACCACCGCCCTCAATCATGAACCATTAATTACATCGTAAACGTGAATATTATGGATAAATCTATTTGGGTTGACGCCCCCATCCGGGTTGGTCGTACCAATTTTAAACGATGCATAGTTATTTGACAATTCTTGGTATCATGGTGTTAGATACCACATAGGGCATCAAGAGTTATGTTTCGGGGTCATGAGGCTTATGGTAATACTTAAACTATTGATTCGTTTATGTTTATATACCATGAAATCTTGTATTTTCCATACGTTGTCTATATTTATCGTGTAAACCTATGAGCTCACCAACAGTATTGTTGACGTCTTTAGCATGTTTTTCTTAGGACCATAAGAGGAAATATCGCATTCATGGTTAACTATCAAGATTTTTCGAGCTTTTGGAGTCACGAGGCATTTCAAACAACATGGAGATTTATTTGCATAAATAGATCTATTTTTGTCATGTATTTTAATCTCCATTATTCGTGAACTCTTTCATTTTTGTGATTGTAAAACAATGTTTATGATTTATGCATTTTCGTAAACGTCCCATTTAGAGGTCGTTCAATATGATGGTGACTTTGTTTCCGTGACGTCACGCCTCGTTGCCAAGCGGGGTATCGGAGTGTGACATATTGGTATCAGAGACATGGTTATAGTGAACTAGGTTGCATTAGTTACCCTAGACTATAACTGTTACAAGAACGAGACCTTTCCACTACAAATGACTAAAATAAATGTAAAAATGTATATAACTCTTGACGTAGAAAAATGTCAAACGATACGATCATCATTCGTTCCGACTCTGAGGACTGTTGGCCAAGAAAGCCAAAATGACACAAAAGTGTACCTAGATTCAGATACTCACCACATCCTAACGAATTACGAAGAAGAGGAAGAGGACCCATCAGAGGACGATGACGGTTACTCAAGACCCGCAGCTCAAATCGCTCCGCCACCACCACAACGCACACCATGCTACCGACCTTATCGCAACCACCCTAATGGACCCCAGACGCTATTCGCACCAAGATAGAGGGTGTTACTAGCACAACTGGAAACCATCCCGATTCCCGCCCCGACCAAAGCCCGCCTCAACGACGACGGGTGAATGCGAGGCAGTGGGGATGGATGCCTCATACCCTCCAGGAGTGGAGGAAAAGGAGTCCCGAGTCAGTTCGGGGTCGGAGGATCATCCACTCCACAAGTTTCGGTGCTAACCCATGAACCCACTCACCATACTGTGCTCTTATTGGTGGCAACGACCGCTAGACACGACCTCCAATTTCGACAAATACATCAAGAGGTAGGGGAGAGTTTTGTGCAAGGATCGAGCAGGAAGCATTGTAGAACACCAACATTTATTAGGCTAACCAGAAAACCCAGACAATCTAGCAAGACGGGATTAACGAGTTGCGCCATCGCCTAATGAAATGCAAAGCGCGTAATGCACAATTGACCCAACGAATCTACGCCTTGGAATATGAAGAAACCCCGGAGACGTTTCATACCTAGTGCCTCCTCTATCATTTTATTTATAGTCATTATATTTCTCTTGGACTTGCTAACTAATGTGTCTTTGAGTATGTAAGGCTTGAAAGTTTTTCGGGATAACCCCAACCCTATCATGTACAAAATGATATATTATCATCTGTGCATCAGCAGGTTAGGCTTTCCAAATAATTATTTTCGGCTTTTTAAGTACCTTTTTCTCCAAAATTATCAGAGTCTTTTCCATATCCATTAATCACTTATAAGTCACTTCCTTTGCAATCTTCATCACTTTGTCAAATTTTTCCTGAGTGATTTCTTCTCCTTGTTCAGCAGGACCTCATTAGTCCTCTCAATCACCATTGGATCAATCTCAGCATCATTCTGATCCTTTCTCAAAACTTCATACTTCTTGACGTCTGCATCATACCTCTTCTGTAGTTTCTCTATCGTCCAATTTGAATTTGAATGACAATAATTAATCAATAATCTTTTGTGTTCAGCCTTTGAAGATTGAGAAGACCTTTTTCTTTTCATTGTGCTCTCTTTCTTAGCAGGTTGAGTTTCACTCTTCATTTGTTCAAGAAGATCACTTAATGCAACATAATCACCAGAATCATCTTCTTCCAAGTTCATTAGCACTCCTTGTGCTGGATTCTCTATCATTACTGTTTGCTTTTCTAGTAACCTTACCTCTTCTGCATGCACTTTTCTTGCAAGTTCAGCATTAGCTATCACTTGCATTTCTCTTGGAGTTTTCTTCTTCATAGGGCTTTCCACCAAAACCCCTTTTCCTTTACCAGAATCCTGGCTGAGAGGTTTGAGCTTCAGAGACCCTTCCTTCCTGTATAAACGTTGTGCCAGGCTTAGGTCTTTCATTCTGAGTTAATTTTGGCTCAGCAGGTGGAGTTTCACTGGTAATAGCTTGAGGAATTTCTGTAGCTGTTGGTTGATTTTGTGAAGCTATTGGCTGTGGAGCTGCTGGTGGTGTTTGATTCTCCCCCGTTTTGGATGCATCAGGTTGTTCAGAGGGAGGAAAGACTTTTGCTACCAATGCTGCAAGTGTAGCATCATGTTTGAGTAGGCTCTCACCAGCTACTCTCAAGGCTTGCTTTATCATGACAATTTGATGTTGTTGTGCAACTACGACTTGCTGCATGCTTACAATCTGTTTGCCTTGAGCATCAACGATAGCCTTGTAGTGATCAAAGGCAGCAATAATAGGTACAAGAGTAGGATTCATTAATGCCTGTAGTTGCAGACTAGCCTTAATGTCCTCAAGTGTTGTTGGCACCTTAGGAATATCACTGGCAGTATTTCCTGAACGTGTTCTCCTAGGAGAAAAGTCTGGGCCCCTCTGTTCTTAGTTCTGGGGACTTCCATAAGATGTATGAACATTCTCTGTTGCCATGGTAGTGGTCTTAAGGATGTTGTCACTGTCCTGAGCCCCTCTCGCAGGAGTATCAGTAGTGATAGCCATAGATACCATATGATCAACCTCTGTTGGGTTGATCACCTTCTTGTTGAGGTTGGGAGTGTCCTCATTTATTTCCCTTTGGATATTCTGCACAGGAGGATGCTCCTATGCAGGGCTTTCAGGCATTTGGGTGAGAGGTGGGATGGAAGGAGCATCACCACTTAATTTTTTTTCCTTGTAAACATTTTGAGTGCAGTGGGTGATGGAGTAGGTTGATCAAAAGGAGCAGAGGGTGATTTATTTGTATCATGGGGAGGGGTTTGGGTTCCTGTTGGTTGAGCATTAAGGTGGGGCTGTTCACGCTCAGGAAATTCTCCCCTGTTTCCTGTAATTACAACCCTCATTGCTTGAGTCAATGGGGTGTTAGTGCCTGAAAATTTGTCATTGTGTTTCAAAAATATTTTGACAGATTGCCATGTGTGACAATTTGAAACATGTATCCTCGTGTGTGTTTGCAAATTTTCAAAATGATTTGCAAAAATGTGAGCCAAAAACCTAGGATACATAAAAAATTTCCCATGTTTGGGATTCAGATTACTTAACATCCCTTGAAATATCATACCAGAAAAATTGAACTGTTAGCCAGTGGATAAGAAAATCAAAGTAGCAATGTTTGAAGAAAATTCCCACCAACCTGTTCGTTTAGGACTTAGGCAATGTTGAATGATATGGATGAGGTATTTTCATTCGGAACCAAAAAATTGTTTATAAAAAGTATGTTTGTCCAATGTGCCCTCATATCTCAAACAGGCAAGTCCTTCAAATATGGTAGTAGAGATGAAATCATTAATACCATGGGGATCATGTTGTCATAAGTGCCCACGAATGGAGTCCTTAGTGATGTTGATCGGTTGGCCATTAACAGTAGAGTCAATGAAAGTGAGTCCATGAACAGTTCCAGTACGAGCATGACTCCAAAATTCCTCCAGTTGAGGAATGTAAATTGTAGGATTCAGCATCAAAGCATGATAGATGTTTGTACATCTCAAGAAGTCCATCATCTCGTGGAAACCGTCCAACTCAGCATGCTTCAAAATGTAGGGCAGACAATTATGCTCCTTGACAATCTTAAATTCCGCCATCAATGCAATCCTGAATTCAAGAACTAGGGTTTCGAGTGAAAGTGGAAGTGCAATTTAGATCTTTGGATTTGAAACTGGTATTTTGAATAGTTTTTTCCCGCGATTTAGGGCTCTTGAATTAATCTACAATTGAGTTTGAATAGTTTTTCCCGCAATTTATCTACAATTAATCAATTAAATTCAATTAATCCATTCCATTCGATGAATAATAAAACTTAGGTTAAAGTTAATCAAGTAGTTTCATAAACCTAGGTTATATACAATTAATTAATTCAATTCAATTGCATTCCATCCATGAATAATAAAACTTAGGTTAATATTAATCAAGTAAGTTTATAAACCTACGTTATAAACAATTAATCAATTCTATTCAATTCAATTCGATCTATTCCATGAATAATAAAACTTAGATTAAATACAATTAATCATGTAATGTTATAAACTTAGTTTACAAAACACTTAACAACTTGAGAAAATGCAATAACGGCTTGAGAAATTGAACTAACAGCTCTAGATTTGCAAAAACATAATTTTTCAATTTAACTCAAGTGAATAATAAAACCTAGGTTAAAATTAATCAAGTAATTTCATAAACCTAGGTTATATACAATTAATCTATTCAATTCGATTCCATTTCGTTCAATGAATAATAAAACTTAGATTAAAATTAATCAAGTAATTTCATAAACCTAGGTTATATAAAATTAATCAATCAATTCAATTGCTTTCCATTCCATTAATAATAAAACTTAGGTTAAAATTAATCAAATAATTTTATAAACCTAGGTTTTATAGAATTAATCAATTCAATTCAATTCCATTCCATTCCATGACTAATAAAACTTAGGTTATATATTATTCAAGTAATTTTATAAACCTAGGTTATATACAATTAATCAATTCAATTCAATTCATCCAGTCAATTGCATTGCATTCCTTGAATAATAAAACTTATGTTAAAATTAATCAAGTAATTTCATAAACCTAGGTTATATAAACTTAATCAATTCAATTCAATTGCACTCCATTCCAAGAATAATAAAACTTAAGTTAAAATTAATCAAGTAATTTTATTAATCTAGGTTATATACAAATTATCAATTCAATTCAATTCCATTCCATTCCATGAATAAAAAACTAAGGTTATATATTATTCAAGTAATTTTATAAACTTAGGTTATATATATTTAATCAATTCCATTCAATTAATCCAGTCAATTGCATTCCATTGCAATTAATAATAAAACTTAGGTTAAAATTAATCAAGTAATTTCATAAACCTAGGTTATATACAATTAATCAATTCAATTCAATTCCATTCCTTAAATAATAAAACTTAGGTTAAATATAATTAATCAAATAATTTTATAAACTTAGTTTATAAAACACTTAACAGCTTGAAACAAATGCACTAACAACTTTAGTAATTGAACTAACAGCTCGAGATTTGCAAAAACATAATTTCTCAATTTAAATCAACTGAATAATAAAACTTAGGTTAAAATTAATCATGTAATTTCATAAACCTAGATTATATACAATTAATCAATTCAATTCAATTGCATTCCATTCCATGAATAATAAACTTAGATTAAATTTAATAAACTAATTTCATAAACCTAGGTTATATACATAATTAATTCAATTCAATTGCATTTCATTCCATGAATAATAAAAAATAGGTTAAAATTAATCAAGTAATTTTATAAACTTAGGTATCAATTCAATTCAATTCCATTCCATTCCATGAATAATAAAACTTAGGTTATATATTATTCAAGTAATTTTAACTTAGGTTATATACAAATAATCAATTCAATTAACACAATTAATTGCATTCCATTCCATGAATAATAAAACTTAGGATAAAATTAATCAAGTAATTCCATAAACCTAGGTTATATACAATTAATCAATTCAATTCAATTCCATTCCATTCCATTAATAATAAAACTTAGGTTAAATACATTAATCAAGTAATTTTATAAACCTAGGTTATATACACTTAATCAGTTCAGTTCAGTTCAGTTCAGTTCAATTCAATTCCATTCCATTCCATTCCATGAATAATAAAACTTAGGTTGTATATTATTCAAGTAATTTTATAAACCTAGGGTATATACAATTAATCAATTCAATTCAATTAATCAATTGAATTGCATTCCATTCCATGAATAATAAAACTTAGGTTAAAATTAATCAAGTAATTTCATAAATCTGTGTTATATACTATTAATCAATTCAATTCAATTCCATTCTATTCCATGAATAATAAAACTTAGGTTAAATACAATTAATCAGGTAATTTTATAAACTTAGTTTATAAAACACTTATCAACTTGAGAAAATGCACTAACAGCTCGACATTTGCAAAAACATAATTTCTCAATTTAATTCAAGTGAATAATAAAACGTAGGATAAAATTAATCAAATAATTTCATAAACGTAGGTTATATACAATTAATCAATTCAATTCAATTTCATTTCATTCCATGAATAATAACACTTAGATTAAAATTAATCAAGTAATTCAATAAACCTAGGTTATATACAATTAATCAAATCAATTTAATTGCATTCCATTCCATGAATAATAAAACTTAGGTTAAAATTAATCAAGTAATTTTATAAACCTAGGTTATATACAATTAATCAATTCAATTCTATTCCATTCCATTAATAATAAAACTTAGGTTATATATTATTCAAGTAAGTTTATAAACCTAGGTATTATGCAACTAATCAATTCAATTCAATTAATCCATTCAATTGCATTTCATTCCATTAATAATAAAACTTAGGTTAAATTTAATCAAGTAATTTCATTAACCTAGGTTATATACAATTAATCAATTTAACTCAATCAATTCAATTCCATTCCATTCCATGAATAATAAAACTTACGTTGAATACAATTAGTCAAGTAATTTTTTAAACCTAGGTTATATACAATTAATCAATTCAATTCCATTCCATTCCATGAATAATAAAACTTAGGTTAAATACAATTAATCAAGTAATTTTGTAAACCTAGGTTATATACAATTAATCAATCCAATTCAATTCCATTCCATTTCATTCCATTTCATGAATAATAAAACTTAGGTTGAAATTAATCAAGTAAGTTTATAAACTTGGGTTATATATAATCAATTCATTTCCATTCCATGAATAATTAATAAATCTAGGTTGAAATTAATCAAGTAATTTTATAAAATTAGGTTATATATAACCAATTCCATTCCATTTAGAAAAAAAAAACCTTTTGTTATTGACAAAAATACCCTTACTCATACAATAGGATATATTTTATTTTTATGGGCATTTACGTCATCTTAGTGGAAATATGAAAATGGCGGCTTGTAATGACCACACGCTTACATCGAACGCCCTTTTCCTATTCCTTCCATTCATCTTTTCCAACGTCAGAACAGAGCATAATCGATTCCTGCAAATCATCATTTCATACTCTCGCCAAGCAACTACGCAAATCAGATTAACAATTATGGAGCTTCCAGACGAAGTAATAGCTAGGATATTGGGGTTTTTGCGGACATCAAGTGCCATTGAACTATTTAAAAATAAGAGAATGTAAGTTTCCTAACCCTATTATATACTATCGATTCAACTAAGATAATGATGTATTTGCCTATTTAAGAGATACATTAAGGTTAATGAACTGTAGCCCATTTATTGGGGCTTAAATTTTAGATTTTCTGAATGAACATGATGTATTCAGAAATTAAAATTGATAATAATGTTATTTGCCTATTTAAGAGTACGTTTTATTAAGAAATTACAGTTGATAATAATGTATTTGCCTATTTAAGAGTACGTTTTATTAAGCTTTTATGTCTGCATTCATTACAGTTGCAAAACCTTTAAATGCGAAGCTGAGTCTGATGTCGTTTAAGATGATGTAAGTTGATTCCATCCTTCGAATAGGGTTTAGGGGGCCAAAAAATGTACTGCTATACCTTATGAGGCAGAAGGGAAACATTAACTTATTGTTTAATGATGGATTGGTCCACTTTATTTGCCATGCTTTCTATTGATTTTTTATTTGCCTAAACATGAAATACATATTTATGTTTATGTATTGTCTTGATCAACAGCTAAATATTTTTTACGCGGGTATAGAGCCTGAAGGAAAGGAGAAGCTCCAACGGGCAACACGTTTCGAATCGCTTAATGCTAAGTTTCTCCTTGGAATGCTGCTGATGGCAGAAGGAGGACAAAGCGTAGAAGACGCAAGGACCCTGTTGAATGCTGCTTTCAGTTAATCAGCAGGGCGTCCGCAGATGGTGACAGCCAAAGTCCGTCGGTTGTTGATGCAAGATCGCCAAAGGCTTCTACCGAGGCATTTCAACAGGTTGAGCTGTTCCTGTCAACAACATAATTGGCAAGATGATGCATTAGTTAGAGGGTTTCTTTTTGGCAATGAACACATTTTTAGTTGTAATGTTTGTATTTGGGATGCTTGTTATCACAATTTTTTACAAACCTGGGATGTCAATGTATGGTTTTGATACAATTTTGTACATAATACAATGCTAATACTTGTAATTATTACATGCATGTTTTGATTTATAATACAATATATGTTTAGGTTTATGTACAAATGTTGGTTTGAATTCAAATTACAGTAAATTGCAAAAAATGATCCTTAAACTATACCCAAACTGCAGGTATAAATTATTTAGCTTATATAAGTTTAGTTGTTAATGATTTGCAAAAACAGAATTTCTCAATCTAACAGCTTGAGAAAATGCTCTAACAACTTAAGAAATTAAACTAACAGTTCGAGACTTGCAAAAATATAATTTCTCAATTTAACCATAGTGAATAATAATACTTAGGTTAAAGATAATCAATTAATTTTATAAACTTAGGTTATATATAATCAATTCAATTTCATTACATTTCATGAATAATAAAAATTAGGTTGAAATTAATCAAGTAATTTTATAAACTTAGGTTATATACAATCAATTCAATTCAATTCCATTCCATGAATAATAAAACTTAGGTTCATATTAATCAAGTAATTATTTTATAAACCTAGGTTATATATTATACAATATATGTTCAGGTTTATGTACAAAAGTTGATTTATCGTTTTTGTTGGTTTGAATTCAAATTAGAGTAAATTGCAAAAAATGGTCCTTAAATTATACCGAAATTGCAGGTATAAGTTATTTAGCTTATATAAGTTTGGTTGTTAATGATATTCTAGCCGTTCAAAATATAAGATATAATTTATATCATTATCACTTGCAAAATAAAAAAAAGCCAAAGAAGTTACATGTTAGACTCGAACACATGACCAACCCAACACACTAACACCATCCACCACCTTTACCACTAAGCTAACTCATGCATTTTTGTATTTTTTCATAAAACATTTATGATATTTTTAATAATAATTTTGGACCGAAATATTTAAAAAATGGAGCCAAAATTTATGCAAAAATTTTAAATTAGACTTGCCGTTTTACATTTCTTAAACTTCGATAATTACAGTTAATGCCTACAAACACAATCATTAATCTACTTATACACTTTTTTGCGTAATCTTCATCATTTTTAATCTTTTTCAACTCTCTCCAAAAGAACTAAAGGATCATGGATACTGAAACCAAGAACAATAAACTTCTTATTCAAAATAATGGCGAGGCAGATGATCATGATGGATATGAATCAGAGGAGTACGATGATTATGATGAACAACATGAGATGGATCATGTTGCAATCAATGCAAGTCCATTCAAAATAGTTACGCCGAGGGGAATAACAAGGTTATCTAAGTTTCGCAACCGGTACAACATACCCGGTGCATTAAAGCTCAAGGTAACGTTTGATACAATGGATAAGCTAACAGGAGATCACTATAACAGTGTTTGCAAGTTTTTTTTAGGAGACATGGTTCATGAGCACATAGGCTTGAAGATTCTGACATAGAAGAAGGTCGATTCAGAAGCATGAGCTAAGCTATGGGATATTATCACGGTTAGTTTTAAATAATTATGTTTAATTTCTTAATGTTAAAAAATTAAACAAGATTGTTGTTAATAAGATTTGTGTATTTAATTTGTTATTTGCAGCGATATTTTGATGTTGATGACAGACACAAAAAGTTAGTAATGAATCATCTTGGTGCACATCTAAGGAACTTCAGAAGGAAATTGAGGGAAAACTACATACTTCCCAACAAAGATACACCTTCAAAACTAAATCAAGTCCCACCCAAGTATAGTGCAATTGTCAAGCCCAATAAATCAGTTGATTTCGTACAGTATACGAGCACATAAGCTTACCAGGTTTTGATTAAATTATAAATAATTCTATACATATATCTTTCATATTACATATTGTGTTTGCAAACGTTAATTAAGTATCATTTGTTCAGAAAGTAAGAAAAATTCAGATGCATCTAAAGAGACGCGCTCCATGTCTATTTATCCGCATACTATGGGACGAGGTGGATACGAATATGTGAAAAAGAAACTGGTAACTACATTTACAGAACAATAATTTGTTTTTCGTTTTCTATTTTCTAAGTACTGTGTATATATACTAATTGGTTTAACTTTACATATGTATTTGATGATTATAAGATCGAAGAAAAAGTATTTGAAGCACATGAAGAACCCCCACGTGGTATATTGTGGTTGAAAGGAAGGCAAACCAAAGAAGGGGTATTTCGAGATGAAAGGACTAAAGCAAATGCCGATGAAGTAGTAAGCATTTTGACAAATATATATATATATATATATATATATATATATATATATATATATATATATATATATATATATATATATGCTTGACAGATATATGCTAATACATAATTTAATTACATATTCATGTTTATTTTCATGAAACAAATTACCTACTGCCTATTGGAATCTTTAATGCAGAGAGCCACCGAGGACAATATCAAAGCCGGAACCTTAATGGTTGATGAGGGGACTGATGGCTTGACAGAGGTATTTGGTCCCGAAAAGTCGGGATATTGAAGAGGAGTGGGAAGCGGAGTGACAATCAGAAAATATTTTAATATTCCTCGAAGAAAACCATCGGATGATAGAGTCAAAACTACTTGAAGCAGAACTTACTGCTCAGAGACGCGAACGTGAAGCTGATCTGAGACGCGAATGTGAAGACAAAGAACTTAAGATAAAGTTGTTGACAACGCAAGTGGAAGATACACATGAAATGGCTCACCAACTTATGGCTCGGTTTGATGCACAAGGGGAGAAGTCAAAATCATTATCAACTCATGCACCAGAATATGAGGAAAGCATTTATTGTATTAATTACGCTAATTAACATTTTATACATTTATATTACTAACTAATGCATTTCTTAATTTTTATTGCAGGTGTCTCCAGTGGTGTCTCCACCATTGGACGTTAATCCTAACACTGCCAATACTCATGAGGATGAGGGCCATTTTGCGAAGGAAAAGCCAGCTGTACAAACAAATGCAAGTATTCAAATATTTGAATTAAATTGATCAATTTAATATTGTTTTCGAGTTCACTGTGATTTAATAGTTTTACATATATACATGACTTATTAATTTACTGAGTTTTATATATAGGAATCGATTAGTAAATCTGTTGGTGAGTCAAACAGAATGCCGCCTGAACACAAGTCACGAAGAATACTAAACCGAGGCAAAAGAGGCAGCACTCTCCAACAGTGCCAAAACGACCGCAGATATATAACTTTCAAACTCAGAACTTTATATTGAAACTCATAATGATTACATCTTTCACAAGAACCTCTAATCCTTTTGATTAGACGAAGAACACATACTGTTCTTAGGCTTTTACAACCTTAGAGGCTTAGGAAAATTTAAAACAGAATAGCAAAATATTACGTGTGTACATTGAGAACGTCTGTCTACTCTATTTTTTCTATTCTATTGGATTCCTTGTAAAACTACAGTTTATCTTCAAGAGATATCTTCAAATCTTCTGATCTTTATGTCTTCCTTGAACTAACAGCTACAGAATTGTAACCACCCCAGAAGTATGCTAACAACATGAAAAATCATCTAGCAGCTTGACATTTATACTAAATGATATTTTCCCAACAATATATGTATTCATCCAAAATATTCATACGTACATTGATCTTCAGTTTAATCAAATTCTGATGCATGCATACATACAAATTTAAAATAAATACACAATAATCGTTATCATTTTCTTTATATGTTCAACTGTAAACTGTGGAACATAAAGAGGACAAGCATCATTGCTAAGGGTACTGTCTACTTGAAAGATGAAAAAGTGATGCTTCATAACACACCACTCCCAGATGATTGCTACAAAGTGTCGATTGACTGAACGATAATGGATGCATCTTGTATTCTAGACGAAGGAAACAATGGTTTCAAAACAACTAAAGACGCAGTAGGTGGTTTTTATGCATGGCACAAGGACAAAGTGATTATTGATGAGGGTCACGAGGTATTTTATCTGCATATATATATATATATACATACATACTAGTGGTGTACACGCGCAAAGCGGCAGTGGCAAATCTATCTATTTAGTAACATGTTCATCTAAAATCATATCATTTTTAAGAGAGATGGTTAAACGAACAAACCTCTAAGAACTGAACGTCTTAGCAATGCGTACATTCCCAAGAAGTTTATTCCAACAACTAAAATCCTATCGGACATCAATGGTGTTGTTAACAACAATCGTTCCACCTATAAAAGATAGCATAACCAACCACGAGTCATTTTAAATCACTTTAAAATGACTTTATTACAACAAAATTAATTTGAAAAACCTAAATTTATGCAAGTACCCATGAATTGTCTTGTTTCATCTACACCCTTGAAAATTCAAATACTGTAGGAAGTCAATCTTTAAGTTTAAGATGCCAAATTTTGCTTTAAGATTCAATCAATCCAGACATTTGAAAACCCACAATTAACAAATAACAAAGCAATGACCCTCATCGTATTCTTGTGCCAATACAAACTAACAAACACCAAATGTTGCTCCTCCATCTCAAGAAGAGTTGAACTTCATTATAACAATTCAAATCTAGTTGTCACTAATTTCAATTTTTATAGTGTTGACTGAAAAATAAGTAACATAAAAAGGGTTGCCGAAAAGCAAAGATTGCAACCTTTTAATGATCAACTGATCATTTTTTCCCAACACAATGTATGAAGAAACCATTATTCCAACAAAATTGCAGGAAAAAAAACACTACTTTTATCTGCAGAAATGTAGATGCAAAAAAAGAGGTTATTGTACTTGGCAAGTTTCTAAAAAGAAGATTCTTTAATTTTATAATTGAGCATTGGAACATATGACTCACCCAATCATGACAGGCAACAAGAAAATGGTCAGATCCACCGGTTCTATTCAAGAAACTGGAGATCATGTCAACATAGTTCTTCAAGTATGGTACCACACTTTGGTGATCATAAGAGTTTGGAGAGAGAGTTGCTTTCAACATTTTCGAGCTGTAAGGAATGTAGAACATATGGGCTTGTTTTGGTTTTTCCAGTAACAAACCTCTTGCTTGCTTTCATTTGCATCATAAACCATCCCTCGGATGCATATTTTTCCTTCAGAACCGCTTATGGCTTGTTCAATATCGGCTTTTCTCCCTCCTTGTAGATGTAAACCTTGAGAGTGTTTTCCATTAATTCATAGCTCCTGCATTTCATAACATAGAACTAATATTTTGCAATTTCAGCCATCTTTTATACTCTACAAATATTCCATAAGAAATCAACCTCGATTTATTGGCTGGGAAGCGGAAGCAATCAACAACTTTGGAAGAATAAAAAAATAAGAAATATCTAAATTATATGCTTCTTATTCAACAACATAAACAAAGTACATACACAATGACTTATACTAATCTAAATAAAACAATGAAAGGTTACAACCCTTCTAATATGACTGTACGACATAACCCCCTAATCTTAACACTAATTACATATATGCTATTATGCTCCTATAGTTTAGGCTTAATTCTAGATTCCCCCGTAAGCCTAAACTTCACTATAATCTTCTCCGAAATACATCGTTAGAACAAATAAAAAAAATACCATCCAGAATCTTTTCATCCGGAACACACAATCACCAATATCAAGATCACATTCATCTTTTCCGAGATCTTATCAACTCGATCAACAATCCAAAACTCCATTCAGAAAAAACGGAGAAACAACAATTAATCGGGGATAGATCCATTATGGATCAAAGCAGCGTGTGTTTTCACTAATGCAAGAAAATATTGATTTACATGGATTTACCACAATGTCAAATTTACATATATACATATATATATATGTATGTACATATATATATATATATATATATATATATATATATATATATAAATATATATATATATATATATATATATATATATATATATATATATATATATATATATATATATATATATATATATATATATATATATATATATATATATATATATATATATATATATGTACATACATATATATACATATATGACATATATGTACATACATATATGACATATATGTACATACATATATATATATATGTACATACATATATATATATGTACATACATATATATATATATATACATACATATATATATATATATATATACATACATATATATATATACATACATATATATATATATATATATATATATATATATATATATATATGTATATATATGTATATGTATATATATATGGTCAAATTTACATGGATTTACCACAATGTCTATAATGCAAGAAAATATTCATTAGAAACTTGGAATTAGTGTTCTAAAACATCACCGGACATGGCTTACTTAAGAACTCCCATTACTACTCTTTGTTAGCAACTAATATTTAAATCAAGCTTTCCAAAAGATAAAGGTGCGAATTAATCTCCACTCGCTGAATTTTTTTTTTATCAAGGATTGGTTTCTCTCAATTCGCATGCAAGCTTTAATCATTTTTTACCCTTTCAAACATAGAAACTATCCAGTCAAGAAAAGAATCTTTACAAAATGTCAAAACATAATCTAATAAAATTATTTTATGGATTTAAACGAACCACTTAGATGATTAGGTGCTAGAAGGTCACTTGGCCCCTTAGCTCCACTTGATGCTTTTTAGAACACTGCTTAGAATTTAGGTCAAAACCCTTTATAATTTAAGAAATTTCGTAGAACATCCACCTACCTTATGAAAACCTTCAGATATCAGGCCATCGTTTGCTGATGCATCGAGTGTGACACCCTTGCCACATTAACCACCAATTACCATTCACCCAGGATTAATCACCAACAAACACATAACATAATGATCTGATAGCTTAATAATAGCGCGGAAGCATTAAAGTACATAAATTTAAAGTATTACAACTGAATCTAACACCCTACGGTGCTACAAGGTTACATGTCTAAGTCTACATACTCAAACATTTTACATTATCCCAAATTTATTACAACAATAATTCCATAATCCAAATACCAAAGAAAACGGTAGAAATCTTCAATCACTTCAATAGATTTCCTAGCTAGATGGTCCCGCAGCGGATTTCCCTTTTCCTGTAAAAAAATATAACAACTGAAAGGGTAAGCTAAAGCTTAGTGAATACCAGTTGATTTTACACATTCTACAAATCATTATGATGCCACCCAGGGTAACCGCGGTAACACATACCGTATACCCCACACGTACTCCAAGTACGCAAACCTGAGCCGCAGCTCCTTCGAGCTGACACTCGGCATAAGAACAACCAACCATCTGAGGCAGACATTACATCGGGGATGACCTACTGTCTATCCTGACCACAGAGGTGTCAAACTCTTGGTCATATAGCACAGTAACATCAGAGTACAGATGCGACCACGCAGGTCCATCGAAAAGATGCACAACAAATGAACGGACATGCAACAAATATGAATGTGCATCAACATAAACGCATGTTAGTAGAATGCCAAACGAACATGAAACAACATGCCTCAGCAGGCAATGCAAACATAATGCAGATGCAGCAATGTTAAAATCAAAGGTACTCACAGTGGGTGCGTTATTATCTTTATTCAAATTTTATTTCTCCTCGGGCTTTCAACCGGATCAACCAAGTACCCCACTGTGGGTTAAACAACTCCACAAGGGACCTGTAAGTCATTTGTAACAACACATCATGTTAATATCTTGTTTCTCTCCATAAAACTTAATTTTATAAGTTTTTTTTTTTTTACCATTTTTGATCCTAAATTCGGATCTGTGTCCGAATTCGGATCCCACCCGAATTCGGACCCCAGTTCGGATCCCACATGATTCCCAATTCGATCCATATATATATAAGTCCCAATTTCGGATTCTTTGTAAATTCGGACCAATACAATTTCGGATAATGGTCAAATTCGGACCATTAATTAGAATCGAACCACATGTTAACTTCGGACCACATCCGAATTCGGTCCCCAACCGAATTCGGACCCCATCCTAAATTCAAACACTTAGAATATTTTTGCCATATAAATTTTCCAGAATTCCGGACCTCATCCTAAGTTCGAAGATGTCCGAATTCGGATCAGATCCGAGTTCATCAAGGATCCGAATTCGGACCTTCTGATGTTCAAACTTGTGCAGTTTTATTATTTCCAGATTTTAATCCAAGTCCTTTTTGGTACTAATTCAATACATGAAATAAATTATACCAACTAAAATACACTTAATTTCAACCACTTTAACACTAACATTAACCTCTTTCATGCACCAAATCACACCCTTTATAACCGTTTTTCTTTATTTTCGAACACACACTAAAACACACACTGCTCAAATCCATACTTTCAGTTCGAATCAGGGGCTGAAATTTTGTACATAGCATCATAAATACTCGATTTAAACTAATCCACAATAAAATCATACATGCATCCATGATTGAATCTCCAAATCAAATTTTCGGTTCATATAAAAACCGAACCAAATATTCCCACAAATCGAATTTTAAAGAGATATTTACCTTAATTCGGTGATTGCAGATGTTATAATTCCTTCCTAACAATCTTGTTTCAGATTTTCAGCTTCCAAATCCAAGTTTTGAGGTTCTTCGATTGTAGAGAGAGAGAGCCGAGAGAGAGATTTCTAGAGAGAGAAATGGCTTGGTGAAATTGAAAGACAAATTTGTCTTTCATTCCTTTTTATTCATCACTTTAATCTTTTGGCACATTTAACCCCTCAACTCATCCGGTTCCATAAATACTGATTATGATTATATAAATAAAGAATCCATCTTTATTTATTATCCTTAATATTTAAATAATTATATTCACTTAATAATTTAAAATTCTAAATATCCAAATAATTCAACAAACTTTATAATTAATCCAAATTCCGTACCAACTTTCATAATCCAAGTACATAAACATTCTTAAAAATTTAACTTAATACAAAAACTCAATCTAATTATCCCAATTACAATAAATTAAATCCGAGGATGTTACAGCATGGGCTCCACCACGCTCAACTTCGTCCTCGAAGTTACTCGGATTCGAACAATTTCGGATACTTCTTCAACATCTCTGACTTAGGCTCCCAAGTATGATTCGCTCCTTTGTGATGCTTCCAACGTACAAGCACCATCTCAATTTCTTTGCTTCTCAACTTCTTTACTTTCGCATCTAACACACACTCCGGCTCTTCAACATACCGGAGCCTTTCGTCAATCTTTAGCTCGGTGTGATCAGCCCAATCCTCGTTTTCGGTTGTAAACGACTTTCTAAGGTTCCCCACATGGAACACCGGATGTATGCCCGACATTTCTTCAGGTAACTCCAAACGATACGATTGATTTCCTATTCTCTCAGTAATCCTGAATGGTCCGACGAATCTCGGAGCCAACTTTCCTCTTTTTACAAAACGGGTAGCACCTCTCATAGGTGAAACCTTCAAATAAACCCAATCATTTACATCGAAATTGATTGGCTTGTGCCTCCTGTCGTAATAACTTTTCTGGCGATCCTGAGCCGCCTTCATATTCTGTCGCACCAACTGAATCTTTTCATTCGTTTCTTGTAGTAATGCCGGCCCAGCAATCGGCGTTTCACCGGTTTCCCTCCAACATGTAGGAGTCCCACATCTTCTCCCATACAATGCCTCAAACGGCGCTTTCTTGATCGTCGCGTGGTAACTGTTGTTATATGAAAACTCGATCAGTGGCAAATGATCGTCCCAATTGCCACCGAGGTCTAACACACACGACCGCATCATATCTTCGAGTGTTAGGATGGTCCTTTCACTTTGACCATCGGTTTGCGGTCGGTAAGCCGTACTCATAGCAATCCTCGATCCTAACCCTTCTTGTAATGCCGACCAAAAGTTGGAAGTAAATCGGCTATCCCGGTCCGATACAATAGACTTTGGCACCCCGTGTCTAGAAACTATCTCAGCCACATAGATCTGTGCTAACCTTTCCAGAGAATATCCTTCCCGAATCGGAATAAAGTGTGCGGACTTAGTTAACCTATCGACTATCACCCAAACTGCATCGTGTTGACGCCTAGTCTTCGGCAACTTTGTAACAAAATCCATCGTTATGTGTTCCCACTTCCATTCCGGAACGGGAAGCGGTTGCAAACTACCGTATGGTTGCTGGTGTTCGGCTTTCACTAACCGACAAGTTCGGCATCTCTCCACGTACTGTCCGATATCTTTCTTTAATCCGGGCCACCAGAAGTCTGCTTTCAGCTCGTTGTACATCTTTGTGCTCCCGGGATGTACAGAAAACTTTGACTGATGAGCTTCTTCTATTATCACATTTCTCATGCCTCCATACTTTGGCACCCAGATTCTTCCGTAAACTCCTTTCAGACCCGATTCGCTCGTTTCCATATTCTTGATCTGTGCCCTTATATCCTCAGCACCAACATTCTCGTCTTTCAAGGCTTCCTCTTGAGCGGCCTTGACATCATCAATAATAGTGGATGTTAACATAGTAGATGTCAACATGTAACAACAATCCTTAGTATATGCTTTGCGGCTCAAAGCATCGGCTACCACGTTAGCCTTTCCAGGATGGTAAAGGATTTCACAGTCATAATCCTTTATTAGCTCCATCGAACGTCTCTGTCTCATGTTAAGTTCTTTCTGGCTGAAAATGTATTTCAGGCTCTTATGATCCGTGTATAACTGACACTTAGTCCCATATAGATAGTGCCTCCATAATTTTAACGCAAACGTAACTGCAGTCAGCTCCAAGTCATGAGTCGAGTAGTTCTTTTCGTGCTGCTTTAATTGTCTCGAAGCATAAGCTATAACTTTTCCACGTTGCATCAATACCGCACCAAGTCCCAACCTCGAAGCATCCGTGTATACCACAAAGTCCTCATTACCCTCTGGTAGGGCAAGTATCGGTGCTTCACTTAACGTCTTTTTCAAAATATCAAACGCCTCCTGCTGCACAGTTTCCCATACAAACGGTGCATTCTTCTTTGTTAACATCGTTAAAGGGACTGCAATCTTTGAAAAGTCCTTAATGAATCTCCTATAATAGCCCGCCAGCCCAAGGAAACTTCTGACTTCCGTAGCTGAGCGAGGCGGCTCCCAATTCCTTACCGCTTCTACCTTAGCCGGATCTACAGAAATTCCGGCCCCCGATATCACATGCCCTAAAAATTGAATCTGTTGCAGCCAAAACTCACATTTTGAGAACTTGGCATACAACCTTTCCTTTCTTAACAATTCCAATAACTCTTTTAGATGATCAGCGTGTTCGGCTTCAGACTTTGAATACACCAAAATGTCATCTATAAAAACAATTACCGACTTGTCCAACATCGGTCTGCAAACTCGGTTCATCAAATCCATAAAGACAGCCGGGGCATTGGTTAACCCGAAAGGCATAACCAAGAACTCGTAATGCCCGTAACGTGTCCTAAAAGCTGTTTTAGGCACATCTTCCTCTCTAACTTTTAACTGATGATATCCCGACCTCAAGTCAATCTTAGAAAACACACAAGCTCCATGTAACTGGTCAAACAAGTCATCTATCCGCGGCAGCGGATACTTGTTCTTAATTGTCAATTTATTCAGCTCCCGGTAATCGATGCACATCCTCATGGTGCCATCTTTCTTTTTCACAAATAAAACAGGGGCTCCCCACGGCGATGAACTTGGTCGAATAAAACCCTTGTCTAACAACTCCTGGAGTTGTGTCATCATCTCTTTCATCTCGGTTGGGGCAAGGCGATAAGGAGAACGAGCTACCGGTGCAGCTCCAGGGATCAGATCAATTCTAAATTCCACTTGTCTCTCAGGCGGCACGCCAGACAAGTCTTCCGGAAACACATCCGGGAATTGTGAAACAACAGGCACATCGGCCAACGTCTTCTTCTCAGCCTTGGCATCTATAGCATATGCCAGGTAGGCGTCACATCCCTTTGCAACAAGCTTTCGAGCTTTTGCAACAGTCAACAAACACAGATCCCCACTTCTCCTATCCCCATAAATACAGATCTCACGCCCCTCCGGAGTAGTTATCTTGATCATACGCTTCTTACACACTATATGGGCTTCATTCTCTATCAACCAATCCATCCCGATAATCACATCAAATTCACTAAACTCGATCGGAATCAAGTCCAAATTGAAGACTACATCTTCAATCACTAAAGTGCAGTTTCGGTATACATGATCTACTTTAACTAGAGTATTACTAGCAGTTTCAATATCTAGTACAGCAGATAGCTTAGACAATGGCATGGCAAGTTGTTGTGCAAACATAGTAGATACAAACGACCTATTGGCACCCGAGTCAAATAATACTCTTGCAGGTAAAGAGTTTACAATAAACATACCCGTGACCACCTCCGGGTTTTCCCTAGCCTCTTCTGCAGTAATTTGAAAGGCACGAGCCGGTGCCCTTTGTGACTGACCCCGACCTCGGTTAACTGAACCGCCGCTTGAACCTCCTGAAGATCGTGTTGATGTTGGAGCAGCAACTGCTGGGGTATTCTTTCGACAATTCCGACTATAGTGCCCCCATACTCCACACTTATGGCAAGCATCAGATCTCCGTGGGCATTCATTTTGAAAGTGGCCCAACTCTCCGCAGCAGAAACACGCACGCCCGTTGGTGCACTTGCCGAAGTGTTCCAGATGACACTTGTTACAATACTGCGGTTCGGTGTTGATAGAGTAAGCACGTGCGCGACCAGAAGAACTAGACTGTCGGCGATAAGACTGTTGCGGCGAGTACTGAGATGATCGTGAAGAACCAGAATAACCTCCTTCGCGTTGGCGTTTCGGTGGTGAAGGTTGAGTTGGGTTGACTGAAGCAGCAGCGGACCCCATCACGTATCCCGACATACTTAGAATTTGTTCCACATTTCTGGCGGCTTCCAATAGACCAGCAAATGTGGGGTAGCGTACATTGCTCATCACCCTTCGAATCTCCAAATCAAGACCAGCCTCAAACCTGGTCACTTTCCTCTCCTCGGTATCCACTTGATGAGGCGCGAACAAACTCAGCCTCGTAAACTCTACGGCATACTGGGACACAGACTTAGTTCCCTGAATCAGCGTCATGAACTTAGCTTCAAGTCTTCGGCGCTCATCGGCCGGGCAGTACTGCTGAGTAAAAATTTCAGTGAACTCAGCCCATTTCATTACAGCAACCTTCTCCATTGTTAGTGCATTCACCATCGAGTTCCACCACATTATTGCGTCTTTGGTGAACATGGCAGTAGCGAATCGGACCATATCCTTCTCAGCACAATCGCTGATTCGGAAAGTCCTTTCTGTAGCTGTTATCCACTCCAGTGCAGTAACAGCATCCCCCAACCCAGTAAATTCAACTGCTCCATTTCCCTTAAAGTCCTTGAAACGACAACCCCTGGGCTTATTAGATGACCCAGTGTTGTCATCTTGCTCGTCATTGTTTCCTCCCTCCTTTTCCTTATTCTTCCTTTTGTCTTCCCTTCGCTTAGCTTCGGCCTCATCTCGAGCCCGAAACTGATCTTGTATCATCCGATTTTGCTCAGCCATCATGGCTAGCATCATTTCTCTCGTCTCTTCAGGTGTCATTCCTCCTCCAGTATGATAGTCAATATTCTTACGATTACTAGATCGTAACCTATCTTAGTTCAGATTATTACTTAGAATCACTACATGTCAACACTTAATGTTTGAGATCAAGACCTCACGGACACTTGAATCTCAAACTACTGCTCTGATACCATACGCTGTGACACCCTTGCCACATTAACCACCAATTACCATTCACCCAGGATTAATCACCAACAAACACATAACATAATGATCTGATAGCTTAATAATAGCGCGGAAGCATTAAAGTACATAAATTTAAAGTATTACAACTGAATCTAACACCCTACGGTGCTACAAGGTTACATGTCTAAGTCTACATACTCAAACATTTTACATTATCCCAAATTTATTACAACAATAATTCCATAATCCAAATACCAAAGAAAACGGTAGAAATCTTCAATCACTTCAATAGATTTCCTAGCTAGATGGTCCCGCAGCGGATTTCCCTTTTCCTGTAAAAATATAACAACTGAAAGGGTAAGCTAAAGCTTAGTGAATACCAGTTGATTTTACACATTCTACAAATCATTATGATGCCACCCAGGGTAACCGCGGTAACACATACCGTATACCCCACACGTACTCCAAGTACGCAAACCCGAGCCGCAGCTCCTTCGAGCTGACACTCGGCATAAGAATAACCAACCATCTGAGGCAGACATTACATCGGGGATGACCTACTGTCTATCCTGACCACAGAGGTGTCAAACTCTTGGTCATATAGCACAGTAACATCAGAGTACAGATGCGACCACGCAGGTCCATCGAAAAGATGCACAACAAATGAACGGACATGCAACAAATATGAATGTGCATCAACATAAACGCATGTTAGTAGAATGCCAAACGAACATGAAACAACATGCCTCAGCAGGCAATGCAAACATAATGCAGATGCAGCAATGTTAAAATCAAAGGTACTCACAGTGGGTGCGTTATTATCTTTATTCAAATTTTATTTCTCCTCGGGCTTTCAACCGGATCAACCAAGTACCCCACTGTGGGTTAAACAACTCCACAAGGGACCTGTAAGTCATTTGTAACAACACATCATGTTAATATCTTGTTTCTCTCCATAAAACTTAATTTTATAAGTTTTTTTTTTTTTTTACCATTTTTGATCCTAAATTCGGATCTGTGTCCGAATTCGGATCCCACCCGAATTCGGACCCCAGTTCGGATCCCACATGATTCCCAATTCGATCCATATATATATAAGTCCCAATTTCGGATTCTTTGTAAATTCGGACCAATACAATTTCGGATAATGGTCAAATTCGGACCATTAATTAGAATCGAACCACATGTTAACTTCGGACCACATCCGAATTCGGTCCCCAACCGAATTCGGACCCCATCCTAAATTCAAACACTTAGAATATTTTTGCCATATAAATTTTCCAGAATTCCGGACCTCATCCTAAGTTCGAAGATGTCCGAATTCGGATCAGATCCGAGTTCATCAAGGATCCGAATTCGGACCTTCTGATGTTCAAACTTGTGCAGTTTTATTATTTCCAGATTTTAATCCAAGTCCTTTTTGGTACTAATTCAATACATGAAATAAATTATACCAACTAAAATACACTTAATTTCAACCACTTTAACACTAACATTAACCTCTTTCATGCACCAAATCACACCCTTTATAACCGTTTTTCTTTATTTTCGAACACACACTAAAACACACACTGCTCAAATCCATACTTTCAGTTCGAATCAGGGGCTGAAATTTTGTACATAGCATCATAAATACTCGATTTAAACTAATCCACAATAAAATCATACATGCATCCATGATTGAATCTCCAAATCAAATTTTCGGTTCATATAAAAACCGAACCAAATATTCCCACAAATCGAATTTTAAAGAGATATTTACCTTAATTCGGTGATTGCAGATGTTATAATTCCTTCCTAACAATCTTGTTTCAGATTTTCAGCTTCCAAATCCAAGTTTTGAGGTTCTTCGATTGTAGAGAGAGAGAGCCGAGAGAGAGATTTCTAGAGAGAGAAATGGCTTGGTGAAATTGAAAGACAAATTTGTCTTTCATTCCTTTTTATTCATCACTTTAATCTTTTGGCACATTTAACCCCTCAACTCATCCGGTTCCATAAATACTGATTATGATTATATAAATAAAGAATCCATCTTTATTTATTATCCTTAATATTTAAATAATTATATTCACTTAATAATTTAAAATTCTAAATATCCAAATAATTCAACAAACTTTATAATTAATCCAAATTCCGTACCAACTTTCATAATCCAAGTACATAAACATTCTTAAAAATTTAACTTAATACAAAAACTCAATCTAATTATCCCAATTACAATAAATTAAATCCGAGGATGTTACATCGAGTTCCTTCTTAACCTTATCCAGTGTCTTAATTATATGGCTTGTATTTCTTCTCCTAAAAAAAATAATTGTATATGCAAGTTTAGGTTAATGATAGTATTTAGTGATCATTCTCAACAAAATAGCTTAAGCACAGACCTTTGTTGAAGCTTTTTGGCTAACAAGATCCTCATGGAAATCTAAAAGAGCTGGTAACTTGGAGGCAAGAACCTATAGACAAGGAAAAAAGTGTGAGAAAAATCAAGTTGTACGAAGAAGATACACATTCAAAATTGCAACATAAGTGTTGAGTCTACTTGTACCTTACAGAGATAATGCATCAAAGTCATCTTGCTAAAAAACTTTTGAATAAAAAATCAAGGAATGGAACTCACATCATTACTCTGCTTACAACACGTATAGGGTTGCAAAGTCCAGTTCCAGAGAAAATTCAACATGCTAGTCAATTTTCTCAAACATAAAAGCCATCGTTTTTCAATCTCTTTAAATGGAAAGCACATGTGGATGAAATCTCTTTAAATGGATAACACTTTTATAAATTTTGCATATTAGGACAATGAACTTTCAAATGAAGTCTTTTTTTTATGAAACTTACACAACACATCAAAATCCTTCTAAACCATCATTTATGTAAAAATATTACATTTCTCACAGCTAATTTGCATTTTCACTTATTAAAGGGTTATTCTTTGCATAAAATAGCAACAAACTTTCATTTGACGTCGGAATTCAAAGAGTCTTTTTGTAACAAGTCTAGAATCCTTAAAAAAACCAAATATAAAAACACATTTCATCTATCATTGATATTTCATACTTTTGGGCATTAAAGTACCAAACGTTTGTTTAAAATAGCAATGAACTTTCATTTGACGTCGAATTTCGATAATTCTTTTTGCAACACATCCTAAATCCCTTAAAAGTATCAATATTATATAAATATTTCATCATGTATTGCTATTTCTTGATTTGGTACATTAAAGTCTAATTTATTCATAATTTGACTTTTAATATCCAAATATGAGAGAATGAGACTTTTGTTAACTTCATCAATTTGACAACTTTATTTACGTATTTTAACAATATTTAAAGTTAAGAATTAGCTGAGAATAGAAAGTGTTATAGCAAGCCTGATATAGAGACCGGCTAAAAGAGAGCAATATGTAAACATATGAACTCAACATACAAAGACTCATAACTAAAGACTCGATGCTTGAACTGCTGCCAGATTTAAACATGAGTAATGTTCTCAGCTATGTAACGAACACAAAGAAAAGCCAAGACCAAACTACATTGATAAGTGGTGGCTACCGAAATGATCTCAACATAGTGACCCTAAGATTGTTAACAGTAACACATAGGAGGTCACTTAGTCAGACTAACAAAATTCTTAAATTGGACTGTAGATTATAAGCTAAAAGCCTAATACCACTAACCAATGACTCATGTGTTGACCCAAAAAACAAAATTTGGAATAACAGTTTATAACTATCACGAAATTTTCAACAACACATAGCTTAAAGCCTTATAAAAAACCTAAAAAGGAGGAATGTGCAATTGTCATTTCACATGTTGATCGAGGCAAAACAATTCCGGTGTTCGGACGTACACAATACTTCTTTGGATTCGTGATTTTCACATGAATGTTTAGAAAATCCCAAAATTACTCAATTCATATCATATGTACATTACACCTATATTCGATAAAACCACAATCCAAATCCATAATCAACCAAGATTAATTCCAAAATGAGATCAATAATGCAATTTTATGGCATTACAATTATAATAAAAAGAATAGCAACAACATTTTTCCTTGAAACCCACACTGAAACTGCAACTAAAAACAACTAAAAAATTGCAACTAAAAAATTGTGTACCAACAACACACATACTTGATGACAACTTTCATATAGTGGCTTCCTTTTCCAATCTCATGGTGAGATCAATGACGGTGACATCCACATTCGGGACACAGAAGGACATCCCGATCAACTTCCCATTCAATGAAGGGACAACTTTTCCTACAGCCTATTGAAGATTTGAGTGAAAACATTACAATTTGGCACCAAAATCCTGACAATTTCACAGTAGGGCTTGCATTTCAAAAGAAAATACTTTTGCAGCACTAGTGCTGCTAGGAATGATGTTGAATGAAGCAGATCTTCCACCTCTCCAGTCCTTGGCTGATGGTTCGGTCGTCAATACTCTTTTATGTGGCTGAATCATAGAAAAAACGGTCAAAACAACCCCATGCATACAAAAGAAACTACTTTCACATCAAGAGATTAACAAAACCTACCAGTGATAGAGTTCATGGTGATCATAAGACCAATTAGAGGGAAACATCGCATCAGTAGAATATATAGATACAAGAAAAGCTACCGACAGATTCATCAAATGAAAGAGACATATAGACTTCGAAACTAACCAGAAACTCTCCAAAGGAAACACTTCGGTCTTCGATTAGGGCTTAAACAATGAAGGGATCCCGTCGTTGTTTTCTACTCAACAGAGGTTTCTTCGAAGTGGAGGTTCTCTGAAAACTATTGTGCTAGTTGCTGCTACAGTGGTTCTCAGAAAACTCTTCGAGAGGGTTAGAGACAGAGAAATAGGAAGATTCTGTATGAGGATGCTGTTGGTAGGTGGTTACAGATGAGAATGGCATAAAGGGTGGGGTGGGAGTGGTGAGTGAATGGTTTTTGTTTGGGAATGCGTGAAAGTAATGTGGTGGCGTGTTTTGTATGTGGAACGAAGCATCAAGAGAAGAGGACTTGTTTATTTCCAATGAATCAATGATGCAATGCTTCCATTCAACAGATTTTAAATTTAAAATTTTCATTCAAAGTGCAATGATTTGTACACTATGATTTACAAGGTTGTATGTCTTAAAATTCAAGATTGTGCATAAAATGATTGTACATAATGCAATAAAAGTTAGGTTCATGTAAATGCTTTATGTAGTAGTAAATTGATGATGCTTGATGATATTGTAACCTCCTCTTGTGTAAATTCTTCAATTGATGGAACAATTAATGAAAATCATGGTGAAATTTTGAAGGTAGCCGTATGGTAGTGAGAGAAAGAAGAGAGAGAGAGAGAGAGAGAGAGAGAGTTGATTTTGCTTAATGGTGTTAAATGATCATTTTATTAGTTTATATACTTTATTTTGATAATTACCCATTTAACCTCCTACACTTTTGCATTTTACATCTCTTTTTAATTTAATCATCTTTAATAATTTATAACAACAATATAATTTAATTAAATAATCTCATTCTTAACTAAATTACAGGACAATTAATGTAATTAAATTACATTATTGGATCAAACATAGAAATTAAGGTTAAGTCAAAAGCTGGGTTGTTACAGAATGGGCTCCACCACGCATAAACTTCGTCCTCGAAGTTAGCTATGTTCGAATAGACTTGGATAGGTAGCTTTCATGGCATCTCTCGATTCCCAAGACTGATGCGAACCTTTGTGGTGTTTCCACTGGACGAGCACCATCTGTATCTCTTTATTACGAAGCTTTTTGGTCTTCGAGTCAAGAATACATTCTGGCTTTTCAACCACTCGAAGCTTCTCATCAATTTGCACATTAACGTGTGGTATCTGTACCTCTCTTTCATCAGCTAGACTCTTTCGTAGATGACTAACATGGAATACAGGATGTATTCTAACTAAGTCAGTTGGCAGTTCAAGACGATAAGATTGATTTCCTATCTTTTCAACAATCTTGAACGGGCCGATGAATCTCGGAGCTAGCTTGTTCCTCTTTATGAACCGGACCAAATTCTTCATTAGAGATACTTTCAGCATCACCCAATCGTTAACCATAAAACTTATTGATCTATGCCGATTGTCGTAATATGACTTCTGCCTGCTTTGAGCTTCAAGGATATTCCTTCTGACAAGTTGAATCTTATCATGAGTCAACTGTAGAAGGGCAGGACTCTAAAGGCGATTCACCTGTTTCGCGTCAACAGGTGGGAGTTTTGCACTTCCGTCCGTATAAGGCTTCAAAAGGAGCCATCTTAATCGTGGAATGATAACTGTTGTTGTACGAGAATTCAACCAAAGGTAAATGGTCATCCCAGTTACCACGGAGCATAAAGAATGCAGGCACGGAGCATATCTTCCAGAGTTAGGATAGTGCGTTCACTTTGGCCATCTGCATTAGGATGATAAGCTGTACTCATTGAGATTCGAGTACCCATTCCGTCTTGCAGTGCTTTCCAAAATCTCGAAGTGAAACGACTATCACGATCAGAGACGATAGATTTTGGCACACCGTGACGTGAAATAACCTCGGTGATGTACATCTGTGCCAATCTATCAAGTGAGTATGTCTCTTTCATCGGTATGAAATGTGCTGACTTCGTTAATCGATCCACGACTACCCAGATGGAGTCGTGTTGTCTCTTGGTCTTTGGCAATTTCGTGACAAAGTCCATGGTTATATGCTCCCACTTCCACTCAGGAACTGGCAGTGGTTGCATATCCCCGAAGGGCTTCTGGTGTTCAGCCTTAAACATTTGACATACTATGCAGCTTTCAACGAATTGACCGACGTCTTTCTTCATTCCTGGCCACCAATAATCGGCTTTCAAATCGAAATACATCTTTGAGCTGCCAGGATGAATGGATAACTTGGACTTGGGCTTCAGATAGAAGAGTGTTGCGAATAGAACCATATTTAGGAATCCAGATTCGGTTTCCCTTGAGACATTGAAGTCCCAAATGATTCATAGATAGAAATTGAAGTTGCCCTTTGAGATTTTCAGAACAGAGATTCTCTTCTCTCAATGCTTCAGCTTGAGCAGATTTAATGTCTTCGATGAGATCAGAAGAGAATACTATTGGAGTCAGGGCATAGCAACACTTTTCCGGATAGACTTTTCTACTCAATGCATCCGCGACCACATTGGCTTTGCCGGGATGATATAGGATCTCGCAATCATAGTCCTTGATAAGTTCCAAGGACCGACGCTGTTTCATATTCAGATCCTTTTGAGTAAAGAGATGTTTGAGACTTTTATGATTGGTGTAAAGCTGACACAGAGTCCCATAGAGATAATGCCGCCAGATTTCTAATGCAAAGGTAACGGCAGCCAACTCAAGATCATGAGTTGGTGCACTTTTCTCGTAGTCTTTCAATTGCCTTGAAGCGTAGGCAATAACTTTTCCCCTTTGCATGAGGACACATCCTAAGCCAGTACCAGATGCATCGCTATAGACAACGAAATCATCATTGCCTTCTGGTAAGGCTAGGATCGGCGCTTGAATAAGCTTCTGTTTCAGAATGTCGAATGCCTCTTGCTGTATATCGGCCCATACGAAAGGTGTATTCTTTCGTGTTAGCATTGTAAGTGGCACAACAATCTTTGAGAAGTCCTTAATGAATCGACGGTAGTAACCAGCCAATCCAAGGAAACTTCTGATTTCGGAGGCATTGCGAGGCGTTTGCCATTCTTGAACGGCCTCGACTTTGGATGGATCAACGGAGATGCCTTCGCAAGATACAACATGGCCAAGGAATTGAATCTATAAAGAAATCAAAGTAGAATTCAAGTTTTGAAACAACGAACGCTTTAAGAAATAACTCGAGACAATGTAAGCTTTTTTACCTGTCTGAGCCAAAACTCGCACTTTGAGAATTTTGCATATAGTCTTTCATTTCTCAATAACTCTAGCAATTGACGTAGATGAACAACATGATCAGCCTCCGTTTTGGAGTAAATCAGAATATCGTCTATGAATACGATAACTGACTTATCCAGCATTGGTCTGCACACGCGATTCATGAGATCCATGAACGCCGCTGGTGCATTCGTTAAACCGAAAGGCATTACGAGAAATTCGTAATGACCATATCTTGTTAGGAAGGTTGTCTTTGGAATATCCTCATCTTTAACTTTTAACTGATGATACCCAGAACGAAGATCGATTTTTGAGAAGTAGCTGGCTCCTCGTAGCTGATCAAATAGATCATCAATTCTGGGCAGAGGATACTTATTTTTGATTGTGACTTTGTTCAACTCACGATAGTCGATGCACATTCGGAGAGTTCCGTCTTTCTTTTTAACGAATAAGACAGGTGCACCCCACGGAGATGAACTCGGTCGGATAAATCCCTTTTCTAACAGATCTTGCAATTGCTTTGACATTTCCTGCATTTCTGCAGGAGCAAGTCTGTAGGGGGCTTTAGCGATGGGAGCCGCACCAGGAACTAAGTCAATCCCGAATTCAACTTGTCGTTCCGGTGGCACTCCAGAAATGTCATCAGGGAATACGTCTGGGAACTCACAGACGATCGGAATATCAGATACATATTTCTTGTTGGCTTCCGAGGTGGATTCAGACGAGACATAACAAAGATAAGATTCGTGACCCTTAGATAGATACTTACGCGCTTTCTCAACCGATATAAAACAATGAGCACCTTTACGCTTGTCGCCTTTGATCTCTAACACTCGGCCGTCTGAAGTCTTGATTCGGATGATTCGGCGGTTGCAGACGATTGTAGCCTCGTTGTTCGTTAACCAGTCCATGCCGATGATGACGTCAAACTCTTTTAACGGAATCGGGATAAGGTCGAGGTTGAACACAACGTGATTGACAAGTAATGTGCAATTTCGGTAAATGGAATCAGCCATAATGTAATTGTTACTGGCTGTCTATATATCAAGTATAACAGGAAGCTTCGAAGGAAACTTAGATAATCTTTGCGCAAAAGTAGTCTAGATGTATGAACGACTTGCACCCGAGTCGAATAACACACGCGCAGGTATTGAGTTTAGTAAAAACGTACCGGTAACCACATCCGGGGTTTCTTTCGCTTCCTCCGTCGTTATTTGGAAGGCGCAGGTCCTAACAGTTGGAGTTGCAGCTGAGCTTTTCATGGTAGAACCTCCAGCTGATGACTGTGATTGACCTCGTTGTCCACTGTGGCACTGATACATGAAGTGTCCACGCTTTCCGCATTTAGCACAACCAAGGCCTCGTTGGGGGCACTCTTCTCTACTATGGCCGATTCTGCTACACACATAACACGTGACGTCGTCTGGATTACATAATCCCATATGTGATTTTCTGCATCTCTTGCAGAATCATGGTTCATTTGTAAGCGAGTAAGCTTGAGCTTTCTGTGGCGAACTGTATTGCTGAGATTGCTGGAGTTGCTGAGTCTGAGATTTATTTGGCTTGAAGAATCTGCCGAATCTGTGCTACTTTGGAGGAGAAGGACATGTCGGGTTCGTTGATGGAGCGTAGAGTTGATCGCCGTACTCTAAATATCCCCTCTCAATCTGCCTTGCCGCTTCAACCATTTCGAGATAAGAATTATACTTTATCGCGCTCATTGGGTGTCGATATCTCGGGTTAAGTCCTCCACGAAATCGGTTCATCTTTCTTTCTTCAGTAGCCACTTGATAAGAAGAATATCCACAGAGCCGTGAGAATTCGTGCTCGTACTCGTCTACAGTCTTGGTTCCCTGAGTTAATTGCATCAACTGAACCTCCATTTTGTCTTGTTGATCAGCAGGACAATATTTTGCGTTGAACATTTCAAGAAACTGGTCCCATTCTAGAGTCTGGATGACCTCCTCGCCATAAATACTTCTCTGGGTCTTCCACCAGGCACGGGCAGCACCCACGAACAGAGCAGATGCATAACTCACTTTCTTTGACTCCAAGCAATCGGAGATTCTGAAGATTTCTTCAGTATGGCTTATCCAATCCATCGCCTGAATTGGGTTGACCGTACCCTCGAAGTTAAGGGCACCGCTGGCTTTAAAATCCTTGAACTTACAGCCTTTCGGCTGCTCAATTTGGACATTCAGGGTAGAGTTATCAGAATCAGATTCATCATTCTGGATTTGTTTATCTTTTCTTTTATTCTTTTTGTCAGCGCGTCTTTTTGCTTCGGCCTCATCTCTAGCCTGAAGCTGTTCTTGCATATACTTATTTTGTTATTCAGAATGTTGGGCTAATAGTTGTTGCATACATTTGCTGAGGGGTCATGTTGTTAGGAATATCACCTGATCCTGACATCTTTACTGAAAATTAAAATCATTTAACTATCAGTTTATAGACTTAGATCTATGTACCCTTTTTCCCATCCTAACAGTCTGTACATCCTATCTTAGTTCAAACCACCTAAATGATTGATACATATGTATTGCTTCAGTTTGAGACCAAGTATTACTCTCGTAATACTTGATTCACTCAAACTATGGGCTCTGATACCATCCTGTGAAGACCTCCCCTTACAGGGCAGTCCTCAGAGTCTAGGTCCCACATCATGCAACACGATATCAATCATAACTAAGATAGAGTAATTTAAGTTGCGGAATTTCAGATTACAAGTACAAACATTAGGATAAGTTTAATACAATTTTAGTTCAGATTACAATTTTCAAATTAAACTTATAAAGGGCACAAGACTAATCTAATTCATGTCATCATACATTCAAATCAAATCTACCCAGACCACACAATTATCATCTGCCAATCAGTACCGAAGGGTTTGTTGAGTTGTGGTCTATAGAATACTTCAATCTTGATCTTGTAAGACCTAAGAACTAGGTCCAGCAGGTGACTTTCCTTTATCTTTTCCTGTAAAAAGTTCAAATAGCAACTGTAAGCAAAGCTTAGTGAGAATATAGATTTTCAGATTACATGCATTAATCAAGCGGATCATGGGTCAAAGCGTGATATATCTGGACTGCCACTACAGCCACTCATGATTGAGACATAGAATTCATAGAATTGGATGATGTTCAGCCCACGCTCACGCTTTTAGTGGAAGCTATCCACTTATGCTGGGCTAGCTACCAGCGGTCTTCATGGGGGAACATCGGAGTGTCTATACCAAGTTCAATAGAACTGGTGAAGTAGCATGGTCTAGAACAATAGACCGACAAGGCTAATCATGCTAAGCTGAATCAATATGTCAAAGATGCGAGTAATAATGAAAGCATAAGTCATCAAGGTCATGATAGCAATAAACTCATAGCAATATCTGAAATGAATAGTAAGTACAATGTCATGCGAAATGATAAGTCAAATAGCTATCATGATCCACAGGGCATCACCGAACCATGGTGTGCACAGGTCACAATCCAGCTGAGCATTCATGAATGTCAAATAATCTATCATCAACAATATATCTCAACCGGAAGTCTAGCATGCAAAACTGAATATCTATAACTCACAGTTTCTGTAGTCTTTATCAAGCAGATTTATAATCCACCACCTGAGTTATCCCAGGATTTATCTTTAATCTTGATCTATCTGATCTCTGGCTTTTCTTTTCTAATCAGTGACCCACTTTCAATATCTTTAAATCTGTGTTCAGGATTTAACTGAACCTGTCCAGAATAATTATCGTATCATGTCATTAGCTTTTAGCTTATAAATCATTATTTCATCTGATCTGATTACTGATAACTCATCAATATTTGTTAGTTCCTTTTCTTTGTTTCTTTGAATTCTCAAAGGATATATATATATATATATATATATATATATATATATATATATATATATATATATATATATATATATATTCATGTTGATTTATCAATCTTTAATCACTATAATCATTTATTTATTTTTATTTAAAATATGCAAAATGGTCATCCGAATTCGGATTATCCGGATTCGGACCATCCGGATCCGGATTAGACACCCGGATTAGGACCAACCGAATAGGCCATCCGAATTTGGCACTTCATCCGAATTTGAGACCTACCCGAATTCGGATCAGTTTATATCCGAGATGGGTCCGAAATTAATTCATCATCCGAGATTGACTACATCCGAAATAGGTATGAATTGAGATCCGAATTGGCACCTCATCCGAATTCGGTCCTGCCCGAATTCGGATCCATGACTTGTAAATTTTCCCAGGTTTGTTCTTCATGTTCTAACATATATTCATACGGGTTTTCATGAAAATTCACAAAACTTATTTTCATTAACATGCAACTTAATACAATGTTATATTATCATTATTGGGTTATTTTTATATCATTTTCCCTATTATTAACACATTAAACCGTCCAAATTTGTCCAATTTCAACACTTTTTTATCAAGAACACCATTTTACACAAAATTTCAGATTTTGGGCTTATTTAGATGAATTAACCACTGATTTTTGTTTCTATAACATTTATTAACCTCCTAACATGATTATCTATTAAAATCTTCAACATGCATCAACATTTAAATCTTCAAATCCTTAAATTTTCGGTTTTACATAAAACCGAACCAAAATTATATAAATTCGAATTTTAAAGGGGTTATTACCTTGAATTCTTTGTAGATTGATGATGCTTGATGATATTGTAACCTCCTCTTGAGTAAATTCTTCAATTGATGGAACAATTAATGAAAATCATGGTGAAATTTTGAAGGTAGTCGTATGGTAGTGAGAGAAAGAAGAGAGAGAGAGTTGATTTTGCTTAATGGTGTTAAATGATCATTTTATTAGTTTATATACTTTATTTTGATAATTACCCATTTAACCTCCTATACTTTTGCATTTTACATCTCTTTTTAATTTAATCATCTTTAATAATTTATAACAACAATATAATTTAATTAAATAATCTCATTCTTAACTAAATTACAAGACAATTAATGTAATTAAATTACATTATTGGATCAAACATAGAAATTAAGGTTAAGTCAAAAGCTAGGTTGTTACATTTACCTCACTTAAAAGAGCATATGGTCACACTTTTTAACACCTATAGCCATATTTAACATAATTTTATGTGACCAAAGCCCACAAGAAGACAATCGTTGTGTGACCAAATGGTTGCAATCAACCACACATACATAAAAATAAAGTGGTCATTGCATGGACAATAGTCACACAAAATACACTTTCGGTTGATTTTAAAGAGCATATGGTTACATATTTTATGGTTTTGGTCACTCTTTGTAAATGGATACGACCACTAACCATCTAATGTGACCGTATGGACCCTTTGGTCACGGCACCTTTAGTCACACACACAATGAAAAAACAAGTGTGACCATATGGTTATCGTCACACATTTCTGGTGTGACCAAAGCCAAAATTTGTACCAGTGGTATGCCGTTCACCCTGGATCCGACAAAATTTATCATGACCTCAAGGAGCTATACTGGAGGCCGAACATGAAGGCTGACATCGCCACATATGTAAGCAAATGTTTAACATGCTCCAAGGTTAAGGCAGAACATCAAAAACCATATGGGTTATTGCAACAACCAAAAATTCCTCAATGGAAGTGGGAACAAATAATCATGGACTTCATAACGAAACTGCCAAAGACATCCAGTGTATATGACACTATTTGGGTAATAGTCAACAGCCTGACAAAGTCCGCACATTTCCGATCAAGGAAACTAACAACATGAACAAGTTAGCTCAAGTTTACCTTAAGGAAGTCGTCTCCAGATACGAAGTGCCTGTTTCGATCATTTCAGATAGGGATAGCGGATTTACATCCAAATTCTTGCAATTGTTACAATGAGCATTAGGTACAAACTTAGACATGAGTATCATATATCACCCTCAGACCAATGGTCATAGTGAAAAGATGATCCAAACCCTAGAAAGCATGTTGCGAGCCTGTGTAATTGATTCTGGGAAATTGGGATACACATCTGCCTTTAGTGAAGTTTTCGTACAACAAAAGCTATCACACAGGTCTTTAGGCTGCTCCATTTGAGGAACTCTATGGACGAAAGTGTCAATCACCCCTTTGCTGGGCCGAAGTCAGAGATAGTTAGGTCACTGGCCCAGAAATCATACTCAAGACAACTGAAAAGATAGTTTAAATACGGAACCGACTAAAAGCTGCCCGCGATCGGCAGAAGAGTTATGCCGACGTAAGGCAAAAATCCCTGGAAATTTAAGTGGGTGAAAGACTACTGTTGAAAGTCTCGCCATGAAAGAGCGTAATACGATTTGGGAAATGAGGAAAACTAAATCCCCGTTACATTGAGCCATTCAAAGTTTTAAAGAGAATTGGTCTAGTGACTTATCGTTTAGAGCTACCACTGGACCTTAGCAGTGTGCACAATACCTTCCACGTGTCAAATTTGAAGAAGTGTTTGTTAGATGAAACACTCATTTTTCCCTTGGAGGAAATTCAGCTATATGATAAACTTCGCTTCATTGAGGAACTCGTAGAAATCATGGACCATGAGATTAAAAGATTGTAGCACAGTCACTTACCCATTGTTAAAGTAAGATGGAATTCTAGACGTGGTCCAGAATTCACTTGGGAACGCGAAGATCACTTTAAACAAAAGTACCCTCAGCTATTCTCAAATGCCAAGACCCCTGAGGAAACAAGATAAAGTTCGAAACGAAATTCCCTTAACGTGGGGAGACTGTAACAACCGACACCAAATCAGGTTAGCATCCGTCATCTAATTAATAGTGATTATCATTAAATCAAGATGTTAATAAAATCATTAGGATTTTTCCTTACAAACAAAAACAATTTCATCGGTGTGATGCGATAAAACAACAAAGAATTAATCCGATCAACTTACGACATGATAAATTAAATCAACTAAGTTGCATGATTTAATTAGGATTAGTAACATTCATTATGCATTAACAATTATTAAAACTTTAATTATGTAAGAAAAAAATAATTTTATTAAACAAATGTATTCAATTCAATAAGTATTTATAACAATACATAAAAATGCAAATACATAGAAATACATTTTAAATACTTTAATGTATATATAAAAACTTTCTTTTATACCCTATGGCTGGCCACCACCTTTGTACCCCCTCCCATTGACTTTTACAATTTTATTCAAAGAGCCATGTACCATCTACATCAAGTCTTTCAACTTTTGCAACATTTCCTTTCACTTGATTTACACTGAACGTCCACTCTTTCATCAAGTGCAAGACTTTTTCTTCCTCTATAAATAGAGGATCATTCTTCACTTCAATTCACACATTGCAAAGAGCTAAAATCCTTCTTTTCTCCTTGATATGATGTCATTTGTATATATATATTTCGTATCATTTTGTCTTACATTTTGGTGGTTTTAGCTTCGATATATGGGAAAATGGTATTGATTTTCTTCATATTTATATTTTGTAGGTTTGAAGCCGCCATGTTGCCAAAAGGATGAAAAATGAAGCGAAAACGTCATGGATTTAGCCGACCTCCCTTGAAGCTAGAATGAGTTTGCCATAGCCAGTCAGCTCGTGACCACGACACGTCAAATCTGATTAAAAAGAGAGCAGTGGCCAAATTAGGGTTAACTTCGTATTTATCTTATTATAACCGCCTTTTTCACATATTTTAAGGTGCGATTAGTAGGAGTAGGTAGGGTTTTCGTTTTTCTAGCATAGTTAGGGTTAGATTAGCTAAAGCATTCAGGTTTCCTTCGTGATTCAAGCATTCGTTTACGATTTTTTTCGTCAAATTCGTCATTTTAGCTATAGTTTTGGTACAATCCTTCCTTTAAACTTTCTGATATGGTTTTGTTCAGTTTAGATTTCGTTTATTTTATTGTTCTTAGCATAATCAGTGAGTAGTTTTGTTAACACTCACTTGGATTTTGTTTCTTGATGGATATATGAAAAGATTTTGATGTTTTAGTTGGAAAATTGTATGTATCAATTGTGTATAATCTAATTGATGCGTTGGAATTAACAAAATCGGTGTTAAGTTTGATTTTCTAGCATTATTGTGATCATGAGAATTAAATTTAAATGCTGATTTTCACAAACTCTATCAAATTTGTGTGATTTGTTAATTTTTTCCTAGTTCTAGCTTTATTGTGATTATGAAATGGTAACTAGTTAATAAATTGTGAAGTTATTGCATGAAATTGATCCTTAGCATTATTGTGATCATAGGGTTAGTTTGATCTTTAAGTTCCATAAATATGATTTGTATTTGTTTGATTAAAATGAATGTTTGAAACCGATTTCAAGCGCTTGACGTGTAGAAAGTTTTGGTTATAAAAGCTAGTTTTAGTTGGTTTATTCTTTTGTAAAATGCATGTTTTCGGTAGTTTTATAGGGTTGGGGAATACTGGAGAACTCCATACTTGATTCCTAATTTTAGTGGGATGTGTTCATCAGTTGTCTTGTACGCACTTGATTGACATACATTTGTGCTTTAAATGTTAAAACTGTTAGATTTAGTTCTAACTTTTTCTGTCTTCAAGTAAAACATCCTAAGTGTTTATTCATTTAGTTCCTTTTCATAAATCCTAAATAACATTTCCAAGTGGGTGTTGCTTTTATTATTTGATCTCTATTTTACTTATTTGCTTTTTCTAGTTTAGATCATCATAGTATTTTTTTATCTCTCATTTTAGTTTAAGCATCTTAGTTTAATTTCTATCTTAGGTGCATTCATGCATTTTGTAGTTTAGTCTAGTTTAGAATGTAGGTAATCCATCATTTTACCTTCTAAGTGGTTAGATATTAGCAAACGTCTAAGTATTGGTATCTCGTTTCCTATTGTCGTTCCCTGTGATCGATAATTCCTGAGGTCAGCTTTACTGGTACAGTGCCAGTGGTATTTGGTATAACTTAGGCTTTCTACATTCTTTTGTTCTGATAGCCAAATCCGCGTAAGTTCAAAATGGTGCCGTTGCCGGGAAACGGTTAGACATATTGTGAACGGAAACTAGCTGGTAGATTAGCTGATCCTTCTTTTGGGATTTCATCCCTTGAATGTTTTCTTTCTTGTTTTTCCTTATCTTTCTTATTTCATTTTCATCCACCCTCTCAGTGTTTGTGTATGGTTTGTGACTCGGATTTCCAATCCGCATGCTATTAGTCCATATACTTAATCTGAAAGAACCTTTCACAGCCGTCTTCGTCATCCTTCTCATCCTATCATTGAGATTATTTCTAGCTCATCTGAGTCTGCTAACCATCCTATCCCTCCATTGGCTGATAAAGGTCATATAGATTTAGTGGCTGAGTTACCTTTACTCTCACCTTCTTCTCCATCTTTTGATTCATCTTCTTTCTTACCCCTTTTGATAATTCTTCTGAGCCAATCATGGGCGACCGTCGCACAATGCTTGAGCTGAACCGACCAGTCACCGACAACTTGGAAGGTGCCATTGTCATTCTTGGGTTTGATGCATTAAAAAATTCAACTAAAGTCCAGCCTCTTCACTTTAGTTCAAAATAATGCACAGTATTGTGGTCTAGAATCTGAGGATCCTTATGCGCACTTGAAGAAATTCAGGAAAGTGTGTGGCTCATATAAGGTGAATCAAGTTCCTAAGGATATTATTCAATTGATTCTAAACCCGTACTCACTTGCTGGACGTGCTCTTACATGGTATGATACTATATTCATACTTGGGATGACATGGAGACTCAATTTCTATCGAAGTTTTGTCCGCCCTCTCGCACCACTTAGCTTATGAGTGAGATCTTAGGATTCAGGCAGAAGCCTTAAGAGTCCTTACGTGATGCGTGGGAGCGGTACAAAGAGTTTATGATGTACCCCAATCACAATCTCACGCTCAATCATCGAGTCAAAGTCTTCTATGAAGGTGTACATCCGAGGTATCACTCTTTGATCGATTCCGCTTGTAGTGGATCAATCTATAAGAAGACACCTGAGGAGGCTGTTGAGATCTTGGATGACTTGGTGATGAGCCAAAATCAAACACCGAGCGAGTATTTTGGATTGGGGGCTTCTGATTCAAAGCAAAGAGCTGCCATAGCTGCGCTCACAGCTAACATTGATCCCCTCACGCAGAGTAGTCAGCCACAGTCATCCCTAGTTGCTGTACATGCAGTACAACAAGGATGTGAGCACTGTGGTGGACCCCATTTCGGCTATGAGTGCCAAGCCTGCTTGTCTTATCCAAATCAGGAGGAGGTATATTATTCTTCGGGAGATTATGGTGGAGGCATGGCTCGATATGCCCAACCTACTCCGAACTATGCTTGAGCTCAGAACCACCCGCCTCCTGGTTTCGCTCATCCTCGTCCTCATGTTATGCAAGGACCCAAGTTCAACCCTCACCAAGGGTATAACCAGGGATATCATCAAGGAAAATCTTGTTCTTTCTCTCAGTTTTATTATAATCGAAATAAGTTCCATAATGCCCACTTCCCAAATTAGAATCATCAGTCTCAGCCCCTGCAACCTGCAAAGTCAAACCTTAAGGAGATGATGATGAAATTTATGGTTAATCAAGAGGTGTTGTCTAGAAATCAGCAGGCAGTCATTCAGGCCCTTGATACATAAGTGGGTCAGCTAGCACAATCAAGGAATGTTAGGAATGCTGGTGAGCTTCCTAGCAACACAGAGCGTAATCCAAGAGGTAATATGAAAGACAAGGGTCCTGTTCAAATCAATGCCATCACCGTGCATGATGATGAGCACACCGAGGATGTTCCTTCTTCTACTTCTTCCTCTTCTCCCCCTTTGAACCAGGAACTAGAGACTTAAATGGATGAGATGCATCTAAACATTTTAGGAAGTACCGCATATGTCCCACCTCCTTTATACATCCAAGGTAAGGCCGACCCTGGTAGTTTCACTATCCCATGTTCTGTTAAGGGGGTTGTATTCAACAATGATTTAGCTGATCTGGGCTCTAGCATTAATGTTATTGCTAATGATATTTTCCAACAGCTTGATTTGGGTCCTCTTAAGCCTTCTTTGGTAGCCGTGCAGCTAGGTGATAGTTCCTTGAGACAACCTGTAGGGGTTTCTGAGGGAGTGAGTTTAAAGGTTGACAGATTCGAGTTTGTGGTTGATCTAGTAGTGTTATATATGGATAGCTCGAGTGACAATACCCTCATTTTGACCATTCGAGTGAGAGATGAGAAGATTACATTCCGTATGGCAAAAGCTAATCTGTTATATCCATCCCTGCCTGAGTCCCTTTTCTCTATATCGACTTATGCATCATGTGTTAAGTTAGATCCTATGCAGGTTGTTGATGCCATGAAGGAGTCTAAAGATGATAGAGATTTGCGGGATCGCTTGCTTGCGTGGAGTAGATTGGCAGACGAACAGGATATCCCAACCGATGTGGATATTTTTGCTTTGTTTGAAGCACCATCACCATCTACTCCTTATTTTGATTTTGTTAAGCCTGATGTTATTAAATCTGATTTTGTTGTCGTATACAGGTATATGCAAGCCCAATGAAGAAGAAGGGGAATTTGAAGAAGTCGAGGCAAAGGAAGAAGAAAGTAGAGAAGATCACAGAGAGACCAACTAGCCAATTTCCGAAGCTTGATTTTGATCATGAGGATCCGGTTGGTGAGTTCATTGATTTTGTGGGTGTGGAGGGTTGGTGAGCACATTTCCCAGGTATGTTTTATCATTTCAAGGGCCATGTGGACGAGTCAAGCTAGACACTAATCAAAACAAGCGCTCTCGGGAGGCAACCCGTAAAAGTTTTATGTTTATCTTTCAGTTTGTGTTTAGTTTATTTGTTTGATATATTGAGTTGTTAGTTTAGTGGTGATACAATTTTGATAATTGCATGCTTAAATTAAGTAGCCCGTGCATTGAGTACGTGTCTTAGGATTGCATGATTCATGCAAGTGGTCTTGGTTTGAAAGCATTTTAGCTTGTTCTAATTTCTAGTTCATGGTTTTGACTTTTTGAGTCAAATTGAGTTTAGTTTACTTTCCAATTAATTGCTTTAGTATGCTAGTTTGCCTTCATGTTTAGCTTGAATAACTCGCCTTTATATCGTTCTTGAGTCACATGACTTCTAGTTTTGTTATTTAAGGTTTTTCATTGCCTAGCTTAATAATTTTGTTGCTCAAGTTTGACTTTCTGAAAGTCAGACTGTTGAGACTTTGATTTTCAGGTAATTGCATTTTAGCTTCGTAGATCATTTGCTTAATAAGTGTTCTTGCATCGTTTTACATGACATTCTAATGTTAGGTGCGATGTTTAGAAGCCTCATTCATAGCATGTTAGTTTATTTTCTTAGTTTCCTTTCTATGCATTTTAGTTTTTAATAAGTGTTAGTAAAATTCTTGTGGTTTTGATCCTTAATTGATATATGTGAGTTGTGTTGTGCCTAATCGATTGATTTGTGCTTTTGAGTTAGTCTTTGAGTCGTTTACGTGAGATAAAAGATCCGACATTTAGCTAACATGAGCTGAAACTAAAGTCCAAGACTGCTGTAAATTAATTCTGAAATACTGCTTCACTCATGGTCACGACTTAAAAAAAAAAAATAATAACAAAGTCTGATTTATTCAATCCCCCATTATTTATACCTCTTGTTTTTTTTCCCTTGTTCTTTTCCTCCTCTCTTCTCTGGCCTGCGCACACACAGGAACAAAACATACCTTCAACTTTTAGGTTTGAACTGCAGGTATGTTTTCTTTCTATTCTTTCTGATGTGCAAACTATGGTTTTTGAGGCCTGTTCACGCACACACACATTCATCTGTCTCACACACCCACGCATGCACCAGTCGCCTATTTCTATTTCGTGTAGGTTTTTGAGGTCTGTTTAGCGACTTGATACTCTGTTCTGTCTTTTTTTTTTTTTTTTTTGCATCCTAGGGTTCAATATAATTGATAATTTCGATTTTGTAGACCCTAGTTCATATTGTGGCTTGTTGAGTTGCTATTTATTACTGGTTGTTGAGCACTTTGGGATCTTATTGGCTTATATCAGCTCTTAATCAATTTTAAATGCCAAGGGTTTGCAATTTCAAAGATTATTTCGATTATATCTTTTTGATTTTCAAGAGTATCCTCTTGCACAGGGATATTTAGCTCTGGTTGTGGGACTGAGGTGGAAGGAGCACTTGCAACCCGTTGTTTCTTTTTTGTAAATATTTTGAGTGACGGGGCTGGGAAGGTATGTCTGATAGACGGATCAGAAGGAAAATTTGTATCATGGGGAGTGGGTTGGGATCCTGGGCGTGATACAGTAATGTGGGGTTGAGCCTGCTCAGGATCCTCTCCCCTGTTTTTGGGAAAGATAATCTGCATTGCTTGAGGCAATGAGACATCAACAATATGAAAATTAGCACTCTGTTTCAAAAATCTTTTCACAGATGGTAAAGAGTGCCTATGGGAAACGTATATCCTTTTATGTATATTTAAAGAATTGCAAGATTTTGAAATTATTTCAGATAAGAATCGAGGATACATAAAAAATTTCTCATTCTTTAAGGCGTGATGCCTTAACATCCCTTGAAAAATCATATTTGAAAATTTGAACTGTTGGCCTGTGGATAAGCAATATAAAGCAGTTGCAATATTTGAAGAAAATTCAGACCAACCAGTTCTTTTAGGACATAGACATTGTTGAACAATATGTACTAGATATTTCCATTTGGGGCCAAAATGTGCTTTGAAAAAAAAGTAAATGAATCAGTTGGTCCCCTATACCCTATTTCAAAAAGACCTTCATGTAAAGCAGTAAGAGAGAAATCATTGATACCTTCAGCATCTTGCAGATGCAAGTGCTGTTGAATGGAATCCTTTGAGATGGTGATGGTATGACCATCAATGGTAGAAAAAAGAGAGGTGATTCCATCTTGTGTGGCCAGACTAGCTTTATTCCAGAATTGCTCTATATGTGATACATAGATGGTAGGGTTTATTGTGAGAGCATAGTGGATGGATGAACTGCGAAGGAAATCCATCATTTCATGAAACGGTTGCAGTTCAACATGCTTTAGTGTGAATGGAAGACAATTGTGATCTTCGACAAACTCCATTGATGCTCAAGAACGAGAGGGTTTAGGGTTTGGCTCGAAGATTAGGGAATCGCACAGGGAGGGAATGAGAGGGCTCTGGAACATATTTAGAAACTGGTAGTTGTAACTGAACGAAACTGGGACTTTTAAGGGTTTGGATTTGAAAATATCTAGTCTCGCGTTCAGACACCTTAGAAATGACTAAAGAGCGCTGCAGACTTAACATACCAAGTGAAGAACAACTAATAGTTCGAGAAAATGTACTAGCAGCTTGAGAATATTCTCAAGCTGTTAGTTAGTTAAAGAGAAATATCTATTGGGACAGTGTCTCCCCCTTAACTAAACACATAAAACAAAGAATTTACACAGATTACAAAAGATGGTAATGTAAGGTAGATTAATCCATGTTTACCATACCAATATCTGACACCAGAAAATTGAATCTTCCTACATAAAAAGGTTTAGTAAGAAGATCTGGTAACTGATCATCAATATGAATTTTGGTAACTTGAATTAACTTCTTTTCATTACAATCCCTTATAAAATGAAATCTAATATCTATGTGCTTGGTTTTGGGAAACTTTACTGGATTTTGTACAATACTGATTGCACTTGAATTGTCAATATAAACAGGAGTAGATAGAAAGTTCATACCATAGTCTCTTAGTTGGCTCTGAATCCACATAACCTGAGAGCAACAGCTAGCAGCTGCAACATATTCTGCCTCAGTGGATGATGTGGATAATGTGGTTTGCTTCTTGCACTGCCAAGAGACTAGTCTTGCTCCTAGATATTGACATCCTCTAGTTGTTGACTTCCAGTCTATATTGCAGCCTCCATAGTAACTGTCAGAATATGCTGTTAATTCAAGAGTAGAATCCTTAGGATACCATAGGCCCAATTTTGGTTGGCCTTTTAGATATCTAAAGATCCTCTTGACGGCAAACAGATGTGAGTCCTTTGGGGCACATTAGACCCTGACACCAACATAAACAACAAACATTATATCTGGTCTAGAATATGTGAGATACATAAGTGAACCTATCAAAGATCTGTACAAATGTATGTCCACATCTATTCCTTCTTTATCTGCATCAAGCAGCTTGTGAGTGTCCATTAGAGTGCTTGCAACTTTTGTATCCTTGTATCCAAATTTCTCCAGAATGTCATTCACATACTTTGACTGACTAATGAAGAGGCCAGTGGGCTTCTGCTTAACTTGCAATGCTAGAAAGAAAGTTAATTCTCCCATTGAACTCATCAGAAACTTTTTGTGCATCAAAGTCTCAAATTCCTTGCATAGTTAGTCATTGGTTGATCCAAAGATGATATAATCAACATAGATCTGAACAAGAAGGATCTCTGTTTTGATAGACTTGGTGAATAATGTCTTGTCTAGAGTACCTCTCTTGAATTCATTCTATATTAAGTAGGAAGACAGAGTGTCATACCATGCTCTAGGAGCTTGGTGTAACCCATAGAGTGCTTTATCTAACTTGTAAACTCTGTCAGGATACTTATAGTCTTCAAACCCAGGCGGTTGACACACATATACCTCCTCATCAATTGTACCATACAGGAATGCAGATTTTACATCCATTTGATACACCTTGAAGCCTTTGTAGCTTGCATAGGCTAATAACAGTCTGATAGCTTCAATCCTTGCTACTGGGGCAAAACATCATCATAGTCTATTCCTTCCTCTTGAGTGTAATCTTGAGATACTAGCCTTGCTTTGTTCTTGATCACTATACCTCTTTCATCCTTTTTGTTCCTGAAAACCCATCTTGTACCAATTGCCCTCTTCCCTTTAGGCAAATCAACCAGTTGCCACACATTCTGAATCTTGAACAGCAGTAGCTCTTGTTGCATGGCTTAAATCCAAGATGGATCCTTCAGAGCCTCAGATGCCTTCATTGGTTCTAGCTGTGACATAAATCTGGCATGTTCAAATGCAGCTAGACTAAACTCAGGAACTGCTTCTTCAGATTCATTTGTTTCCTTGTGGATCATGTTCCTTGTCTACACAGGTGTGCGTGGATCTCCCATGATCTGGTTAAGAGGATGATATTTGTGAACCCGGAGTGTAGGTTCACTTTCTATCTGAATTGTGCTTCCCAGGTTGTTGTCATCACCGTCTGCACCACTTGATGATTCTGCTTCATGAGTAACAGTTTGATCTGGAGTTGGGACTGCTTCCCTATTAGTTGGAGCTGTTACTTCAAGACTTGGGACTGGTACCTCAAACTCTGTACCTTTGTCTTGTTGGTCAATCAGGACCCCAGGTAGGTCACAAGTAAGAAGTGGTAGAATAGTGTACTCATTCCAGCTTTCATAATCTTCAATACTTTGAGTCTTTGTGCCAACAGTCTGAACTTTTGTGTTGGCAGCATGAGGATTTGCACTGGCAGCATGAAAATCTGTGCTACCAGTTTGAACATTGTTTCCAACTGCTCCTGCAGAATACTCATCAAAACTCAGAGAATTTGTTAGTGAATCTAATCAAATAACCAATCAGGACCAGTGCCTTTGACATTTGAAGTATTTTCATTAAACTCAACATTTGCACTTTCGTCAATGGTTTTAGGTACACTGTTATAAACTCTATAAGCTTTGCTTTGTGTGGAGTATCCTACAAAGAATCCTTCCTTAGACTTACTCTCAAACTTACCTAAGTGAGTTTTAGTATACAGGATAGTGCATGGACAACCAAATGGTTTTAGGAAGTTAACTAAGGGAATCCTATGGTGAAACAACTCATATGGAGTTTTCCCTTGTGACTGGACTACTTGGACCCTATTTAGAACATAGCAGGCTGTATTAACTGCCTCTGCCAAGAAGGTCATTGGCAATTTTGAATCAGCTAACATGGTTCTAGCGGCCTCTATTAATGTTCTGTTCTTCCTTTCAGCAACCCCATTTTGACGTGGTGTTCTAGGTGCACTGTACTGTTTTACAATTCATTTTGACTCACAGAAACTATTTAGATCATGATTTTTAAACTCAGTTCCATTGTCTGACCTGATTACCTTTACTTTTAAATTAGATTGGTTTAAAATTTTTAGAATAAAGGATTTAAGTAACTCAGTAATCTCATCCTTAGACCTAATAAAATAGACCCATGTAAACCTGGTGAAATCATCATCAATGACTAAACAGTAGGCTCTTTTATTCAAACTCAAAACAGAAGTTGGACCAAAAAGATACATATGAAGGAGATGAAGTGCAGTTGAGATTGAATTTACTTCTTTGGCCTTATGAGAAGTTTTGTTTTGCTTGCATCTGAGGCAGGCTACACAATGATCATCACAAATGAACTCCTTTTGTGGTAAACCTCTTACCAATTTATTTATGACTAAAGCATTCATAGATTTAAAGTTCATGTGACACATCCTTCTATGCCAAAGTGCAGACTCATTAGATGATGCTTTGGATATTAAACAGCTTAAAGTATTTGTCGAGGATAATTTTTCAGTGTCCAAACAGTATACATTGTCTTTTCTTGGTGTTCTTAGTAAAACAAGATTTTCAGGTATTTTAAATTCTTTGGATAGGACAATGCATTCAGAGTATGTGAACAGAACAACATTCCTTTTGTCACATACTTGAGACACACTTAGTAAATTATACTTCAGCTGTTCAACATATAGTACATCATTAATGGTCATGTTACCTGCTTTGACAGTACCTTTACCTGTCACCTTACCTCCTTTGGAGTTTCCTCCAAATGCAACATATGCTCCTTCAAAGCTTTTCAAATTTGACAAGCACTCAGAATTGCCTGTCATGTGCCTAGAGCAGCCGCTGTCCACATGCCATCTTGTTTTATGTTGGTTCCTATGGTTGCCCTGCACAAATAGAAGCTCAGTTAGTAGTGGAGTAAACCCAAACCAAGTTGGTTTTGGGTTGTCCATGTGCATTAACATAACTTGATACTGTTTGTGTCTTTTTAAACTTAGTGAGATCCATTGGTGGATTCTGTGATAAGTATTTAGTTATAACATGAGGTGTCCAGTTGTTCCTTTCAATTTTTGCTTTAACAGTCTCAAATGATCCACTACCAATTTCAGTTTTTGTTTTAGCAGTTGGAACTAGGTGTTTATTGTTAACAACTTAAGATTTTACACTACCAGTTCCAACTTTTGGCTTAACAGTTTCAACTTTTGCATCAGCAATTGGAACTGTGCTTTTGACTTTAATACACCATTCCTGTTTTACACTCAGTTTAGGTTTAGCTAAAGCTTGTTTTCTATGTACAGGATACTTTTTGTTGACCTTTACAAATCTGTGGTCAATTGTGTGCTTTGGAACTAGTGTGGCCATTTTTAAAGTCTTTAAGACCTTTAGCTTTTGTGAAACAAATTGTTTCTGGACAACAGTTTGCCTTTCAACTATTGGCATGAAAAGACATTGTTTGGCCAAATGGTTTTTCCTGCCACAGTGAAAACATCTTTTGACTGCTTTAATTGGAGAACCAGTTTTGTGTGACCATAACTATTTCTTGTTCCTTTGATTTTCCCTCACTTGCTGCTGTGTGGGAAACTTTTGTACACCATGCTTTTGGCATGTGCACACTGGAACATTTTTACCCTCTTTACCTGCCTTGGAAGAGGATGCAAAATTACAGTTAGAAGGTACAGAGACATTTAAAGCATGTATGTGCTCACCCATCTTCTCTTAATGTTTCAAACTGTTAGACTTATTCTTCATGCTGTTGGTTTCTTCCCTTATGCTGTTAGTTCTAATAGGGTTAGAAACCGGGGTTATTATGGGTTCACTCATGGTTTTGGGATTACCCTCTTCTTCCTTATTATTACTGTCTACATTAGTAATCATTCTATCTTCCAACTCAGGCGTATCCTCAAGGACAGGATCTACAGTCTTCATCTTCTCATCTAGGGGTTCATTCACAAGCCTATTAGCAACTTCACTCATAGGATGAATGTATTTGTTATTGTAAGGAGGTGGGGTAGCATTGTATCCTATTCGTTCCATGGAATTTAGTTGAGATTTTACCCTATATTTGAACTGAACTTCCATTAGGTGTTCTAGATTTTGATTGACCAACTTGAAGTTACCCAAATCAATGTTTATACTATCTACTTTCTTGTGAGCTTCCAGCACCCTTTGTTTAGCCTCTTCTAGTTTCTTATTAAGGGTCTCTATTTTCTCTTCATATTCCTTTTTCTCCCACTCATGATATGTCCTATCATGACCCATCTGAATCTCATTATCCTTATAGTCATTGATATATTTTTCAAGATCCTCTATTGCCTGCATAGACTTATACATCCTCTCTTCCATCTTAGCTAGAGTTTTACACAAGCTTTCATTATGAAATCTGTACTTTTTAACCATATTTTTGCATGCTTGGGAGCAGAGTTTAGCATTTACCTCAGATGGTAGGTCAGTGGAAGTGGCACTTGTAGTTTCTGCCATAAGAGCTTGATTCTGGTACTCCTCTTCTGTTTGGTCACTCCAGTCATAAACAGTGTCCTCTTGTGAAACGAGAGCCTGTGATTTTTGTGTTTGACTAGTCTATTGGGGTCTTAGTTGTTGCTGACTTTGTGATCTACACTCTCTAGCAAAGTGTCCAAGTTTGTGACACTTGAAGCATTCAACCCTTGATTTGTCAAAGGCTGGCTTGCCTTCTGATCCGGCCTGAAAGTTTGTTCTGCCAGTCCTTTTAAGAAACCTTTTAGCCCTCATAGTCAGCATGACATGTTGCCACTTTAAATCCATCTCCTCTAGATCATCTGGATGGATTTGTTCCAGATCCTCAGGATTGAGAGCAAATAGTCCATCACCTGCAACAAATGCCTCATAATTGACCTCAGAAGTATTTCCATCAGTACGTGTATAAAGAGTCACAATAGTTTGATTTATCATTAGATGCAGAGGATAATAGAGCAGTTTTTTGATTATAAGAAAATGTTTTCTTTTTATTTTCTATTTCAGACTCAAACACTCTGAAGCTGTTGTAGAGATCAACTCTATTTCATCCAGAGTGCCCTTTGTTCTCCACTGTGCAGCATACACTGTCCATTCTTCACCAGAGATCTGAGGAACTTTCTATTTACCTCATCTTGATCCAGGCTAACCTTAGCACTCTCCAATCACCTATTAACTTATTAAACCTATCAAAGATTTGAGTAAGGTTTTCATTCTTTCCACCAGAAAAATTCTCATACTGCTGTTTTAAAAGATCGTTTTTATTTATTTTTGTGCTAGCATTGCCAGCAAATCTTTTCTCTAAAGCAATCCATAGAGAATGAGCAGTATAAAACTTTTTAAACTGATGTTGATATGCATTAGGAATAGCTATTTGTAAAATAGTGAGAGCTTTGACTTCATTCATTCTAGCCTTCCTTTCAATCTTAGTTTTAGGAGGTGTTCTTTTAGGTTTTCCTTCAGCATCTAATTCAGGATCAACTCCAGGAGGATTTTCAACAGCTTCCCATAGGGCATAGTCAATAAATTGATTGTGCTGTTGAATCCTGAGTTTCCACATCTCGAACTCAGTGGGGTTGAGCATAGGCACCTTAAGTCCTTGCCCTGATCCACTACTGCTACCATCAAACTCCATTGCAAAAAAAAGAATTAGATACTAAAAGATAAAGTTTCTGACTTTGAAAACAAAGAATAAAACAAAACAAAATTATTTTTGTCAAGATGAAAGGCTCTAATACCACTTGTCAAGATCAAATCACCTAAGACTAACTGGTTTGAATAAATCAAAGTTAAACAAATAATCTTATTTTTTGAATCAAAGTCCAATTAAGAAGTTTGAGGAATAACACTCAATTGTTTTAAGAAAACTTTCAGAACAATAAGAACAAAACAATTTAAAATAATAAAAACAATCTACACCAAAACCTTTGTATAACCAATCTCTGATTACAATCACCTCTAATCTATTTGATTAGACGAAGAACACAAATTGTTCTTTGGGTTTTTCCATCATAGAGGCTTTAGAAACTTAATCATAATACAAGTTACAATAGGAATTGCTTAAGCACCGATTACATAAGAAAGACCTAGTCTATCTCTATTTATAACCTTCTGATTTGTTTCCTTGACAAACTGCGATTTCTCTTGAGTGGATATCTTTGGAAGATCTCCAAATCTTGAAATCTTTATCACTTCCTGATTTGTAGCACTTTCTGTTATCAACTTCTTGAACAACTTGAACTTTAACTCTAGCAGCTTGAACATTTTGCACTAGCAGCTCCAGTTTCTTGAACTAGCAACTTGAACTTTGTAATTACACATAAATACTACTAGCAGCCTGAGAAATCCTAACTAACAGCTTGACATACTTAGATTATTTCCCAACAATCTCCCCCTAACTTAAATTCTTAACTAAGACTTTAAGTTTCTTTACAGATAAGGAAATATATACAAAGTAAAACTGTTATTAACAAACTAAGACATCTAAAAACTTACATAGTACAATTGTGAAAGCTTCTGCCTTAGAGCCTTAATGAAGTCTCTTTTCATTGTATTCATCTGATGTAGCCATTCTCTTGTAAGATCGAGAAATTCAAAACTATAGAATCTGCCGGATTTATTTGCCTGTTTGAGTCTATATGTCATGGATATTTCATATAGATCAATCTGTACGATCTTCATTTCCTTGGAAGCTTCTATATCTATTCTTGAAGATTCTGGATCAATGATGCTTTGAAGACCTTTTATGACATTCTGAACCCATACTATTGGAGATCTAGAGTTGCTAGCCTTCCCAATATTGTGCATCTGGGTCAGCTCTGCTCTAGTCATCCTTTGAACGATTTGGAACAGGTTCTTATATTCTTCTTCTGGACCAACTTGTCTTTTAACCACAAGATGATATACCAGATCAATGTTATCCATTGATTTAGCAAACCAGTAAGTAATTGGTGGTTTGGAAAAGTCATATTTATCTATGGCTTTCTCTATCTCCATTGCCTTCTGTATTTGCTGATCAAACATAACCCTTTTTACTTGATCAAACTTTGCTTGAGGAATGACTTCTGGTTGGGGCACAACAACAGTTTGAGAGGGTTCTTTTCATTGAGCCACAACATTGGTCTGAGAAGGGTCTTCGACTTGTTCTGGAGCTTTTTCTTTGGCAATGGCCTTATCATACAAGGCCTTGAGCTTCTCTGTAGACCATGATTGTGCAAGAGCTCTTGGAATACCAGCACTTCCATAAATTACTTGCCAATATATTAAAAATCTTCTGTGCTCTGCCTTTGAAGGCCCTGTTAGCCTTTTTCTCTCCTTTTGACCTTCTTTGACTACAAATCCACGTAAATAGTCACCAAGGGTTTCATCATCACCCATAGGAGCTTCAGTTTGTTGATCAAGAATCTGGTCTTGTTCTGCTGCTATTTTTCTAGCCAGTTCAGCATCAGCAGCACCTTAAGCTTCTTTTGAAACACACTTGATCTTTGGCTCTTCTGCTGCTATTTTTCTAGTGTATCTCTATTTATAACCTTCTGATTTGATTCCTTGACAAACTGCGATTTCTCTTGAGTGGATATCTTTGGAAGATCTTCAAGTCTTGAAATCTCTATCACTTCCTGATTTGTAGCACTTTCTGTTATCAACCTCTGGAACATCTTGAACTTTAACTCTAGCAGCTTGAACATTTTGCACTAGCAGCTCGAGTTTCTTGAACTAGCAGCTTTGAACTTTGTAATTACACATAAATACTACTAGTAGTCTGAGAAATCCTAACTAACAACTTGACATACTTCGATTATTTCCCAACAGATTTTTACAACCTCTATCAAATTTGTGTGATTTGATAGTTTGTTGCTAGTTCTAGCTTTATTGTGATTATGAAATGGTAACTACTTAACAAATTTTGAAGTTATTGCCGGAAATTGATCCTTAGCGTTATTGTCATCGTAGGGTTAGTTTGATCTTTAAGTTCCATGATTATGATTTATGTATGTTTGATTAAAATGAATGTTTGAAACCGATTCCGAGTGCTTGACGTGTAGAAAGTGTTGGTTTTAAAAGCTAGTTTTAGTTGGTTCATTCTTTCATAAAGTGCATGTTTTTGCTAGTTTTATGGGGATGGGGAATACTGGAGAACTCCATACTTGATTCCTAAAATTAGTGGGACGTGTTCATTAAGTGTCTTGTACGCACTTGATTGACATACATTTGTGATTTAAATGTTAAAACGGTTGGATTTAGTTCTAACTTTTTCTGTTTCAACTAAAACATCCTAAGTGTTTATTCACTTAGTTCTTTTTCATAAATCCTATAGAAAAATTCCAAGTGGGTGTTGCCTTTATTATTTGATCTTTATCTTGCTTATTTGCTTTTGATAGTTTAGATCATCATAGTCTTTTTTTTTTCTCTGTTTTTAGTTTAAGCGTTTTAGTTTAATTTCTCTTTTGGGTGCATTCATGAATTTCGTAGTGTAGTTTAGTTTAGTTTGTAGTTAATCCATCTTTTTACCTTCTAAGTGGCTAGATATTAGCAAACGTTTTAGTATCGGCATCTCGTTTCCATTTGCCGTTCCCTGTGATCGATAATTCCCGAAGTCAACTTCAAGCTATACTATCTACGACTGGTACACTGCCAGTGGTATTTGGTATAACTTAGGCTTTCTTCATTCTTTTGATTTTTATAGCCAAATTCACGTAGATCACTGCATTCTTGAAACCGGTCATATATCAGACACACACATACTTCATTTTCTTCAATTGTTCTTCAAGAATTCAAGGACGTTTGTGTGCAACAAGTTGAAGATCCTTCCTTCTACACGTTTGCTTTCTTATCTTTCACTAAAGTAAGTGAAAACTATCCTAGTTACTCCTTTTATATAAGTTAAACATATGTCTTGCATAATATATAATCACTAACAATAAGTTTCATCAAAAGCAAAGTTCATAAACAAGTAGTTTTATTTTAAAGTTTGTTTCTTTAAATGTGTTTATAAATGTATGAACACAAAATGCAGGCATAAATATTTTAAAAACAAGGTTTATAAATGTGTTTCATAACCTTTTATACATGTGGTTTTTGAATAAATAATACGAATCACAAGTTGTTGCAAACTCGTGAAATTCAAAATTTTCTAGCAGAAACATTACATCAACTTTGAAAAATCATAACTAGCTCAAAACTTAATGAAATGAGGTGATTCTTTTTCCATAATTTAGATCTATGTCTTAACTAAATATCTAGAATTTTTCGTAATTTAATTCGGAGTTTTGGACCCCCAAATACTATTTGGAAACCGAAAGGTCTAACAGCTCATTTGTTGCTTACATATGAGTTTTAACGAACTATTTTCCTAACCTAAACACCTCGAAAAATTACCAGTTTTAGCTTGAAAAATTCTTAAGATATAGTAGTATCATGATTAAAAATATCAAGGTCTAAATCGTTTTGTAGCTATGCTAAAAACAGCCCCAAAATGGGACGAAAACATTGATAAATCCTGGAAATTCCAATAAATAAAACTTGAACTTTTAAAAAGGTTTTATGGAGTTGTTATGTTGGATGATTAAAGTTAAGAGTCATCACGCATGCACATTATCATTTATAGGCCTTATTAAGTTTCTCATACCATTTAGGACTCGGTTAAGTCCTTCCGGACGTCGATACAAGTCAACTTCGTGATCATCTCATTCACTAACACTACTACAGTGTGTTTCATAGCCCCTATTTTTACAAGTTTATATTACTTGGGGTAAGAATACATGCTCAAATTTTTATATGGACACTAGTATTTGAATCATTTTATGTATTACATAAGGTTATTACTTCACCACCGTCCTCTATCATGAACCATTAATTACATCGTAAACGTGAATGTTAAGGATAGATCTATTTGGGTTAACGCCCTCATCCGGGTTGGTCGCGCCAATTGTAAATGGATGCATAATTATTTGAAAATTCTAGGGATTATGGTGTTGGATACCACATATGACATCAAAAGTTAAGTTTCAGGGTCGTTAGGCTTATGGTAATACTTAAACGACTTATTCGTTTATATTTATAAACTCCATGAAATCTTGTTTTTTCCATACGTTGTCTATATTTATCGTGTAAACCTATGAGCTCACCAATATTATTGTTGACATATTTAGCATGTTATTCTCAGAACCATAAGGGGAAATATCACATTCATGGTTAACTATCAAGATATTTCGAGCTTTTGGAGTCACGAGGCATTTCAAACAACATGGAGATTTATTTGCATAACTAGATCTATTTTTGTCATGTATTTCAATCTCCATCATTTGTAAACTCATTCAGTTTTGTGATTGTAAAACAATGTTTATGATTTATGCAATTTTGAAAACGTCCCATTTAGAGGTCGTTTATTAAGATTGTGACTTTGTTTCCGTGACGTCACGCCTCGTTGCCAAGCGGGGTATCAGGGTGTGACAATATTAAAAGAGCACCAAACTTGAGTGACGAGAAGAGATTGTAAATCAAACCTATAATGGAGCCCATGTGGTAACATCCCTATATTTTATTATGTGTAATGAAACAAATAAGTTTCAATTTGTGAAATTTAATGACTGATATTCAAGTTTAATTTAATCAAGACAAAATGAGCTTGAAATCTTGTATATGAACCTTAAATCACATAAGAAATTAATGATGAGGGATTATCATTGTTGTTAGAGTGAAAATTCAAGGAAATGGATATTTAAAAGATGAATGTTGAGTGGTGTTAAAATTAATTTGTGAAAATGATTAAAAATTGATGTAATAAAATGTTAAAGTATAAGTTGGAGGAGTGATTTTGCACATATGGAAAACTTGAAATAATAAAAAGGGAAAATAAGGTGTGTGACCGTTCATTATATAAACACACACACTTTCTCTCACTAAAACCTACGTTTCCTTCATCCCACATCTCTCTCAGATAGTTTGCAAGAAGAGAATGATCAATATTACTACTTCGGAGGGTTGAGACATATGCATTTATGGGGATAGATAAAAAGGCGATCTGTGCCTTATTTCTATCGCTAAAGCCCGAAAGCACGTCGCTAATGGTTGTTCTGCTTATCTGACCTACGTTATTGATGCAAAAGCGTAAAACAAATCTCTATATATCGTTCCTATCGTTTCTGACTTCCTGGACGTATTTCGGAAGATATCTCGGGATTGCCACCCGATCGCTTGGTGGAATTCCGCATCGATCTTATTCCTGGAGCTGCTCCCATAGCAAAATCTCCATATTGTTTGGCTCCTGCAAAGATGCAAAAAATGATGAAACAATTACAGGGGCTTCTTGATAAGGGCTTCATACGTCCAAGTTCTTCACCTTGGGGCGCTCTTGTACCATTCGTTAAAAAGAAGGATGCCACCTTTCGCATGTTTATCGATTATTGCGAGCTCAACGAGGTGGCTATCAAGAATTAATATCCTCTGCCCCGAATTGACGATCTCTTCGACAAACTACAATGCGAAAGCTATTTTTCAAAGATTGACCTTCGATCGGGGTATCATCAACTCAAAGTCTATGAGGATAATATTCCAAATATGACTTTGAGAACTCGGTATGAACATTACGAGTTTCTGGTGATGTCGTTCGGTTTTACAAACGCGTCGGCTACTTTCATGGATCTCATGAATAGAGTCTATCAGTTGATGCTTGGCAAATCTATCATCATTTCCATTGATGACATTCTTATCTAATCAAAGACCGAGGAAGTACATTGTATGCATCTTATAGAGTTGCTGGAGTTGTTGCGAAAAGAACAACTTTATGCCAAATTCTCTAAATGTGAATTCTGGTTGAGGCAGGTACGTCTCATCATTTGATATGATTTCATTCCTTAACTCCTAAAACTCAATTATGAATTCTTATCATTGAAACCTATCAATTCATTTAGATCCGATTCTTGGGACACCTGAAATCTGGTTCTCGCATTTCTGTTCATCCAACAATGATTGAGGCTATCCAGAAGTGGGAGTCTCTACATAACGACTCATCTAGCAATGATTAAGGCTATCAATAAGTAGGAGTCTCCATGTAACGCCTCTGAAATCTAAAGCATCTTGGGATTGGCTGGTACTACCGCCGATTCATCAAAGATTTCTCTAAAGTCGCGGTTTCACTCACAAAGCTTACACGTAAGAACAAAACGTTTATCTGGGAAGAAGAATAACATGTGGCATTCAAAACTCTGAAGAAACTATTAATGAATCATCGATGTTAGCCCTGCCTGAGGTAATGAAGACTTCGTGGTCTCAACTAATGTATCGAGCATGGGTTTTGGAGCAGTATTAATTTACGCTTCGAGATAACTGAAGAACCATGAAAAAGATTACTCTACACACGACTTGTAACTAAGGGGTGTAACTTTCGCTCTTAAGCTTTAGAGATATTTTTTGTATGGGATTAAATGTCAGCTGTACACCTACCACAAAAAGCTTAAAATATATATTCAATCAGAAGGACTTGAATATGAGACAACACCGGTCCATGGAGCTAACTAAAGATTACGATTGTGAGAAATTGTATCATCCGGGAATGAAAAATGTGGTCGTCGTTGCTTTGAGTAGGAAAGTATATGCTAAGGCTTACTATTTTGCCTTAACCTTGATAGTGAAATATTCAACCACCATTGATGATGCCTGCTCAACTGGAAGCTTTAAAAGTAGAGAATGTAAAGGATGAGAATATCAGGATTGAACTGCCACTTATGCAAGATGGTGGTACCAGATTGAATGACGTATATGAAAGAATATGGGTGTCGATGTTTGGAGGTATGCGCGAAGTGATTTTAGAGGAAGCCCATCAATCGAAGTTCTCAATTCACCCTGGGATTACAAAGATGTATAACGATGTAAAAGTAAATTTCTGGTGGTCAGGGCTGAAAAGAGACATTGGTCAGTGTTAATTCGTCCCTTTTGAAAATCGTAGCACTCACAACAATATTCAATCACAATAATCAAACAAATGATGATAAAGAATTTTATCACTATTGAATAATTCGAGAGAGAATAAAAAAGTTTACAAACTACACCCTTCAACTTTGAATTACAATAATTAATTACAATGGAAAGAAATAAAATTACATGGAATGAAATTAAACTAACTATTACAAAATAAATCTCCACATGATTGAAATTCAGAATGTAACAATCTCCCCCTTTCGATCAATGTGGAGGATGACAGGCATGCTCTGCAGATTCTCGAAGGCCAAGTATAACGTCAAATCTTCTAATCACTTTCCGAGTGTGTAGCCTGTCATTAATACGTTCAACTGTGCTGAGGAGATCCTGAATCTGTTTACGCTTCCTTTTGAGTTCAAAAATTGTCTAAGCATCATCCTCCTGGAGTCGCCTGTTCAGCTCTCCTCTTACTAGACGAAGTGTGTCATCAGAGTAACAGGGTAGCTCCTCAAAATGCATGAACCTATTCTGACCATTTTTATTCAAAAATATTACTCCTTGTAGACATCCCATTAGTATTTTATACATCAGATGATGATCGAGGCGAAAAAAGTCTTGTTCTGGAGCCTTGAGACCAATATTGACCAGAAAACTCTCGATGGCCATTTGAAAGTCCTTTAAGCATATTATTATCGAAAGCCGTCTCATGCTCCTAGTCAACGCTGCCAGAGCAGTGACATGACTTAGTCTCCCTTTCACTCTATTTTTAAGCTTTTCGTGCATTGTCTCAATGTCATCGGGGTTCATAAAGTCAAGATCATTCTCGTCAATCAGCTAAGATGACCCGTCTTCTCTTTGGATGTTGAAGGAAGGTGTGAACAGACGGGCACTCTTATACAAGAAGATGGATGTAATCTTTGACTTAGACCAATATTCTGATTTCAGTCTCTTATCCCTCAGCATCATCTGATTATATTCTGCCTGTTCAACTCTGGATGCATCGCTGAGTTCCATCAACAGACGCCTACTATACATGCCTAGTTTTTTTTTTCCTTAAAACCATCTTCAATCTCTCTTCGAGATATGGTTGTTGAAAATCTTCAGCTTTTAAGTTCACCATGATTTCTTTTAACCCTTGAAAAAGAGGGGCCTCTACTTCAACAGACAGAATCTCAAGCATTTGATAAACACAACCTCGATGGTCGAGCTTTAGGGCATCTCTTTCCTTGGCTGAGAGGGAATGTACCTTGCCCTTTGAGAACCAATTGACCCATTCCACGTCATTCTTGTCGTGTATAGGAGTTAAATCAAACTCCTTTTAAAAACAGTCGACAGTTCTGGGGCCTGATGTCTCAGCGGGTTGGACGGATGGAGTTTGGACTTAAGGGATTGAAGATGGTTAAGAGGATGGCTGTTGGGCAGGAGGAGGGGTAGGAGCTTTTATAGCTGACATGAATTCTTCTTAAGGTACATGAGTTGGGGAGTTCAGGAAATCAAATGAAGATGATGATTTTGAGGTGATTCTGGCTCAGGCTTGGCTTTTATTAAAGGATTGTCTAGATCAATCTTAGAGTCTGAATCAGGCACTAAGATGATTTTGACTTTGTGTGAGGGTGTGTCGAACACTACCATCGCCATTGTCACGTCTGCTTCTGTTTGACCCCCTAATTGTTTCTCCCCACTCTGCTCTATTTCCGATCCCCCTACACTCTGCAGTTCATCTCAGGTTGTATTCTGGGGCGTTTCTCCCCCTCAGGATGACCAAGGTCCTCCTGGTCATCATGCTTACGCTTTAGGGATTTAGCCTGAGGTCTGCACATAATTTTCACATCAATGACCGCTGACTCTAGTCGGTCCATCCTTTTATTCATTTGTTCCTCCCGTTCAGAGTTAACCTTTTCAGGCTTTCAATTTGTTCAGTGAAGAATGCTGCAGTCGTGGAGAGTTGTTCTTGAATAGCTGCATTGGAGTGCACTGATGGGGTACTTGGTGGAAACTCCTGAGTTGCAACACCCTTACCCTTCAAAAATGAAAGAAGGGAGGTATGTTGTTCCTCGGAAGCCGCCTTGAGGGCGTCCAGGTCAGTGCGTGTAAGTAAACCGGCGTCACATAGAGTGGACATTAGCATCGCAGGAGCGATCCCTTTGATGGCATGAAGCTGATGGCATTTTAGTAACAACTTCATGTCTTCCTTCCATCCTTTCTGCCTCCCCTGTTGGAAGTGCAGATCCGGAAGTTACAAGATATGCCACGGAGGCATCTCTGAACTGGGGGGACGCCACGGAGGTGTCGTGCTACGTGATATGGGGTGGGGTGTCAGCTGTGGTCAAATGAGCGGCGGTCACTAGGGGCGGCATGTGACCTGTTTCAACAACACCTCTCTCCGAGTGAGAGGGTGATGGCGTATGTGCTATTTCCCCGTGCAATGAAACTGGTTCCCTAGGAGGGGAACCTGAGTTACTGGAGTGAGTTGGTTCGACCACTGGATTAGTGGTCATATGTGGGCTTGGCCGGCTAAGTGGTGTTTGGAAACCCTTAGTTATTGTGCCCCCAGCCTTCAAAGGGCCAGAGACGTGCGTTCGGAATCAATTGTCTCTGGCCTCTCTCCTTCTTCTCCCTCCCTCACAATGGACATCTCCCACTCCCTGGTACCCATGATATTTTCAATTGTCGCCTGAACTCCCTCATCCTCACTCATTATATGCTCTCCATTAGATGTGGTTGGCTCTCTCGGTTCTGACAGATTCTCATCCGGGTACACTCCATGAAAGTAAACCCTTACCCTTTCCACAGATTAATTGGTCAGTCGCAACAGGGTTAGCGGGATATTCATGTCTTGGACTGTTGGGATTTCCTTTGGGATTTTCACTCTTTGGAGGGCCACCATCTTGTAAACATCAGATTCTGGCCGTTCATGGATGTCATCGTCGTTGTCCGTGACATATTGTATGTAGAGTTGGAGGAATTGCTGGAACGGAATGAATTTTCTTTCTCTTTTTGTCCCTCTATCTTGGACTTCTCATTTAACCTCCTCGAAGATGAATGCTGTTAGTGCATCCTGTGTGACGATAGCAGTCTAAGTATAGACGATATTATGTAATAGTCAATTTGTTCGTAATTGCATATTACTACGTGTTTGTTATATCTTTGATATTGATTGTATGTATGTTTGAACTTATAAGTTCAAAGATAAGTTCAAAGATAAGTTCAAACACAAGTTCAAAGGTCATGGTTCGAACTTATGGAGGACAAGTTCGAAGGGCCTTGGGCTTGGTCGAACTTGTCCAGATCAAGTTCGAATCAGAGGTTATAATTAAGGGTTAATTCGTTTTAATTAAGGACTTTTGCATAATTCGATCAGAGATTAAGGCAGAGGCGATCTCGAACTTGCAAGGCGATTTTGTGTTTGTTCTTGGAGAGAATCATGTGTCGGGACGTTCTAGTGTTCGTCTACCATCGTGTGTGTCTCCGTGTTTCATGTGCGTGGTCTTTTCGTCAAACCGCTAACGAGGATTCTGCACTCGTTGGATGGCGTCGCGTCAAGATAGGATCTGTAGGTAGGCGACCTTACAACTGGTATCAGAGCCTAAAGGGTGTTATTGGTGTTCTGCGTGTTCATAAACAACATCCGTGGTTTCTTGGCGTTTTGAACGGGAAAAATCACATTTTTGGTTACTTTTTCGAGTTATACAAGTCAGATAACGGAGAAAAGTTTACATTGGTTCTTCTTTTTGGTCGACATCAGTATTTTTAGACTTAAAAATATTGGTTTAAACTAAAACCTTGAAAAAATCAAACTTTTGGTCGTTTTTCGAACTTGCGGCGCTCAAACATAGGGGGGGCTATTAGGGATTGTTCGAATTTGTCAGAACTTCGAATTTGTTAGAAAATACGCTCCTCTCGAATTTATTTTAGGGTTTTCATTCGAATTTGACTGAGATTCGAATTTGCTAGCACTCGAATTTGTCATATCTTCGAACTTGTTGGGAACCTCGAACTTGTCAGAATTTCGAATTTGTTGAATTCGAACTTATTGAAATTCGAATTTAATTTCAAACGAATTTAATATTAACCAAATTCGAACTTATTTAAGTTCGAAAGGGTTGATTTTAAAAATTAATTTCAAAATAAATTAATTAAGTTCTAATTCAAAAAGTTTAGAAAGAATGACTAGTTTGCAAAAGTTTATCGAAATGGACCACGAAGTCGGTAAGGCAAATTCACCACCCAAGCTGATTAGGTTGGAAGACTACTACTGGTGGAAGGATAGGTTTGCCGATTTCGCTTGTTTCAATGACATGCGGATGTGGATATGTATCGACGAGGGATACATTCCACCTACTCAGGAGTTTGAGGGTCGTCAGAGAGTCCTGACATATCAGAAAATGAAGGATGATGACAATAAACTATATGAGGCTGATAACAGAGCGTTTTCTATTATTTGCATGATACTACCTCAAGAGATTCTACACACATTCAGGAATCATCGTACAACTAATGAGTTGTGGGATGCACTCGAGAAACAGTGTGAGGGAAATCCGAGGGTTTGAAAAGGAAGGACCGAGATGCTTAAGCAGCAGTTCACAATTTTCAGGGCATTGAAAAATATAAAGCTGGATGAGACAATCACAAGGTTCTACCACTTATTGACAGAGTTGGATAATCACGATGTCGAGTATCGTGAACTTGAGAAGATTGCGAAACTTCTTGATGCTTTACCAGTGAAATGGGAGATGTACGTAACGCTTATAAAGCATGATGAAGACAAATACGAAACTCTTACGCTCGAAGGACTCATTGGTATGCTGAGGGGATACAACTTTCAGTTACTCAAGAAGGAAATAGAATATGATCAGGTCCAAGATCCAGACATGTATTTTGGAAAGTCAAAACCTTCGGTCTCGAGTGAACTGAAAACAACTACAACATTCTTCATGGGCGAAGCATCTACTCCAGTGGACGTAGAAGACACTTGAAGTCAGGCTTTCTTAGGGTATTCTAAACCGGAAGAGAAACCGACTCAATTAGCATCTACTTCTCAACAGTACACAAAGATGCCTATGAGTGCACAATCAGCCAAAACTCATCTGAATCTTTTGGCTTCGTTTGTTGCAGCATATGGAAATTGTGTACAGGGAAAAATCAACGATCCTGCGTTATGGGATGACGACTACGATCAGGTGGATCCTGATGATTTGGAGGAAATGGATCTTCAATGGCAACTGTCCATGGTGACTCAGAGATTCAAGAGATTCATAAAACGAACAGGCAGAAATATGAACGTTAGCAACAATAAAATTGGGTTCGACAAATCCAAGGTTAAGTGCTATAACTGCCAGGGCTTAGGACACTTTGCTTGAGAGTGTCAACGACCCAAGGCTGAGAACTATCAGAATCAATCTCAGGGAAGATATCATTCTGCTAGTTCGGGTAATCAAGCTAACATCGTTGGTCTGTTAACGAACGTAACATTTGACAGAGAGCTTGATGGGACGTATGATTGGAGTTCACATCCAGAGTCAAATGCTAGCCTTCATGGCTGAAGTAACAGAGACTGAGGATGTCGGAGAAGAGGAAGAAACAGAGGACAACAAACAGAATGATACAAGTCCTGTGTTGGTGGAGAAGTCAGACAATCAGACCGTTCTAGAGTTTGCCGTACAGATGGCTAACATGGAATCTGATCATACTAAGGTAATTCTGAACTTTTCTACATTCCGTGAATTATGTGTTTTATGTGCTACTTCTAATGATAGATTGAATTTAGTGCTAGAAACACATAGTAATTTACCTGCTCAAATTGAATCCTTAAAATCAGATAATGCTAGCCTCTTAGATATAAAATAAGATCTTAGGAATAAGCTGAAAGCAGATGATCAAGATGTAATAGTTCTAAAAGACAAACTAAGTGAGCAGTGTGTCAGGATAGAGCTTATGTATGAGCATGTTGAGGCTTTAACCAAAGAACTTACTATTAAAGAGGTAGAGTTAGCTAAAGCAAATGTTAAGGTTGCAGAGGTAAATAGTAAGTTAGAAAAGTTTAGGAACTCTTCACTGAATCTAGGGAAAATCTTAGATGCACAGCCTCAATCTAAGAAACCAGTAGGTTTAGGTTATAAAGAGAGTCCTCCACCTTTTAACGATAACTATGTGCCTCAGCCTCAGGATAAAACTGATAAACCAGTTGAGCCTGGGGTAGCAGCTGAAACTTTATCTGAATCTGATAAGGATAAAGCAACTAAGGTGACTAATAATAATGCAACGATTAAGAAAGTCAAGTTTGTGCAGTCTTCTAGTGATAAAATTCAAGGAGAAGCTAGTCCTGACGTTAATAATCAGAATGAGGAAATAGTCACGGTAGTTGAGAAGAAAGAAACCGACTCTAGTGAGACACCAAATTCAAAGGGCACTCATAAGAAGTCAAGTGATAAAATGTCTTGCTTTAGATGTCATGAAAGGGGACATGTTGCGTCTAGCTGTCCATATAAGAAGGTCGAATCTACACGTAGTGTTGGAAAGCCTGAACAACATAAACCCTCATCAAGTGTGGCTAGCACAAGTGGTTCTCAAAACACTGAGAAGATTGTGAATGCCACACCAAAGAAAGCTGTTAGACAAGTACCTGTGTCGGTTAGACCAAATGACGTCGTTAGGGCTAATTCACCAAATAGAGTCCCTAATCAATCTAGGTCAGGACCTCAACAAGTCTGTAGGAGTACAACACCTAGAAGAGCTTACACTCCGGTTAGGTCTCACACTTCTGTAAGACATCAGACACCAGGTAGAGCCCAGGGATACCAATATGAAATGCCATATAACAGAAATTATTCAAGGGTTCAACAGCAAATGCCTACTCAAAGGCCAAGAGTGAACTTAAATCACTCTACACCATTACAGGTTCTCAATCAAACACCCAAGTCACCTGAAAGGAGAGATGGGTCTTTGAAAGAGTTTACGTATGTTGATGAGAACAGTATTACCAAGTCAGTCATGGCTTGGGTTCCCCGTGATAACTAACTTGTTTTCTTTCATGTGCGGGAGCTAACTACAGGTCTAAACAACAAGTGGTTCGTCGACAGTGGTTGCTCAAGTTACATGACTGGGGAAAGGAGTCTGCTCACAGACTTCAAGGGAGGGAACAAGGGATTCGTATCATTTGCTGGCAACAAAGGAGGAAATATCACTGGAACAGAAGTGATTACTAATGGGACTATCACACTTGATCAAGTATATCACGTTGATAGACTTGCTCACAATCTCATTAGTGTCTCTCAGATATGTGATAAGAAGAATTCAATTCTGTTTATTGATACTGAAGCGTTAGTGCTGAAGCCGGGATTCAAAATTCCTGAAGAGTGGATTATGATGAGAGCCCCAAGGAAGAACGATTTGTACATGCTGGACATGAACATCTCTGATTCATCGATTGGAACAATCTGTCTGTTATCTAAAGCTTTAGAGACCGAATCAGTCTTATGGCGCAGACGCATGGCACACTTGCACCTGAGAAAAATGAACTACATCACTAAACATGGATTGGTGCAAGGTGTTCCGATGAAGAGTTTTCAGTTTGAAGACAAGTGTGTACCGTGCAAGAAAGGCAAACAACACAAAAAGTCACACAATGCTTCCACTTTCGATTTGTTGCATATGGACCTATTTGGACCTATCAACAAAAGGAGTATAGGTGGTAGTTGGTACTGTTTAGTTATCACTGATGATTACTGACGATTTTCATGGGTTTTCTTTTTAGGTATGAAGGACGAAACAACTGCAAAGTTGATTGGGTTCTTAGCCCAAGTCGAAAACTCTTATGGGACAAGGGTAAAACATATCATGATTGATAATGGAACAGAGTTTAAAAACACAGTAATTGGTGTATATTGCCTATTGAAAGGCATAATGCCATCAATTTAGTGCACCTTATGAGCCACAACAAAATGGGGTGGCAGAACGTAAGAACGGGACTTTGATTGAGGTAGCAAGGACCATGCTCTCGGATTCAAAGCTTCCTACCATGTTTTGGGGGGAGGCAGTGAATACCGCTTGTCATGTTTTAAATCGGGTGCTTACTGTCAAATCATTGAACAGAACCTGTTATGAAGTTCGGAATAAAAGACCACCAAATTCAACTGGCTTCGAACCGTTTGGGGTACCGTGTACATTAATGAAAACAAAACATCAACCTAAGTTTGGTGAAAAGGCTGACGAAGGATATTTCCTAGGTTATGTGCCTAACTCACCAAACAAAAGGGTTTTTAACAAATCAAGCGTTACGGTAGAAATTGTGTATAACATTGATGTAACTAGTTATACACATGAACCCTAAACTGGTCCGGAATGGATATTTGATTATGATTCATTGTTTAAATCATTTAATATTCCTTTGGATGGAAATGCAGGTACAATTGAGCATGACTTATCGTCATTAAATGAATGACCACAGTCAAGGTTTTCAAAAGACAAGCTTTCCATCAACTTCTGAGCCTACAACGACAGACGATGGGTCTCCAGCAGAGAATGATTCTGTGTTACCTACAAACGAGAATCAAACTAGTACTTCAAATTCCGAAGATAGTGATCATCAGGAAGAAAATGTACCGTCTGAAGTCGTTCCCCCGCTAGGTGAGATAGGATCAAATTTAGGGGATAATCTTAGGGTCGATGAGATTGAAACATCATGTAACATCTGGCACTAAACCAGGTTAGCAACAATGACCTAATCTGTATTTAATAGTCAATTATAGCTTAATAAGTGGTCATTAGAAATTAATCAAGTGATTAACAAGGTTTATTAGAAAATCCAACTCAATTAGAATTAAATTCATCGGTGCGATGAATCGGGAAATCAATTAATCCGATCAATTTACGATATGAGGGATTAATTCAACTAAGTACATAATTAAATTATGATTAGTGACACTAATCATACACTAATACAATTACTTAACATTAATTATGCAAGACTAAAACAATTCATTAAAACAATGCATTCAAAAGTATTTATAAATTTACAAGAAAAGGGAAATACAAGAATACATTCTAAATACATTTATGAAAAAAATGAAAATAGACAAGTATTTCACCACATGGCCGGCCACCCTCATCAAGTACACAACCCCAATATTTTAATCTTCCAACCTTGCACCATCTACATCAAATCCTCTAACTCCATTCCCTTTCAAAATCACCCAAGATTACACTCCAACCCCACTCCTTCCATCTTTTCAAGACCTCTTTTTCCTCTATAAATAGAGACCAACCCTTTCATAATTTTCACACCAAAAATCCCTTCTTTTGTCTCTAAAAATCCGGCCACCCCTCTCAAAGCCAGAAGAAAGTTGCAACTTTGCATTCTTTCAACATTTCAAGAGTTCTTGGTGCAAGTCTTGCAAGGATTTCAACTTCTACTCATTTTCATTCCTATAATACATCAAAGTAAGTAAATACTAGCTTATATAATCTTATATTTATGTTTATATAAGTATTGCATAATATTTTAATCTTCCAACCTTGCACCATCTACATCAAATCCTCTAACTCCATTCCCTTTCAAAATCACCCAAGATTACACTCCAACCCCACTCCTTCCATCTTTTCAAGACCTCTTTTTCCTCTATAAATAGAGACCAACCCTTTCATAATTTTCACAACAAAAATCCCTTCTTTTCTCTCTAAAAATCCGGCCACCCCTCTCAAAGCCAGAAGAAAGTTGCAACTTTGCATTCTTTCAACATTTCAAGAGTTCTTGGTGCAAGTCTTGCAAGGATTTCAACTTCTACTCATTTTCATTCCTATAATACATCAAAGTAAGTAAATACTAGCTTATATAATCTTATATTTATGTTTATATAAGTCTTGCATAATATTTTAATCTTCCAACCTTGCACCATCTACATCAAATCCTCTAACTCCATTCCCTTTCAAAATCACCCAAGATTACACTCCAACCCCACTCCTTCCATCTTTTCAAGACCTCTTTTTCCTCTATAAATAGAGACCAACCCTTTCATAATTTTCACACCAAAAATCCCTTCTTTTCTCTCTAAAAATCCGGCCACCCCTCTCAAAGCCAGAAGAAAGTTGCAACTTTGCATTCTTTCAACATTTCAAGAGTTCTTGGTGCAAGTCTTGCAAGGATTTCAACTTCTACTCATTTTCATTCCTATAATACATCAAAGTAAGTAAATACTAGCTTATATAATCTTATATTTATGTTTATATAAGTCTTGAGGGATTAATTCAACTAAGTACATAATTAAATTATGATTAGTGACACTAATCATACACTAATACAATTACTTAACATTAATTATGCAAGACTAAAACAATTCATTAAAACAATGCATTCAAAAGTATTTATAAATTTACAAGAAAAGGGAAATACAAGAATACATTCTAAATACATTTTTGAAAAAAAATGAAAATACACAAGTATTTCATCACATGGCCGGCCACCCTCATCAAGTACACAACCCCAATATTTTAATCTTCCAACCTTGCACCATCTACATCAAATCCTCTAACTCCATTCCCTTTCAAAATCACCCAAGATTACACTCCAACCCCACTCCTTCCATCTTTTCAAGACCTCTTTTTCCTCTATAAATAGAGACCAACCCTTTCATAATTTTCACACCAAAAATCTCTTCTTTTCTCTCTAAAAATCCGGCCACCCCTCTCAAAGCCAGAAGAAAGTTGCAACTTTGCATTCTTTCAACATTTCAAGAGTTCTTGGTGCAAGTCTTGCAAGGATTTCAACTTCTACTCATTTTCATTCCTATAATACATCAAAGTAAGTAAATACTAGCTTATATAATCTTATATTTATGTTTATATAAGTCTTGCATAATATATATAATCACCAACAACAACAAGTTTCATAAAAACTCAAGTTTATAAGTTTCTAGTTTCTATTTTTAAGTTGTTTCTTTAAATGTGTTAATGAATATATGAACACATTATAAAAATGTTAATATTATGAAAACATGTGTTATATATGTATTTTATAACTTTTATAACTTTTATACAAGTAGTCTTTGAATAAACAACAAGAATCGTAAGTTGTTTCAAGTTTATAAACTGCGGATTTTCGGCAGAAAATTTATATCGACTTTGAAAAATCATTACTAATTCATAACTTAACGATATGAGTTGATTCTTGTCTCAAAAGTTAGATCTATGTCTTAACTATAGATCTGGAAGTTTTCATAATTTATTTTGGAGTTTAAGACCTCCAGAAATTATTTGGGAAACCGAAAGTTTGACAACTCAAAAATGGCCAATATAGGGTTTTTAACGAGCTTTTTCACCAACCTAAACATCTCGAAAAATGGCCGTTCTTGATTCTAAAAATCCTTTGTATATAGTAGTTTAATGTCCTAGAAAACCAAAGCCTAAAACGTTTTGAAGCTTGGTCAAAAACAGCCTCAAAGTAGGCCGAAAACCTCCGAAAAAGCTGGAAAATTATATATATATATATATATATATATATATATATATATATATATATATAAACTTGACGTTTTAAGCGGATTTTATTTATAAACTTGTAATGTTGGGTGATTTAAGACATAAAAATCTATAAATATATATATCATCATATATTAGAGATATTAAGTCCTTATTATCATTTAGGACTCGATAAAACTCACGCGACGCATCATCCTTCCATTCACGCTAAATAGCTTTTTACGCTAGTTTTTGCCATCGCAATCTCGGTGAGTTCTCATAGCCCCTATTTTCACACTGTTATGTTTTGGGGATGAAATACATGCTTCGTTTTTATATGGACACGAAAACATCTTCATTTCTATTATGTATTACACATGTGGTTCCATCAGCCCTTATATCATGAACCGTTAATTGCATTTATTTGTAAGCGCTAATATATTGTGGATAGATCTATCGGGAGTCATGTCCCCCATTCGGGTTAGTTCGGGTCGGCTAACAGCGATTGCATATATATTCAACACACGGTATTACAGTCGGGGATACTGCACAAGGCAAACTCATTTTAATTAAGCTTCGGTTGCATGATGGTTTATATGTAATACATAACATGGAATTTATGATTTTATAAATTCAAACTCTATTATTGTTGTCCATACAAGTCAGATTTACGTGTAAACCTATGAGCTCACCAACAATTTTTGTTGACGTATTTTAGCGTGTATTTTCAGGAAATTAAGGCAAGTCCACCACATTGGTAGTACTTTCAAGCTTCCGCACTTAAGGAGTCGCCCTCATTTTCAAACCGTCGGAGATTTGATTGCATTATTTTGGATAATTTAATTATGTATTTAAATCTCTGTACCTTGCGAACTACTTTTTATCATTTTCGGGTTATGTAAAACATTTCTATCATTTAAAGTTATATCGATGTATTTTTCAAAACGTCCATATAGTGGTCGTTCATTATGATTATGGTTACGCTTCCGCGATGTCACGTTTCGTTGCCAACCGAGGTAACGGGGTGTGACAGATTGGTATCAGAGCCATAGTTATAGTGAACTAGGTTGAATTAGTACCCTAGACTATAACTGCACTTAAGTTTTACTGATTTAAAAAAAATATTTTGTAACTAACTAAAAGACTATGAATGGACCTTGATAGCAGAAAACATGTCCCACCCGGAGACCATCATCTTGTCAGATTCAGAGGATGAGTACACCCCTACGAGCCCCGCAGTCACTGAGGTTTTCATTGAAGGTGAACCATCTGAAGAAGAAGACCCCTCCGAAGAACCAATGGAGGAGTCAGAAGAGGAACCTATGGAAGAAGATGACGACGGAGTCGATCCACCGCCCCCAGCAGTCCCCGCCCGCATTCCATACCACCCGGCGTAGCCATCAATCAAGCCATACCGCCCTTACCCAAACGACCCTAAGATGTTGTACACACCCCGAAAGAGGGTGATCACGCCGAGACGGGAGTCTATTCCCATCTCTACTCCCCAACCCAATCCCCCACCACAGCACCGACGGGTAGACGCCCGACGATGGGGATGGATGCCTGAGACCCTCCATGAGTGGAGGCAAGAGGAAGGAATCCCTTCCCACTTTGAGATCGGAGGACCATCCTCCGCACCTATTCCGTCACTCACCCAAGAACCCGCCGAACAAACCATACCACTCTTGGTAGCACGGTCTTCAAGGCATGATCTCCAACTTCGGTTGCTTAACCAAGACATCGGAGAAATGACCGCTCGTTTAGAGCGAGAGGAGTTACAAAACTCCAACTTATACTGGGCCAACCAGCACGCCCTCGCCATTCAGCAGGACGGACTAAATGAGCTTCGGCAATGATTAGCCTAGAGCGAGGCCCGTAATGAGGAGCTGACACAGCGCCTCAATGCTTTGGAAAAGGGAGAGACCCCTGATCACTCCCGCACCTAGTACCCCCTCTTCTCTATCTTTGTAATATTAGGAAATTATTATGTAATAGTGTAGGACTGAAAATTTTCGGGTAATAACCCGCCCCAATGTAAGAAAGTTATGAATGATTAATGAATATTGCAAGTTATTTATGAAATTGTGTTTGATGATTATAGTGTTGTGCCTTAAGAAAGATTACATCTTTAAGATTCAACTTCTTACACTATGCTCTTTCTTTAAACTTTAAGATAATGCAGCCAAGATGAACTATGAACGCTGCCGAAATTGAAGAACTAGTTGCACAAAGAGTGGCTGCTGCTATAGCCACTTATGAGACAAACTGGAACAGTTCAGCTAATGGAGATGGTGGTGCTAGCCGCACCACGGGAGGAACTGAAACCCACTCAAAGGGTTGTGGAATTAAGGGATTTTTGAGCTGCAAGCCCCGATACTTCAATGGAACTGAAGGAGCCGTTAGATTAGTACGATGGTTCGAAAAGTTAGAGTCTGTCTTCCGTGTTAGCGGATGCATTGAAGGAGACAAGGTGAAGTTCGCCACCCACACTCTGCGAGACAGCGCATTGACACGGTGGAACTCGTATACCCAGTCTGTGGGAATTGATGCAGCTTACCAACTCGCGTGGTCCGAGTTAAAGCAGATGATGACCGATGAGTATTGCCCGAGGAATGAGCTACAGAAAATGGAATCAGAATTTTGGAATCTGGCTATGAAGGGAACGGATGTAGCTGGGTACACCAACCGATTTCACGAACTGAGTATTCTGTGCCCTCAGATGGTGACCCTGAGTACAAGAAAATCGAGCGTTACATTTTGGGACTCGCTCCTCAAATTCAAGGAAATGTCACTGCCTCCAACCCATCCACCATACAGGATGCCATCAGAATGGCCAACAATCTTATGGATCAAGTGTCCCGGAGAAATGAAGCCAAGGTCGGGGAAAACAAGAGGAAGTGGGAGGACAAGTCCGGGAGGAATACGTGTTCGCAATCCAAGAAGCCAGAGACCATCAAGGCTTATGTAGCAGGAGCTGAGTCAAGGAAGGGCTACACAGGTACCAAGCCTTTCTGCACCCAATGCACCTTTCATTACAATAACGTTCCCTGCCCAACCCCTTGTGGAAAATGCAAGCGTATTGGTCATGTGGCCAAGGACTGTAAATTTGGAACCCCGGGTGTCAATGGCAGCAATCAGAGAGGCTGCTATGAATGTGGAGCTGTCGGGCACTTCAGGAATGAGTGCCCGAAGTTGAAAAATGGTGGAGGAGTTCAGGGGAGAGCTTTTGTGTTAGGAGCAGGTGACGCTCGTCAGGATCCCCATGTGGTATCAGGTACGTTTCTTTTAAATGACATTTACGCTTACGTACTCTTTGATACTGGGGCTGATAGGAGCTTTAAATCTGATAAGTTTAGTAAGCAATTGAATGCCACTCCTTTTCCCTTAGACAACTCTTATACTATAGAACTAGCTGACGGTAAAATAATAGAGGCAAGTAGTATTATTAAGGAATGTACACTGAAGCTGTCAGATCATCCCTTTAAGATAGACTTGATGCCAATAGAACTCAGAAGTTTTGATATAGTAATTGGCATGGATTGGTTGTCACACAATCATGCCGAGATTTTGTGCAGTAAGAAAGTGGTATGGATACAACTCCACAAAAAGAAGGTCCTAACAGTCCAAGGGGAAAGAAAGAACCGTCAGCTGAATGTCATATCCGGTCTAAGAACATTAAAGTGTCTTAGAAAAGGTTGCCATGCGGTATTAGTACAGATTGCAGAAAAAGAGTCGGAGGAGAAACGACTCGAGGATATCCCAGTGGTTTGTGACTATCCGAAGGTCTTCCCGGAAGATTTGCCTGGGCTTCCGCCAGCTAGACAAGTGGTGTTTCAAATCGATTTGGTGCCGGGAGCTGCACCGGTCGCAAGAGCCCCATATAGACTCGCTCCTTCTGAAATGCAAGAGCTATCCAATCAACTACAAGAGTTGATGGATAAAGGATTCATTCGACCAAGTTCCTCACCTTGGGGAGCTCCGGTCTTGTTCGTGAAAAAGAAAGACGGATCCTTCAGAATATGCATAGACTACCGAGAGCTAAACAAGTTGACAGTAAAGAACCGCTACCCCCTTCCCAGAATTGACGACCTGTTTGACCAACTACAGGGATCCAACTTCTATTCTAAGATTGATCTGCGATCCGATTATCATCAAGTAAAGGTTTGGGAAGAAGACATTCCCAAGACAGCATTCAGAACTCGTTATGGACATTACGAATTCCAGGTGATGCCATTCGGTTTGACCAACGCACCAGCCGTATTCATGGACCTCATGAATCGAGTGTGTAAACCGTATCTGGACAAATTTGTAATAGTTTTCATAGACGACATCCTCATCTATTCCAGAAATAAGGAGGAGCAGGAAAAACATCTCAAGCTGATCTTGAAGTTGTTAGAGAAGGAGCAGTTATACGCCAAATTTTCAAAGTGTGAATTTTGGTTGCGAGAAGTTAAATTCCTTGGACATGTGATCAACAGCCAGGGAATCCAAGTTGATCCATCAAAAATCGAGGCCATAAAGAACTGGGCGATTCCTAGAACTCCCACTGAAATCCGCCAATTTCTAGGACTTGCCGGTTATTATAGGCGATTTATCGAAAACTTCTCAAAAACAGCAAGTTCCCTAACAGAGTTGACTCGAAAGGATGTAAAATATGTCTGGGGTGAAGAGCAAGAAAAGGCGTTTCAGCAGTTAAAGCAAAGATTGTGTAGTGCACCAATTCTGTCCTTACCTGAAGGAACTGAAAATTTTGTGGTCTACTGTGATGCCTCACACAATGGATTAGGTTGTGTGCTCATGTAAAGGGATAAAGTCATTGCTTACGCATCACGACAGCTCAAAATTCACGAGGTGAACTATACGACTCATGACTTGGAGCTTGGAGCAGTGGTGTTTGCTCTCAAAATATGGAGGCACTACCTGTACGGAACCAAGTGCACGGTGTTCACAGACCATAAAAGCCTTCAGCATATCCTGAATTAGAAAGAGTTAAATATGAGGCAACGTCGTTGGGTTGAACTACTTAGCGATTATGACTGCGAAATTCGTTATCATCCAGGGAAGGCGAATGTCGTAGCTGATGCCTTGAGCCGAAAGGAACGGGTTAAGCCATTGAGAGTCTGAGCTTTGGTCATGACTATACAGTCAAACCTAAACTCTCAAGTCCGCGAGGGACAAGAAGAAGCAGTCAATGAGGGTAATCTACTGGATGAAGCCTTGAGAGGTATGGATAAGCAGTTTGAAATCAAGTCAGATGGATGTCGGTACTTCATGGGCAGAATTTGGCTACCAAAATCTGGAGGAGTAAGGAAACTGATAATGGATGAAGGGCCTAAAACAAGATATGCTATTCATCCAGGGTCAGATAAGATGTACCACGACTTGAAGGGAATGTACTGGTGGCCAAACAAGAAGGCTGACATTGCTACCTATGTCAGCAAGTGCTTAACATGTTTGAAGGTTAAGGCCGAGCACCAGAAACCATCAGGATTGCTAGTTCAACCAGAAATACCCCAGTAGAAGTGGAAAAACATCACCATGGATTTCATCGCCAAGTTGCCAAAGACTTCTGGAGGTTATGACACTATTTGGGTGATTGTGGATCGACTTACCAAGACCGCACACTTCCTGCCAATCAAGAAAACTGGTAAGATGGATAAGTTAACACGAATTTATCTTAAAGAAGTCATCTCAAGGCATGGAGTGCTAGTGTCAATCATATCAGACAGGGACAGCCGGTTCACATCAAGATTTTGGCAGTCTTTGCAAGAAGCACTGGGTACACGTCTAGATATGAGCACAGCCTATCACCCGCAAACGGATGGTCAGAGTGAAAGGACGATTCAGACATTGGAAGACTTGCTAAGGGCATGTGTTATCGACTTTGGCAAAAGTTGGGATAGGCACCTGCCATTAGTGGAGTTTTCCTATAACAACAGTTATCACTCAAGTATTAAGACCGCCCCATTTGAGGCACTCTACGGGCGAAAGTGTCGATCACCACTTTGTTGGGCTGAAGTAGGAGATAGTCAGATTACTGGACCCGAGATCATCCAGGAGACTACAGAAATGATACTCCCAGATTCGTAACCGAATAAAGATCGCGCGGGATCGACAGAAAAGCTATGCCGATGTTCGACGGAAGGATTTGGAATTTCAAGAGGGAGATCAAGTAATGTTGAAAGTCTCGCCTTGGAAAGGCGTAATCCGTTTTGGGAAACGAGGAAAACTCAACCCTTGTTATATCGGACCTTTCAAGATCACCAAAAGAATTGGCCCGGTAGCTTACCGACCCGATCTGCCCCCAGAGCTTAGTAACGTTCATAATACCTTCCACGTGTCCAATCTTAAGAAGTGTCTGGCTGATGAATCACTCGTTATACCCACGGACAAGCTGGAGTTAGACGATAAGTTGAACTTCATTGAGCAGCCGGTAGAAATAATGGACCGAGAAGTCAAGAAACTAAAGCACAGTCGGACCCCGATAATAAAAGTCAGATGGAACTCTAAGCGAGGTCCTGAGTTTACATGGGAACACGAAGATCAGTTCCGAGAAAAATATCCTCAGCTGTTCTCAAATACTCAAGCAGTGGAGAACACGAGCTAATTTCGGGACGAGATTCCCTTAACAGGGGGAGACTGTAACATCCGACACTAAACCATGTTAGCAACAATGACCTAATCTGTATTTAATAGTCAATTATAGCTTAATCAGTGGTCATTAGAAATTAATCAAGTGATTAACAAGGTTTATTAGAAAATCCAACTCAATTAGAATCAAATTCATCGGTGCGATGAATCGGGATATAAATTAATCCTATCAATTTACGATATGAGGGATTAATTCAACTAAGTACATAATTAAATTATGATTAGTGACACTAATCATACACTAATAAAATTACATAACATTAATTATGCAAAACTAAAACAATTCATTAAAATAATGCATTCAAAAGGATTTATAAATTTACAAGAAAAGGGAAATACAAGAATACATTCTAAATACATTTATGCAAAAAAAAAATGAAAATACACAAGTATTTCATCACATGGCCGGCCACCCTCATCAAGTACACAACCCCAATATTTTAATCTTCCAACCTTGCACCATCTACATCAAATCCTCTAACTCCATTCCCTTTCAAAATCACCCAAGATTACACTCCAACCCCACTCCTTCCATTTTTTCAAGACCTCTTTTTCCTCTATAAATAGAGACCAACCCTTTCATAATTTTCACACCAAAAATCCCTTCTTTTCTCTCTAAAAATCCAGCCACCCCTCTCAAGGCCAAAAGAAAGTTGCAACTTTGCAGTCTTTCAACATTTCAAGTGTTTTTGGTGCAAGTCTTGCAAGGATTTCAACTTCTAATCATTTTCATTCCTATAATACATCAAAGTAAGTAAATACTAGCTTATATCATCTTATATTTATGTTTATATAAGTCTTGCATAATATATATAATCACCAACAACAAGTTTCATAAAAACTCAAGTTTATAAGTTTCTAGTTTCTATTTTTAAGTTGTTTCTTTAAATGTGTTTATGAATATATGAACACATTATAAAAATGTTAATATTATGAAAACATGTGTTATATATGTGTTTTATAACTTTTATACAAGTAGTCTTTGAATAAACAACAAGAATCGTAAGTTGTTTCAAGTTTATAAACTGCGGATTTTCGACAAAAAATTTATATCGACTTTGAAAAATCATAACTAATTCATAACTTAACGAAATGAGTTAATTCTTGTCTCAAAAGTTAGATCTATGTCTTAATTATATATCTGAAAGTTTTCATAATTTATTTTGGAGTTTAAGACCTCCAGAAATTATTTGGGAAACCGAAAGTTTGACAGCTCAAAAATGGCGAACATAGGGTTTTTAACGAGCTTTTTCACCAACCTAAACATCTCGAAAAATGGCCGTTCTTGATTCTAAAAATCCTTTGTATATAGTAGTTTAATGTCTTAGAAAACCAAAGCCTAAAACGTTTTGGAGCTTGGTCAAGAACAGCCTCAAAGTAGGCCGAAAAACCTCCGAAAAACCTGGAAAATTATATATATATATAAACTTGACGTTTTAAGCGGATTTTATTTATAAACTTGTAATGTTGGGTGATTTAAGACATAAAAATCTATAAATATATATATCATCATATATTAGAGATATTAAGTCCTTATTATCATTTAGGACTCGATAAAACTCACGCGACGCATCATCCATCCATTCACGCTAAATAGCTTTTTACGCTAGTTTTTGTCATCGCAATCTCGGTGAGTTATCATAGCCCCTATTTTCACACTGTAAGGTCTACCACTGACAGATCTATCTAGACGCGGACCCGTTAACGAGTGCGGAATCCTCGTTGACGGTTTAGACGGACAACTCTCAACCAACGGAAACACGGAGACTATTAGACGCTGAACGAACGACACACGAACGATCCTACGTACTAATTCTCTCCGAAACGGGACTCACCTAGCTGATAAACTCGAGATCGCCTCTTGCTTAATTCCTCACGAATTCTGCCAAAGGTCTGCTAATCATTCGAGTCTATCCCTAATTATAGACCCTGATTCGAGTCTGTTGTGGGCCAACCTCGAATCTGGCCTAAGGCCTCATTCGAATCTGTCCATCTGACAGATTCGAATCTAACCTATTCGAATCTAAGGATACATTCGAATCTATCACAGATTCGAATGTCTTCCTTTACATATTCGAATCTAACCAATACACTTAAACACTTAAGTGATGAAACTTATAATATTACCTTATGATTGATTTTATCTTTGAGTTTTATGTTTGAACTTCTTGTAAAAACGTTACATCAAGTTCAAACATACAAACACTGATAAACATCAATCATATATAATATATATACCAAACATATGCAAAATCACAATGTAAGACAACTTAGACTGCTATCGTCACACGGGATGTACCAACAGACTCCCCCTTGACGATAGCTTCTAATAATTCACACATTTGATTTAAGAACATGGTTTATTATTGATTCAAAATACTACTAGCATACAGACCTTTTTCTACACATACCTTGACTACATTTTCATATTTACTCGCTTCAGCATCCATATGTGCGTCACTGGAAATCTTACAGTTATACAAGATCTGCAAGTCTTCTTTAGATAAGTTCACCAGGTGAAGCGGGTCATAGACTCTAAGAATAACCTTTTCTTCTAAGTCTTCCATAACCGCTTCCCCAGTTTCTGTGTCAGCATACCACCACTTCAGATTCTTCAGAATGTTTTGTGGCATTGGCTTGAGAGGTACCTTCCTAAGACACCTGGCTGGCTTATAATGAATCCTCATCCAAGGTCTACCAGTTAGAGGGTCGATACGTGATGGATCCTCAACTCTTTTCCCAACTCTTGGACTCAGACGCTCAAACTTCCTCGATCTTCCCTCCTTTCTTATTATTCTTGCGATAACGTCCGCATAGGGATCATTGCCAATGTTTATCAGATCTTTCCATGCTAGATCTGCAATTTCAATCTTTGGCAGGGAATTGAACGCCTTTAAGGTTCGCCTCATGTACTGAAGCCCGTCTTTTCTCTTTATTATGAATAGCTGCAGTTCTCTGTCAAAGAACCAGCTTAAAATTCTCTCAGACAGCTTCCCCGTACCTGACACTCTCATTGTCCTTTTAATTGCAGCTTCCTTCTCTTCAGCCCTGAACCATAGCTTTCGTTTTTCTTCATTGGTTAGCTCTCTTGCAGGTTCCTCTGTCGATGGCTGAGGATTTAAAGCAACATTCACTATATCTGCATCGACAATGTTATGTCCATCAATCATATAAGTATCTGTGATAGGATTCTGCTGCACAATTATCTCGTCAGCTTCATCATCCTCATCAGCAAGTACTTCATCATCTGATCGCCAGTCGACTATCTCCTCTGGCGCAATCTCCCCTTCTTCAAGCTCTTCATCTTCGTTATCAAAGCCTACATCCAGTGGATCATCATCAAGATCCATGAGCGCTTCAATCATCTCATTGATCTCAAAGTCTGTAGGCTCCTTAGACGAACTAGCTTCACCCCTGTGTCCTTCGCCTTGACTAGGCTCCCCCTGAATTTGAGTAATTTGAGCTGCAGGAAAATCTACAGACTCAATCTCTTTATTTGCACTGGGATCATTGCCTTCATCATCATCATCTTCTCGCTGAACTTCCTAATCTTTACAACTTGTCTCCCCCTGAGTTTGTAGATTTTTCATAAGCTGCTCTAGGAGGGACCGCATTGCTCGGATCTCAGACGATTGGTCAGTGACAAAAGATTTAAGCTCAGTGTTTTCATCTCTTACACCTTCAATAATCATTCTCAACTCAGCATTCTCCTTAAACACTTAAGTGATGAAACTTATAATATTACCTTATGATTGATTTTATCTTTGAGTTTTATGTTTGAACTTCTTGTAAAACGTTACATCAAGTTCAAACATACAAACACTGATAAACATCAATCATATATAATATATATACCAAACATATGCAAAATCACAATGTAAGACAACTTAGACTGCTATCGTCACACGGGATGTACCAACACACACTGTTATGCTTTGGGGATGAAATACATGCTTCGTTTTTATATGGACACGAAAACATCTTCATTTCTATTATGTATTACACATGTGGTTCCATTAGCCCTTATATCATGAACCGTTAATTGCATTTATTTGTAAGCGCTAATATATTGTGGATAGATCTATCGGGAGTCATGTCCCCCATTCGGGTTAGTTCGGGTCGGCTAACAGCGAGTGCATATATATTCAACACACGGTATTACAGTCGGGGATACTGCACAGGGCAAACTCATTTTAATTAAGCTTCGGTTGCATGATGGTTTATATGTAATACATAACATGGAATTTATGATTTTATAAATTCAAACTCTATTATTGTTTTCCATACATGTCAGATTTACGTGTAAACCTATGAGCTCACCAACAATTTTTGTTGACGTATTTTAGCGTGTATTTTCAGGAAATTTTGGCAAGTCCATCACATTGGTAGTACTTTCAAGCTTCAGCCCTTAAGGAGTCGCACTCATTTTCAAACCGTCGAAGATTTGATTGCATTATTTCGGATAATTTAGTTATGTATTTAAATCTCTGTACCTTGCGAACTACTTTTTATCATTTTCGGGTTATGTAAAATATTTCTATCATTTAAAGTTATATCGATGTATTTTTGAAAACGTCCATATAGTGGTCGTTCATTATGATTATGGTTACGCTTCCGCGATGTCGCGTTTCGTTGCCAACCGAGGTAACGGGGTGTGACACATCAAGGATAAATAAGGATCATCCGGTTGAGAGCATAATAGGAGATTCGCATTCTGGTGTGAGAACTAGGAGTAGTTTGAATAACAACATTGTGTTGTTGTCAATGATTAATGACTCCGAGGCTTTTCTCACTTGTCTTTATTCGTGTTTTATCTCACAAGAGGATCCGAAGAATGTGTAAATGGCACTAAAAGACAATTCTTGGGTTGAAGCGATGCAAGAAGAACTGTCACAATTCAGAAAGTTAGAAGTGTGGGAGTTAGTGCCTCTACCGCGAGGAGAAGTTGCTATAGGAACCAAATGGGTTTTTATGTGCAAAAGAGATGATCGGAGTATCGTCACTCGCAACAAGGCAAGACTTGTAGTAAAGGGTTTCAACCAAGAAGAGGGAATATATTACAATGAGGTGTTTTCACCAGTGGCAAGACTCGAAGCAATTCGTCTGTTTCTAGCCTTTGTGTCCTTCAAAGGATTTAAAGTCTATCAGTTGGATGTAAAGAGTGCATTCCTGTATGGCAAGGTGAAGGAACTGGTATATGTCAAACAACCGCCCGGGTTTACAGATCCAAATTATCCAGACAGAGTGTATCGTCTTGATAAGGCTCTGTATAAATTACATCAAGCACCAAGGGCATGGTATGAAACACTATCAACTCATATTTTAGACAACGGGTTTGAAAGAGGGAGAATTGATAGTACATTTTTCGTAAAGAGAAAGGGAGAACATTTTATCTTGGTACAAGTGTACGTGGATAGCATCATTTTTGGGCCATCAGACGAGCAGACGTGCAAAGATTTCGAGAAGGTGATGAAGTCAAAGTTTGAGATGAGTGCTATGGGTGAGTTAAAATTCTTTCTGGGTTTGCAAGTTGAACAAAGGAAGGAGGGAATGTTTATCCATCAGATGAAGTATGTCTACGATATTCTAGAGCGCTTCGGGATGGAGGGAACAAAGCTGACTGCTCACTTTAATACACCGATTCAAGTGAATCACAATCTCGGACCGGGTACAGAAAGTGATACTGATGTGGATCCGACTCTATATCGGGCCATGATCGGACCACTCATGTATTTAACTGCTTCTAGACCTGACATAATGTTTGCTGTGTGTATTTGTGCTAGGTTTCAAGCCAATCCGAAATAAATGCATATGAAAGATGTGAAGCGGATTCAGAGATACCTCAAGTCGAAACCGAAGCTGGGACTTTGGTATCACGCTGATGGTGATCTTGAATTGGAAGCATTCACGGATTCAGACTATGGAGGTTGCAGCTTGAATCGAAAGTCAACAACTGGAGGTTGTCAGTTCCTTGGAGGGAGGCTCGTATTCTGGCAATGCAAGAAACAGACTTCGGTAGCTGTGTCAACGTGCGAGGCCGAATATGTAGCTGTTGGTAGTTGCTGTTCACAGGTTTTGTGGATACAACAACAATTGCGGGATTACAATTTGACTTACACTCATACTCCCATTAGGATAGATAACCAATCTACAATTGCTATAACTAATAATCCAGTTAAACACAGTAAAACAAAGCACATAGTCATAAGACATCATTTTATACGTGATTGTGCGGAAAAGAACTTAATAAAACTGGTAAAAGTGGCAACGGAAGATAATAATGCTGATTTATTCGCTAAATCTTTTGATAAGTCACGCTTTGAGTTGTTAGTTCAACTGAATGGTATGCGTAATCCAGAGTAACTTGACTTTAGTACATTTTCTTTCTTTTATATAGTAAGTTAGTAGTTAAGTGGAATTTATTTCATTTTATAGTAATTTAGTGTTTAGGTATAATTTATTTCCTTTTATAGTAAGTTAGTAGGTTAGTTTATTAGCCTATCTTATTTATGAAAAACAAAAGAAAAAAGAGAGAAAACAATAAAAAAAATTTCAAAAAAGGAGAATATTAGAAAATTGAGTCAAGTCTTACATACATAGGTTCAAAGTGACGATAATTAGCATAGTCGATGCAATCTCTAAGTGTTAAGCTTTCACACATAATGCACCTTAAACTCTAAGTGATATACATTTTCTTGTTTGATGTGTTGGTAGGCATAATACACAATGGGAATCTCAAAAAGCTAATAAAATATTTCAAGAAAATGTCTTATGAGTAACTAACTTAGATGTATGACCAAATGGTCTTAATTTCTATGTTAGAGACATATAGACAATGATTCTAAATGAGGTATGCAAATTTTCTGGGGGATATATAGCAACATCAAATGCATCTTAAAGAAAAGAAAAGAAAAGAAAAATTTTGATAAAAAGAGAGAGTCAAAACAAGTCGCTTTGTTGTACGTAAGTACAGACCCGTCACCTCTGTTTTGACTCGAGTTAGCAAGATAAGTTGCTTTGTTGTATGTAAGTACAGACCTGTCACCGCTGTCTTGCTAGCTTTCAATAAACTTTAAGACAAACTAAGACACTCTGTTGTATGTAAATACAGAACTGTGTCCGACGTTTTCCTTTTAAAGAAAATTTGCAATACCGAAAAGTTAAAATCATTGTGTGTCTGCCTTGATCATAGAATTATGTCTAAGTATGGTACACGTATGATAGTTTCTTGATAAATAAAAAGGCCAAGGGATATTCCAAAGTGTAAAATATTTAAAGGGAAAATCATACCGAAAATCGACTTGGTTTGTATTTCACGACAAACAATCAAAGGAATCAAAAATTCCTAAGTGTGAACGTATAATACTGAAAGTGCGTATCGACACCGCTATCTGATTGAACTTTTCTTTGACTTTCTCAAAAAATTATTCTGTTAGAATAGGTCAAAAATTTTAAAATGTAGTTTAGAGTAGCTTAAGTTTAAAATTTGTTCAATATTTTATTTCATTTTATCTTATCTTATTTTATTTTTATTTTTATTTTATTTTAAGTAGGAAAAAAGGTCAAAGTTACTAGGATGCATTTCTCATTGAATAAACAAATATTGCGTGAAAATATGTAGCTTGGTGTGGATGACTTTGCACGGTTTAAAAAAATTTCGTTACACGAAAAAGTTGAAAAAGCTGAAGTTAATTCAAGGATTTTCAAAATTTTCAATTAAGTTCGAATTTCAGACAAATTCGAACTAAACTTCGAATTTGTCAGGAAGTTCAAATTTATGGCAAGTTCGAAGGTAGTTGGTATAAATAGGTCAACAGTACGTCATTTAAGGCACCTACCTTTGACTTTATTCATTCGAACTTGTCTGGCGATTTCGAACTTGTTCATTCGAACTTGTCGCATTCGATTTTCTTCCTATTCCTCGAAGTTTTACACACTTTTCTCGAACCTAATCACATACTTCGGTATAATAATCATTATTATACAAAGTTTGGGTAGTTTAGGACCTTTATATGGCAAAAAATCGAGTTTATTTGATAGTTTTGGGTTTAAACTATATGGTTTAAAATCACAAATGTTAACCGGTAAAAGTTCAAATAAAATATATATAACTTCGATTAGAACCCAATAGGACTAGACTCTACTATTTTTTAAGTCAAATTGGGTTAAAATCTTGGATTTTTGTTTGAAGATGGCCGACTTCGAACATGTTCTTCATGTTCGAACTTCTTACAAGTTCGAACTTGTTGAAATATCTACAAGTTCGAAGTCAGTCAAGTTCAAACATAATCCTCAAATTTCTTTAAATTCGAATGTCTTAAAATAAATTCGAACTTGTCTAAATTCGAATGTGTTGGATTTCGAACTTATGTAGGTTCCAATTTATGCATTCGAAATAAAGAAGTTTCATTTTATTTTACATTACTAATATTGCTTGTTGATTCTGTGTACAGATGTGGGTGATGGGGCTTTCTATAATAAACATAACATGGTTATGTCATTGGATAGAGAATTACCAGAAGCTCAGCCGTACAGGCATATGGTCGACTTTCTGATTCAGTCGCGAGTCTCGTATGCTTTGACTCATAATCTGCATCGTTCTGCCGTATGTACGTCAATTTTGGGAGCATCTCCAAGTGGATTGCTTAGTAACGCCAACAGTTCTAAGAACAAGGGTTGGGGGACAGCCAATCGTATTTTCGGCTGAGATGTTGCGTCAAATCCTATAGCTAGGCACAGAGGACCAAGAAGCGGGGCCTATAGATTTCCTGCTACACATCAGGCAAGCGACATTTTTGCGAATGGGATACGCCCAAGACATTACTAAGGCCTCATATGTGAAGAGTGGCGTGATTGGCCAATGGCGTTATCTGGTGCACGTCATAATGGTTTGTTTTGCGCCGAAGAAGGCAGGTTTTGATACTATGGTGTCCAAGCTTCAATCAGCGTTGATTTCCTTAGTAAACAACAAGCGATTCAGTTTTTCTGAAATGTTCTTTTGGGAGTTTGTGCACCAAATCACAGCTCCGATGAGGGAACGCTTTTTGATGTATCCTCGATTCGCCAAGATGATCATCCATCACTTTTTGCCTAATTTGCCACAACTTACAGATACACATGGCGTGGCCATAATTGACATGAGGATTTTTGCTGATTGCCAGTCGCATAATGCGAGAAAGGCTGAGCAGATCAGGCCGCAAGTGGCACCTCTGTTTGGAGAAGTTATTGACCCTGATTTTGTAGCCCCAGAGGGTGATAACTGGGCAGGTGAAGCTCCACAACAACAACAACAACAACAAAAACAACAACCTCAACAACAACAACAACAACAACAACAACAACAACAACAACAACAACGTCAGAGGCAAAGAGCTCCGGCTAGACAAGCACCGGCAGCTAGGCCAACCTCCAGCTGACAATCAGAATCAACTGCAGCTGGTCCATCCATGGACGCTGCAGGCCCGTCGAGTTCAGCTCCATAGTTTGATCAGAGGGCACAGACCCTAGAAGAAATTTGGGCTCAAGGAACGGCTACTGAGGAAGATATTGCAGCAGAAATTAGTTCATGAGATTTTGGAGCCTCCAACTGAGTACAATGATATATTTAAAGAGATTGACGAATACCAGCCATCTGAAGCTGAGTATATGGACACTGAAGTCTAGGTTGAAGAAGAAGAAAGAATGCAGACTAAGGCTGAGGGTCAAATAGAGACTGCCTCCGAGTCTGACTCTGACTCAAGTTCTGACTTCTGAGGAAGCAGAAGCTGTTGAAGTTGTTGATCCGGCTGTCAGAATTGGCAGATATGGATCGAGACTAGTGGTTAGTAGACAAAAAATGACAAGACGAGTAGGTAGAGATGAAGAGGAAGAAGACTCTGATTTTGAAGAGGAAGAAGAAGTTCCACTCGTGCCTAGGCATAGGGCGAGGCAGCATAGATTCATGCAGGGATCTCCATCCACTTCTGCTACTGAGCCTCTGTTACCAGCTGCTCAATCAACTCCAACCACCGGTCCATCAACTTCCACCCCCACTCCATCAACATCATCTACATTCAATGACAATCAGTGGTTCACAGAGCTGAAAGGAAAGGTGGACTTCTAAACAGTCCAAATTTTTCAACTTTCAACGGTAGTGAAAGAGCTTCAAGCGCATAATGCAAGACTTGATCAACAAAATGTTGAGTTGAGAACAACGGTAGCTAATCAAGCGTCCGAGATGAAGATAATGAAAACTCTCCTAGAGCAGTTATTGAAAAATCTGCGAGCTCAGGGGGAGAGTAGTTGCAAAGAAGCTGAGGTAAGGAGAGAAGATGACTCAGGCAATGATCCAGATGATGAAAGAGAGAGTGAGCTAGAAGATCTTTCTTAGAAGACTGCTCAGCAAGCTCAAATTCAGGGGGAGCCTGGTCAGTCGGGTGTGAGAGAAGGAAGAGAAGGAGAGTTTGATGATCAAGATGACTTTGAGTTTGATCAAGAAGAGTTGGAGGAAGGAGAGTTTATTCCTTCAGAGATTGTGGATTGGATGTTGGATGAAGAGGTTGTAGAAGATGAGGATGACAATGTTGATGAAGTCGTCATCCCAAAACAACCTATCACTGAACAAAATATTCACAATGAACAGAAAGTGAAAGAGTTGGCTTGGAAAGAACTGATCAATCTAGGAGACGACCCACATGCTGAAGTTGTTGCTAAGATTATACGAAGGGAGGGTCGATCTGGAAGATTTGAAAGGATTAAGCCAAGATTAGGTAAAAGAGTTGAAGATCTGTCGAGACTAGATCCCCACACTAGAAAGCCTTGGGCTAAGATGGTTTACAAGACAGTCCAATGCCTCAAGAAAGTGCCGATAAAGTCAATGCCACAGGATGTACTGAGAAACATTAAGTGGTGGTATGTTGACAATGAAACAACGGAAACAGTGATGGAGGACTACGAGGACAACGTAATTTTGAAAGTATACGATCCACTGCATCTCATAAACTTATCTAAGGACGACCTGAGAAAACTTCATGATCAGCCGATTTTCATCTATGAGGGCTGGAGATCAGAAGGCAGGAAGTTCCAGAAGGTAGTTAGAGTTTGTATAGATTAGAGATTGTATGCTGGTAGTAGTTTATATAGTTCTAGCACTTAGACAAAATATATATAGTTAGAAGCTATCGTCAAGGGGGAGTCTGTTAGTGCATCCTGTGTGACGATAGCAGTCTAAGTATAGACGATATTTTGTAATAGTAAATTTGTTCGTAATTGCATATTAATACACGTTTGTTATTTGTTTGATATATATGTTTGATATTCATTGTTTGTATGTTTGAACTTATAAGTTCAAACATAAGTTGAAAGATAAGTTCAAACATATGTTCAAAGATAAGTTCAAACAGAAAGTTTAAAGGTCATGGTTCGAACTTATGGAGGACTAGTTCGAAGGGCCTTGGGCTTGGTCGAACTTGTCCAGATCAAGTTCGAATCAGAGGTTGTAATTTAGGGTTAATTCGTTTTAATTAAGGACTTTTGCATAATTCGATCAAAGATTAAGGCAGAGGTGATCTCGAACTTGCAAGTCGATTTTGTTTTTGTTCTTGGAGAGAATCACGTGTCAGGACGTTCTACTGTTCGAGGATTCCGCACTCGTTGGACGGCGTTGCGTTAAGATAGTATCCGTAATTACGCGACCTTACAAATACCGTATAATCAAAGGGTCGGTCATAGGTGAAGGCGGCAAACATGGCGAGCACGTGAATCGAGGTAAAGTCATGGCCTGAGTGCTTTCTCGTAAAGCACTTGTTTATAACGTCAAAGAAGACCCTCCAGTGAGACTGGAGTTTATTGGTCTTGAAGTCGGATGGTTTGGATAATTGACCATCATAGCCTATGGTTAGGATTTCTTGTAGGGTCTGGGCTGGGGTTGGAATGGGTGCATAGGAATATTTTGTGACGGAGATGTTTTCGGTGGGTAGACGGAGAATGTGGAGGATAGCGCGAAGGGTTAGGCGAATGGGTACAGAGTCTATGGTAGTGGTGAAATGAGGTACTGCCTCATTGACGAATGTAAGATGGTGCCAGAACTGTTGGAAGTATATTATGGGAACGGAGATTGCAGAGGTTAGGGAATAGAAAATGGGATCGCCTTTGAGGATATCAAAGGTGATATCCTCGGCTTCACAACGGAGGATTGATAGGTCTAATTGCCAGTTATGGGGGGCAAACTCAGTGAATTGGTCAGCTGAAAGTAGAGTTTATTTAGGCAATTGTTCGTTATTATTCGGGATGGCTGGATGGGGAATGGTGAGGGTGATATGGGAATCCATTAGTCCTATATAAATGCAACATAGTTAGTTAAGCAGATTTGTCTAAAAATAATACATTGATGTAAAGTCTGAAATAAATGTGAAATTGAACCCGTCTATTCTGTTTAAAGCATTAGGATTTTTATCAATAGAATGTGAATTCTACTGAATAAAATCCAAAGTTGATCGTTGAGAGATCAATGTTAGAATAGACGTGTTCACTCAAACACATATTTTGAACTAGAACCAATGATGCAAGGACATGGAATTTTTTATTTGGTTTTTGATTTATATTAGAAAAAAATGAAATACAAAAATGGAAAAATGTAAGAAAAAAATGCTAAGTGGTGAAATTTGGATCAACCGAATTTCAGATGCATAGGGACGAATTTCGGGTAGGGTAGAAATTCGGGTGATGTTATCCGAATTTCTGGTGGGATAGAAACTCGGATGGAATGAAGCATGAAACAAGTTAAAAATTAAAGAAAAACTAAGTAGGGAAACACATGTGGGGGTGACCAGAATTTCGGATGAATCCGAAATTCGGGTGAGAAAAGACTATTCTAAACACTTCGTTTAAAAATGAAGTTACAAATTCCAGATTGGGTTTGAAATTCGTGTGGACCCAAATTTCGGGTGAGGCAGGACCCGAATTCGGAACCGACCGATGTTCGGGTGAACCCAAATTCGGGTGCACCAAGGATAAAAATTATATATTTTCTAAGTACAATGTCAGGTGATCCGAATTTCAGGTGAAACGAAATTCGGATGGGGTCCATGAAATATGAAACATTAAAATTTTAATTTGTTGTATGTTTGGAACATCCGAATTTCGGAAGGAACTGAAATTCGGATGTACCGGAGTTTATACTTAGAAACATTTGCAATAAATGAGTTCATGCACATGTAAACGTGTATTGTTCAAAATATTCACAAAAATGCATATCCTAAAGCTAAAAATGATAAGGAACATTTTATTTAACTAAAGTAACTTATAAAAACCAGATTTTATAGCCTAAAAATACAAAAAATCGGGTTTAAAAACCCTTTAAATTCTGAAAATTAAGAAACGATAAAATGTATTTAAAATGCAAAATAAAGCGAGATTAAGGTTACCTGGTAGTGGATTAGCAGAGAAATGCAAGAAAAATGAGTCAAAATAAAGCTTAAAAGCTTGGTAGACGGCAGCTATGGCGGTTTTGAATCGTCGATGATGATGAAGAAAGGGTAAGGGAGAAGAAATAACAGATCCCGCCTATTTATAGGCTGCCAGGTTGGGTGTGGGTCCAGTGACCTGCGCATCTCTTCTCCAATGAATGGGCTAAACACACACACCAAATTTAAAAGATTTGGCTAAACTAAAAACTTAACTAAGTAAATAAAATAAAAAATGGCCAAATAAAAATCTTTTTGAGTTTTCTTTAAAAAATCTTAAGAAACAATTATCTAATGTTGGTACACCCTGTGTGACGATAGCAGTCTAAGCGATCTAACATTTTGGTTTAAGTAATATTCAAAGTATTGGGAATTAACTAGTGTTTGATATATATGTTTATGTATGTTTGACAGTTATTGATTGTGTGTTTGAACTTGATGTAACATATTACAAGAAGTTCAAACATAAAGTTCAAAGATTAACTCAAGCATAAGTTAATAACATAAGTTACAAATACAAGTTAGTTAGATTCGAATTCTATAAGGATTGACATTCGAATCGGTGTCAGATTCGAATGTGATCCTAGATTCGAATGTAGGCAGATTCGAGAATGTTAGTGAGGACAAACTCGAATGAGCCTTGGGCCAGATTCGAGTTTGGCCCATGTCAGACTTGAATTAGCCTCAATAATTAGGGATAGACTCGAAATATTATTAGACTTTTTGCAGAATTCGAGAGTGATTAAGCATTAAGCGATATCGAGTTTATCATCAGTGTTAGTGCTATTTCGGAGAGAATCAGTTCGTAGGTGTGTGCTTGTGTAGTTCGTGCAGCTTCTGATAGTCTCCGTGTTCCTGGTGAGTGTTGTTGCCGTCTACCCGTTAACGAGGATTCCGCACTCGTTGACGGTTCCGCGTCTAGATAGATCTGTGTTAGGTAGACCTTACAAGTGGTATCAGAGCAACCCAGAGTAATTTGACCTTAGTGGTAGTTTATTTTTTTGTATTCTTTCTTTTAATGGTAAGTCTGCTAATTTTGGATAGTTTCTATTTTTAGTAAGTTAGTAAGTTATCTTCTTTTATTGCTATTTCGTATGAAAAACAAAAGAAAAAAGAGAGAAAATCATAAAAATACAAAAAAAGAGAATATCAGAAAAAGAGTTAAGTCTTAGATACATAGGTTCAACGTGACGAAAATTAGCACAGTCATTACAAACTGTGTTTAGACTTTCACACATAATGCACCTTAAATTCTAAGTGTTATACTTTATTTTAGGTTGATGTGTTGGTACGCATAATACATATAGGGAGTCTCAAGGCTAATAAAATATTCAAGAAAAAGTCAAACGTGTCGCTAACTTAGATGTATGACTAATCGGTCTTAATTTTTGTGTACAAGACATACAAACTTTGAGTCTAAATGAGGTATGCAAACTTTCTGGGGATGTATGGCAACATCAAATACATCTTAAAATGGAAAGAATAGAAAAATCATAAAAACTGAGAGTCGAAAACATGTAACTCTGTTGTACGTAAGTACATACCTGTTGCCTCTGTTTAGATTCGGGTTGGCAAGATACGTCGCTTTGTTGTACGTCGGTACAGACCTGTCAACGCTGTCTTGCTAGCTTTAAAAATAAACCTTAAGTCAAACTAAGACACTTTGTTGTATGAAAATACAGACCTGTGTCCGATGTTTGTCTTTTAAAGAAAGTTTGCAAATACCAACAAGTTAGATACTTTATCTGTATGCCTTGATCATAAAGTATGTCTATGTCTGAGTCACGTAAGATAATTTTGTCAGGATCTAAATATAATGAAAATTATGAATAACCAAGATTAACTGATTTGAATTTATCAGAGTATAAATCAATAATCTTGCTTTGAATCAAAGTTTAATTAAGAAGTTTGCGGAATAACACTTAATTATTTTAACAAAAACTTTCAGAATCAAATAATCTTAAAACATAAGAAGTAATCAAGACTGTTTGTATTGCTGAATTCACTGATTACAATCACCTCTAATCTGTTTTGATTAGACGAAGAACACAGACTGTTCTTAGGGTTTTACAACCTTAGAGGCTTAAGAAAACTTAAACAATAAAGCAATTACAGACTCAAAAATGCAGAAAACTTCTTTCTCTATGCGTATATCTTCTATACAATATTCTGTCTATTTATATTGCTTTATGGACGTGTTTCCTTGAAGGACTATGACTTCTCTGATAATAGATATGCTGGAATCTTCGTGTAGATATCTTCCCTGAAAATCAGCACATTCTGTTTATGAAACTGTTGAGCAGCTTGAATGACTTGGCAGCATGAACTGAGCAGCTTGAGTTGTTTTGCTCTGGCAGCTTGAACTTTTACACTGGCAGCTCGAGTTTCTTCAACTAGCAGCATGAACTTTGTATTTACATAGAAAATCTACTAACAGTCTGAGAAGTCTAAACTAACAGCTTGAGTATACTTAAACTATTTCCCAACAATCTCCCCCTAACTTAAATTCTTTATACAAGACTTTAAGTTCTATACAAATATGGAAATGAAAAAGTAAACTGTTATTTACAAACCAAGGCTTTCAAAAACTTACAACTGTGCAAGCTTCTGATCTACAGCCTTCAAAAATTCTCTCTTCATCTCTTCTTTATCACAAGATATCCTAACTGATTTTATTTGAAGCAGCATATCATTTGAAAAATTATAAAACTCGAGATTGAAGAAAATACCAAACCCATCTTTGAATGTGATTCTGTAGGTTCTGGATTTCACAAAAATATGAATTTCCTTGATCTGTTTCCCTTTCTTCTCAGCATCTTCTACTTCTTTTCTTGCAAATTCAGGATCAGCAACTGAACTTAGATCTCTGATAAGTTGTTTTACTTGTGGAAGATCAGATCTTACTTGTGAAACAGATCCTATGTGGTACATCTTTATCAGCTCATCCCTGGTCAGCTTATGAACCGTCTGCCAGAATGTATCAAACTCCTCTTCTGGTCCAGATTCTCTCCTTATCACAAACTTGACCCTTAAATTCCTTTCATCCAATGACTTAGCAAACCAGTAGTTGATTTCTGGCTTTGTGAAATCATGTTGATCAATCAACTTTTCTATCTCCATAGCCTTTTGCAAATGGTGCTGAAAGATCACCCTCTTAACAGATGATGGAATAGAAACAGTAGGTTGATCAGTGGGAGTAGGTGCATTGGCAGCTTCAGGGTGGACTGGTTGGACTGATTGGGACGGTTGAACTTTTGGTAGTGGCTGAACTTCTGAAGAGACTCTTGTTTTCTTTCTTTTCTCCATTTCTTTATCATGTATTTCCTGCAGCCTTTCAGTAGTCATAGACTGAGCAATTTTCTTTGGAATATCTGCTGCAACGGCAAAATTGATTAAGAATCTTCTCTTCTCAGCCTTGGTATGCCCAGTTGGCATCTTCCTCTTCCTTTCACCTTGCTTGACCACAAACCCTCTTAGGTAATCTCCTAAGGTTTCATCATCTTGCATTGGGGCATGGGTTTGCTGGTCTAAGGCCTGATCTTGTTCTTCTGCTAGCTTTCTGGCAATCTCAGCATCAAAGGCAATCTGGGCTTCTCTGGTAGAAAATTTGTGCTTTGGAGACTCAATCAGAATACCCTTGCCCTTATCTTTTGTAGCAGAAGATGTAGGTTGGACTGAACTGGATGGAGCTTGAATGCCTTCTCTTATAACAACTCCAGTTGCTCTTGTAGAAGCAGCTTGAGTTTCTAGGCTAACAGCTTGAGAAGCTGTTGGGACTGCTAGCCTAGAAGATGAAGCTGTTGATGCTGCTTGGACTGTTGGTGTTGGAGCTGGTTGGACTGGTTCAGGAACTTCCTGATTCTCCCCCTTTTTGGAAGCATTGGTTTGGTCAGAAGGACCTACAACCTTTGCCACATGGGTTTGAATCAACTGCTCTAGTTTGATGAGCTTACTTCCACAAAGAGTAAATCCTTTGTGTAGATAAGCCAGTTTCTGATTGTGAGCAGCTTCTGCCTGTTTGAGTGCATGAATTTGTGCCCCCTGTGCAGCAATGATGGACATTTGGTATTCCAACATTGTTACAACAGGTTTCAGCTTTGGATCCGTTAAGAGCATCAGTTGCAGGCTAGTCTCAAGATCAGAAAACACCAGGGGTGTTTGTGGTCTATCACTGACATTAACACCAGAAGTAGAAACCTCTGGGCCCCTCTTTTCTTGGTACTGGGGACTTCCAGCTTGTGTTTGCACACTTGCTGTTGCCATGGGTGTGGTCTTAGAGATGTTGGCCCTGTCCTGTGCCCCTTGTGCAGAGACATCAGTAGTGCCAGCCATAAAACCCATATGAACAGTCTCAGAAGAGATGTTCACCTCCTGATTGAGGTTGGGAGTGTCCTCAATTGGTTCCCTTTGGATATTCTGTGCAGAAGGATCCTCCTGCACAGGGATATATGGCTCTTGTCTAGGGGAGGAGGAGGAAGGAGCTCCTGGTCCCCTTTTCCTTTTATATAAGTATCTGAGTGGGCGTTTGGGCTGTACAAAAGGATCAGAGGAAATATGTGTATCATGAGGAGTGGGTTGGGGTCCTGGGGTTGAAGCAGTAATGTTAGGCTGTGTCTGCTCAGGCCCCTCTCCTCTGTTTCTTGTGATGATGTTCATCATTGCAGAGGGCAATGGAGCATCAATGCTGACAAAATTGGCACTTGGCTTTATCAGCCTTTTGATTGAAGATAGTGAGTGCCTATGGGAAACATATATCCTCTTATGTAAATTAGAAGTAGTGCAGGTGTGTGCAATTATTTTTGCCAAAAATCGAGGATACATCAAAAATTTCCCATTCTTCAGGGAATGATGCCTTAACATTCCTTGAAAGATCATATTTGAAAAATTGAACTGTTGGCCAGTAGAAAAGCACACTAAGGCAGTGGCAATATTTGAAGAAAATTCTGACCAACCAGTTCTTTTGGGGCTTAAACATTGCTGAATAATATGCACAAGGTATTTCCATTTAGGAGAAAAATGTGCTTTCAAGAAAGTAAAAGAATCAGCAGGACCCCTATATCCAATATTTTGAAGACCAAAGTGTAAAGCAGTAAGAGATAGGTCTTTTATACCTGTGGCATCTTGAAGATGCAGATGACTTCTGATGGACTCCTCAGTGATATTGATGGTAGTACCATCGATTGTGGAAGTCAGGGTAGGCACTCCATTGATGGTTTGAACATAGGCATGATTCCAGAATTGCTCAATATGAGATATGTATATAGTGGGGTTAATATTGAGGGCATAGTGGATATGGGAGTGCCTGAGGAAGTCCATCATCTCATGGAACGGTTGAAGGTCAGTGTGTTTCAGGGTGTATGGGAGGCAGTTGTGTTCTTTTACGAACTCCATTGATCAAGAAACGACGGTTTGGGGTTTAGGTTTGAAAAGAGTGTGTGTATCGTTCAGAGAGAAAACAGAAGGCCGTGGAAGAAGAATATGTAACTGGTAGTTACAACTGAACGAAACTGGGACCTTTAAAGGTTTCGAAAAGGTTAGGTCCCGCGCACACATTTGGAAAATTACCTAAGTACCCTGCACACTTTGACAGATCAAGTGAAAATAACTAGCAGTCCGAGAAAATGAACTAGCAGCATGAGAAAAGACTCATGCTGTTAGTGTAAAATTGTGCAACTTTTCAATAGAACAGTGTCTCCCCCTTAAATAAGCATATTGAGTTGATAATAATAGAAACCAATTAATCCATGTTTACCATACCAATGTTTGATATTAGGAAAGTGAACCTTCCTACATCAAAAGGTTTTGTAAATAGATCAGCTAGCTGATCATTTGTATGTATTTTGGTAACTTGGATTAACTTCTTTTCATTACTATCTCTGATGAAGTGAAATCTGATTTCTATATGCTTGGTTTTTGGGAATTTCACTGGGTTTTGCACAATGCTAATGGCACTTGAATTGTCAATATAAATAGGAGTGGATAAGAAATTCATACCATAGTCTCTTAGCTGATTTTGAATCCACATTACCTGGGAGCAGCAGCTTGCAGCTGCTACGTATTCTGCTTCAGTGGATGATGTGGAGACAGTTGTTTGTTTCTTGCATTGCCAAAAGACCAGTCTTGCTCCTAAGTATTGACATCCACCAGTTGTGGATTTTCTGTCAATGTTGCAACCACCATAGTCACTGTCAGAATAGGCGGTTAGTTCAAAAGGAGAGTCTTTGGGATACCATAGGCCTAAATGTGGTTGGCCTTTAAGGTATCTGAAGATTCTCTTAACAGCAACCAAGTGAGAATCCTTTGGTGAACATTGAAACCTGGCACACACACAGACAGCAAACATTATATCAGGTCTAGAAGATGTTAGATACATGAGAGATCCTATAAGGGATCTGTATAGATGAATGTCCACATCTATGCCATCTTTGTCTGTATGGAGCTGTTTATGAGGATCCATTGGAGTGCTTGCAACCTTTGTGTCTTGATAGCCAAACTTTTCCAGTATGTCTTTGACATACTTTGATTGACTTATGAATAGACCAGTAGGCTTCTGTTTGACCTGCAGCCCTAGAAAGAATGTGAGTTCCCCCATTGAACTCATTTGAAACTTTTTGTGCATTAGGGCCTCAAAATCTTTGCACAACCTATCATTAGTTGAGCCAAAGATGATGTCATCAACATAGATCTGGACAAGAAGAATCTCAGTCTTGATGGATTTAGTGAAAAGTGTTTTGTCCAGAGTGCCTCTCTTGAAGTCATTCTGTAGAAGATATGAGGACAGTGTGTCATACCATGCTCTGGGGGCTTGGTGAAGACCATAGAGAGCTTTGTCTAGCTTGTACACCTTGTCTGGATACTTGTAGTCTTCAAAACCAGGAGGTTGACACACATATACTTCTTCTTCAATTTTCCCATACAAGAAAGCAGACTTAACATCCATTTGATACACTTTAAAGCCTTTGAAACTTGCATATGCTAGAAATAGTCTGATGGCTTCAATTCTTGCTACTGGAGCAAAGACATCATCATAATCTATTCCTTCTTCTTGAGTGTACCCTTGTGCTACTAGTCTTGCTTTGTTTTTGATGACTATCCCTCTCTCATCCTTCTTGTTTCTGAACACCCATCTTGTACCTATTGCTCTCTTACCTTTAGGAAGATCCACCAGAGTCCATACATTCTGAATTTTGAACTGTAAAAGCTCTTCTTGCATAGCTTCAATCCAGGATGAATCTTTTAGTGCTTCTGATGCCTTTTTAGGTTCTAGTTGAGACATGAAGCAGGCATGTTCAAAAGCAGCTAGGCTGAATTCTGGAACTGCTTGTTCAGCAGCAGCAGTCTCATTGTGAACCATCTTCCTTGTTTGAACAGGAGTGCTTGGATCACACAGTATTTGATTGAGAGGGTGATACTTATGAACTCTTAGTGTGGGCTCTCTCTCTGTTTGGAAGGACGTTCCAAGGTTTGTGTCATCTCCATCAGAACCAGTGATTTGTTCAGTTTCTGGAACAGCTTGAGTTTCTAGGCTAACAGCTTGAGAAGCTGTTGGGACTGCTAGCCTAGAAACTGGAGCTGTTTCCTTTTGTGTTTGAGCTGTGCTGTCAGGACTTGGGAATGGCACTTCAGTGTCTGGATTTGCATCATGTTGAGTGCTCAGGACCCCTGGAGGATCACATGACAGAAGTGGTAAAGTGGTGAAATCATCCCAACTTGTTGAATCTGCAGCAGTCTGAAACTTTGTGCCAACAGCATGAGAAATTGTATTGGCAGCATGAGAATTTGTGTTAGCAGCTTCAACCCTGTATGCATCAGCTTCTGCAGTAAACTCAGCAAAGCTCAGAGAATTTGTTAGTGAATCTAAATCAAATAACCAATCAGGACCAGTGCCTTTGATGTTAGCAGTATTTTCATTAAATTCAACATTGTCACTTTCTTCAATTGTTTTAGACACACTGTTGTATACTCTATAGGCTTTACTTTGAGTTGAGTATCCTACAAAAAATCCTTCTTCAGCCTTACTCTCAAACTTCCCTAAGTGAGTCTTAGTGTGAAGAATAGTACATGGGCATCCAAAAGGCTTGAAGAAAGCTATCAGGGGACTTCTGTTGTGGAATAGCTCATAGGGAGTTTTCCCTTGTGATTGAACTACTTGAACCCTATTTAGAACATAACAGGCTGTATTAACAGCTTCTGCCCAGAAAGTCATAGGCAGATTGGAATCAGCTAACATTGTTCTAGCAGCCTCAATTAATGTTCTATTCTTTCTTTCAGCTACACCATTTTGCTGTGGTGTTCTTGGTGCACTATATTGTCTAGCAATACCTTTGGACTCACAGAAACTGTTTAGAATTTGATTTTTAAATTCAGTTCCATTGTCTGATCTTATCACCTTAACTTTGGAATTGGATTGGTTTTCTATCTTAAGGATAAAAGACTTAACAAGCTCAGCAGTTTCATCTTTGGACCTAAGAAAGTAAACCCAAGTAAATCTGGTGAAATCATCAACAATGACTAAACAGTATGCCCTTTTATTCAAACTCAAAACAGATGTTGGACCAAATAGATCCATATGTAACAGCTGAAGAACAGATGAGATTGAATTTACTTCTTTGGCCTTATGAGAAGTTTTGTGTTGCTTACCTTTAAGACATGCTACACAATGATCATCACAAATGAACTCCTTTTGTGGTAAACCTCTTACCAGATTCTTTTTAACTAAATCATTCATGGACTTGAAGTTCATGTGACACATCCTTCTATGCCAAAGAGCAGACTCATTTGATGATGCTTTGGATATTAAACAGCTTAAAGTATTTGATTTAGTCAAAAGAGCTGTGTCTAGGCAGTAAACATTGTCCTTTCTTGGTGTTCTAAGTAAAACAAGATTTTCAGGAATTTTGAAATCCTTTGAAAGAACAATGCACTCAGAATCTGTGAACAGAACAATGTTTTGTTTGTCACAGATTTGAGAGACACTCAATAAATTGTACTTAAGCTGTTCAACATACAAAACATCATGGAATGTCATGTTGCCTGCATTTACAGTACCTTTACCTGTAACCTTACCTCCTTTTGAGTTGCCTCCAAATGCAACAAAACCTCCATCAAATCCTTTGAAATTTGACAAGCATTCAGAATTGCCTGTCATGTGCCTAGAGCATCCACTGTCCAGATGCCATCTTGTCCTATGAGGAGACCTGTGGTTGCCCTGCACAAATAACAGCTTAGTTAGTAGTGGAGTAAACCCAAACCAAATTGGTTTTGGGTTGGCCTTGTACATTGACATAACTAAAAACTGTTTTTGACTTCTTGTATTTGGTGAGATCTACTGATGGAGTCTTTGGAGAGTATTTAGTGATAATATGAGGTATCCAATTATTTTGATCATCTTTTCTTCTGACAGTCTCAGATGATTCACTAGCAGCTCCAGTTTGATGCCCAGCAGCTTGAGCTGTGTTTGTAGTGCTAACAGTTTCAGTTTTTGCACTAACAGCATCAGATTTTGACTTAGCAGTCTGATCTTTTGCATTAGCAGTTTGAGCAACAGATTTGTCCTTGACACACCATATTTGTTTAAAACTTGATTTAGGCTTTGCCAAAACTTGTTTTTGATGTGTGGACTGTTTTTTATTAACTTTTGAGAATCTGTGATCAACTGTTCTCTTTGGAGCTGCTGTGGAAGGTTTCACTTTTGAGTGCTTTGCCTGTTTAGGATTTGATTTTGTGTGATGCACAGTCTGTTTTGCAACAGCTGGTTTGTAAAAACAATCCTTGGCTAAGTGATTCTTCCTTCCACAGTGAAAGCATCTTTTGACAGTTTGAATTGGAACACCAGACTTTTCTGTCAATTTCTGGTTCCTGTTTCTCTGGTTTCCTCTTACCTGCTGTTGTTTAGGAAACTTTTGAACACCATGCTTTTGGCATGTGCAGATAGAAACAGTTTTACCTCTTTTAGTTCCTTTTGATGAAGATGCAGTGTTACAGTTAGAATGTACAGAAACTTGTGGAGTAGCATTGCATACACTCATCTTCTCTTTTCCTTTCTTACTGGGAACTTGGACTTCTATGGGTGCACTCTTTGTGTCACAGTCTCTATTTTGACTCTTATCTTCTTTTAATTCAGGACTGTTATCAAGGATAGGATCTACAATAGTCATAGACTCATCTAGTGGTTCATTAACAAGTCTATCAGCAACTTCACTCATTGGATGAATGTACTTGTTATTATATGGAGGTGGAGTAGCTCTGTATCCTATTCCTTCTTTGGGATTGACCTGAGATTTGACTCTATCTTTGAATTGAACTTCCATTAGGTGTTCTAGCTTTTGATTTGCTAACTTGAAGTTACCTAGATCTATGTTAACAGATTCCAGTTTCTCATTAGCCTCTAACACCTTCTGTTCAGTTTCTTCTACCTTTTTATTCAGAGATTCTATTTTCTTATTGAGTTCCTTTTTCTCCCATTCATGATAGTTTCTATCATACCCCATTTGAATCTCATTATCCTTATAATCATTGATCTGTTTTTCCAGATCTTCTATGGCTTGCATATATTCATATCTCCTTTCTTCCATCTTAGCTAGAGTTTTGCACATGCTCTCATTATGATCTCTGTACTTTTTAACCATATTTTTGCATGATTGAGAGCAGAGTTTAGAGTTTACCTCAGATGGAAGTTCAGTTGAGGAGACATTTGAGGTTTCTGCCATAAGTGCTTGATTTTGGAATTCTTCCTCTGTCTGATCACTCCAGTCAAACACATTGTCTTCTTGAGAGACAAGTGCTGTTGATGAGGAAGCTTGAATGGGCTGTGAAGTCCTTGATGGTTGTTGACCTTGAGATCTACATTCTCTGGCAAAGTGACCAAGCTTATGGCATTTATAGCATTCCACTTTTGATTTATCAAAAGATGGTTTGCCTTCTGTTTTGGCTTGAAAGTTGGTCCTACCAGTTCTTTTCAGAAATCTTTTGGCTCTCATGGTCAGCATTGCATGTTGCCACTTTAAATCCATCTCTTCAAGATCATCTGGATGAATTTGTTCCAAGTCTTCAACATTTAGAGCAAATAATCCATCATTGGCAACAAAAGCTTCATAATGAGTTTCAGCAGAATTGCCATCACCACCTGAAAAAGAATCACAGTTATTAGATTTTTCAGAGGACAGAAGAGCAGTGTTGTGATTATAAGAAAAGGATTTCTTTTTAGCATCAATTTCAGTCTCAAACACTCTTAGACTGTTGTACAGATCATCCAATTCTATCTCATCAAGTGTGTCTTTTGTTCTCCACTGTGCAGCATAGACTGTCCATTCTTCTCCAAGAGATCTGAGAAACTTTCTGTTGACTTCATCTTGATCCAGATTGACCTTTGCACTTTCCAGTTCACTTATCAGTTTGTTGAACCTGTCAAAGAATTGAGTGAGATTTTCATTCTTTCCACCAGAAAAGTTTTCATACTGCTGTTTCAAGAGGTCCTTTTGATTTCTCTTGGTACTTGCATTACCAGCAAACATCTTCTCTAAGGCATTCCAAAGAGAGTGAGCAGTATAAAACATTTTGAACTGATGTTGATAAGCATTAGGAATGGCTATTTGTAATAATGTGAGTGCTTTCACTTCATTCATTCTAGCCTTCCTTTCAAGTTCAGTTTTTGGAGGAGTTTTGACTGGTTTTCCATCAGCATCAAGTTCTGGATCAACTGCAGGAGGGAATTCAACAGCTTCCCATATGGCATAATCAATGAATTGAATATGCTGTTGAATCCTGAGTTTCCACATCTCAAACTCAGTGGGCTTGAGCAAAGGCACTTTGAGTCCTTGCCCAGATCCACTGCTGCTATTTTCAAATTCCATTGAAAAAGATTAAAAATTTGAAAGAAAGTTTTTGACTTTGAAAAACAAAGAACAACTTGGTTTGAAAAACCTGATTTGAATAACCTGGTTTGACAAACCTGGCTCTGATAGCACTTGTCAGGATCTAAATATAATGAAAATTATGAATAACCAAGATTAACTGATTTGAATTTATCAGAGTATAAATCAATAATCTTGCTTTGAATCAAAGTTTTAATTAAGAAGTTTGCGGAATAACACTTAATTATTTTAACAAAAACTTTCAGAATCAAATAAGCTTAAAACATAAGAAGTAATCAAGACTGTTTGTATTGCTGAATTCACTGATTACAATCACCTCTAATCTGTTTTGATTAGACGAAGAACACAGACTGTTCTTAGGGTTTTACAACCTTAGAGGCTTAAGAAAACTTAAACAATAAAGCAATTACAGACTCAAAAATGCAGAAAACTTCTTTCTCTATGCGTATATCTTCTATACAATATTCTGTCTATTTATATTGCTTTATGGACGTGTTTCCTTGAAGGACTATGACTTCTCTGATAATAGATATGCTGGAATCTTCGTGTAGATATCTTCCCTGAAAATCAGCACATTCTGTTTATGAAACTGTTGAGCAGCTTGAATGACTTGGCAGCATGAACTGAGCAGCTTGAGTTGTTTTGCTCTGGCAGCTTGAACTTTTACACTGGCAGCTCGAGTTTCTTCAACTAGCAGCATGAACTTTGTATTTACATAGAAAATCTACTAACAGTCTGAGAAGTCTAAACTAACAGCTTGAGTATACTTAAACTATTTCCCAACAAATTTAATGATAAATAAAAATGCCAAGGGATATTCCGAAATGTAGCATGTTTAAAGGGGCAAATACCGACAATCGGCTAAATGGGTATGCCACGCCAAACAATCAAAGGAATCAAAAATTCCTAAGTGTGAAGGTTTAAGTACTGAAAGTGAGTATCTAACACCGCTATCTGATTGAACCTTTCTTTGACTATGCTCATGAAAATTATTTTGTTAAGTGTTTAGCAAAGGTGTAAATTTTAATAAATATAGTTTAAGTCTACGTTAAATTTTTTGGTCAAAATTTTAAAAAAAAAATTTATTTTATTTTATTTTATTTTACCTTAGTTTATTTTTTTTATTCTATTTTATTTTTTATTTTTTATTTTTTATTTTTTATTTTTTATTTTAATTTTTACTTAGAAAAACGGTCAAAAATTACTGAGGGTGCATTCATAGTTGGATAAAATAAACACTGCGTGAAAAATCTTGTGCTTAGGGTAAAAGATTTGGCATAGTTTATCTTGTTACACAATAAAGTTGAAAAAGTTGAATTTATTTCAAAATTTTCGAAATTTTCTAAATGTTTTGGGTAATTCGAGTTTAGTTTAAGCTTGAAACTGGGTAGTCTTGAATCTGTCAGTAGATTCGATTTTGGCCGTAAATTCGAAGTTAGGTAGTATAAATAGGTTAACAGTAATGTCATTAATACATCTGTTTTCGAATCTATACTCTCGAATCTATCTGCGATTTCGAATATATTTCCTCGAGTCTACCGTTTTTCACAAAAACGACAATTTGTCGAGTTTCTAGCTTAAGTGTTCGATTCTACTGATACATCTAGGTATAATCAACTGGGTTGTACAAGATTCATGTAGTGTTATACACCATTTAAGCCAAAAATCACCGATATTTGAAAGTTTATAGGTCGAAATCGTGTGTTTCAAAATTACAAAGTTTGGACCAGTAAATAGTCAAATTAAATGCATATATCTGTGATTAGTACCTAGTAGGGCTAATGAATGTAATTTTCTGAGTCCTAAAAGGTTAAAATCATGGGATTTGGTGATGAGTTGGGCCGACGGGTTCGAATCTGTTCCAGACGATCCTCGAGTTTGTCAGTAAACTCGAGAAGGTCACTAGATTCGAATCTGTCATCAAACTCGAATTAGAGTGTCTTCGAATCTGTTTATTCGAATCTGTCATTTTATTTGAATTATTTAATTTAAATTTTATTAAACTTGTAGAAATTCTTTTGTGTTGGATTTTGTACTTAATCAAGTTCAAAATAAAACAAATTTGAATTTAGGCAAGTTTATTTTTATTAATTCTAATGGTCTATCTATTTTGCAGATATGGCTGTTCGAGTATTCGTGCAGAAGCATAATATGGTTATTCCCCCCGACCATCATATCCCTGAGGCGCAGGGTTTTCGTCAGATGCTGGATTTCTTAGTAGAATCTAGGATTGCTTTTGCTTTGTCACATAACATTCAGATTGTTATTCCATATGTACGCCAGTTCTATGAGCATCTACAAGTTGACTGCACTGTCACCCCGACAGTTCTGAGAACAAGAATAGCAGGACAGCCATTGGTGTTCTCTGCTGATATGCAATGTCAGGTTTTGCAGCTAGGATCTCAGGAAGAAGAGTCTGGGCCTATTGACTTTCCCTTAAGTATTAGGCAAGCAGCTTTTCAGAGGATGGGTTATAGTTTAGATGTTACGAAGACATCTTACACGAAGAGCGGGCTTATTGGTCAATGGAGATTCTTGGCTCATGTGTTTATGGTTTGTTTTGCAGCCAAGAAAGCTGGTTTTGATTATATTGTCTCGAAGATCCAATCCGGGATGATCGCTTTAGTTTATAATCGGCCCTTCAGCTTTTCTCAAATGTTTTTCTCGGAATTCGTTCATCAAATCTCGGCTCCAGAGCAGCAACAATTTATGCTATATCCTCGTTTCATAATGATGCTCATCAGGCATTTCTTGCCTAATTTGCCACAGCTAAATGAGATTCAAAGTGTAGCGGTCATGGATAAAAGGATTTTTGCTGACTGTTCTTCGCACAGAGGAAGGCTAGCAGTTCCAGTCGAACGACCGTTGTTTGGAGTAGTTCTAGACAGGAACTTTGAAGCACCGGATAATGCCAACTGGGCAGGAGAAGTGGAAGTTCAAGCTAGATAGCAACCGCAACAACAACGACAACAACTGCGTGCACAGCCACAAAGGACACGACAGAGAGCTTCCGCAAATCAAACTCAGGCAACCAGGCTTTCTACAAGTCATCAGCAAGAGGTACAAGAAGCAGGGCCTTCGAATGTCCCAATTGAATCTGATCAGTTGTGTCAAACATTACATGAAATTTGGGAAGCTGGTCCTCATGCCAATGAAGAAATATCTGCAGCATTAGTTGGAGAATTGGTAGAGCCTCCAGAGGGAGAAGAAGATGTTCTTAGGGTTGTTGATGAATATGAACCGGAGCAGACTGGTAATGAGGTGTCATCATCTGCAACTGAGTCAGAAGATATGGAGGAGATAGAAGTTTAAGCTCCAGAGTCCGTATCTACAGAACCTCGTGTTCAAATGGGAACTTATGGATCAAGGTTAGTAGTGTCTGAAGAAGCTTCAAGGCGGCGCACATCAAGAGAATCTGATGACTCTGATTTTGAAGAAGAAGAGGTAGCTCCATTAGTGACGAGGCAAAGGGCCAAGCGTCATCGATTTATGCAAGGATCTACTTCAGCTTCAGCAGAACAACTTGAAATTCCTCCACCTCCAATTCCTCAACCTCAGGACCCTCAAACCACCATTCCACCATCACCACCTCATGATGAACCATACATCCCATCGCCGATCATTCCAACCTCAATTCAATCAATTCCATCCACCTCATCCACTTTCACCGACAATCAAAGGTTTTTGCAGCTTAAAGGTCGAGCTGACTTCCAACAAATCCAGATCTTAGGCCTAACGAAGGCAATCGGTGAGATTCAGAATCATAACGCAAATCTTGATAACGAGAATGCCGATCTGAAAAAGATAGTGGAAAGAGTTCAGGAAGAGAACTTAGAGTTAAAGACTTTTGTCGCTGATCAAGCAGCTGAGCTAAGATCGATGCGCTCCCTAGTTGAGCAATTAATGAAAAATATACAGGCTCAGGGGGAGACATCCTGCCGTGATCAAGTGGAGCGGCCGAGGGATGATGATAATGAAGATGACCAAGGCAATGATCCCTGCACTCAAAGACAGAATGAGCCAGTAGATTTTTCTGCTGCTCAGGATGCTCAATCTCAGGGGGAGCCAAGTCAAGCAGGAGCTAAAGAAGGAGAGGCCAGTTCGTCTAAACCAACAGAATCTGAGATAAATGAGATAATTGATGCTATTATGGATCTCGACAACGACCCGATGGATTTGGGCTTTGACTTTGAAGATGATATGGAGGAACTAGAAGAGGGAGAATTTGTTCCTGAAGAGATTGTTGATTGGAGATCAGATGATGAGGTGTGTGCTGACGAAGACGATGAAGCCAATGAGATCGTCGTTCAGCAAAATCCAATTACTGATACGTATGTAATAGAAGGAAATGATGTTGTGAACATAGAAGTAGTTAATGCTGCTTTACATGTTGAGTCATCAATAGGAGAGCCTGCTAGAGAGCTGACTAATGAAGAGAAAAGAAAGCTATGGTTCAGGGCAGAGCAAAAGGACTTAGAGCTGAAGAAGAAAATGAAGGTGCCGGGTACTGGAAAACTGTCAGGTAGCATTTTAAGCTGGTTCTTTGATCGGGAACTGCAGCTATTCATAATCAAGAGAAAAGATGGGCTCCAGTACCTTAGAAGATCTCTGAAAGTATTCAATTCACTGCCGAAGATTGAGATAAAAGCTTTAGCCTGGAAAGATCTAATCAATATCGGCAATGACCCTTACGCAGATATAATTGCCAGAATCATAAGGAAAGAGGGAAGGTCGAGGAAGTTTGAACGGCTTAATCCAAGGATAGGAGAAAGAGTAGAGGATCATTCTCGAATTGATCCTCTAACTGGGCGTCCATGGATGAAGATTCAATACAGACCCGTAAGATGTCTGAGAAAGGTGCCACTCAAGCCTATGCCACAGAACGTCATGAAAAATCTGAACTGGTGGTATGTTCAGAGTGATACAGGAGAAGCGGTGATGGAAGATTTTGAAGAAAAGGTGATTCTTAGAATCTATGATCCTCTTCACCTGGTAAACCTTTCTCGAGATGACCTCCAAATTTTGCATGCTCATAAGATTTCAAGTGATACTCATATGGATGGTGAGGCAAGAAAGTATGAGAATGTAGTTAAAGTGTGTGTTGAAAAGGGTTTGTATGCTGGAAGCAGTTTGAATAAATAATAAACAAAGTACTTAATCAAATGTGTGAATTATTAGAAGCTATCGTCAAGGGGGAGTCTGTTGGTACACCCTGTGTGACGATAGCAGTCTAAGCGATCTAACATTTTGGTTTATGTAATATTCAAAGTATTGGGAATTAACTAGTGTTTGATATATATGTTTATGTATGTTTGACAGTTATTGATTGTGTGTTTGAACTTGATGTAACATATTACAAGAAGTTCAAACATAAAGTTCAAAGATTAACTCAAGCATAAGTTAATAACATAAGTTACAAATACAAGTTAGTTAGATTCGAATTCTATAAGGATTGACATTCGAATCTGTGTCAGATTCGAATGTGATCCTAGATTCGAATGTAGGCAGATTCGAGAATCTCAGTGAGGACAAACTCGAATGGGCCTTGGGCCAGATTCGAGTTTGGCCCATGTCAGACTCGAATTAGCCTCAATAATTAGGGATAGACTCGAAATATTATTAGACTTTTTGCAAAATTCGAGAGTGATTAATCATTAAGCGATTTCGAGTTTATCATCAGTGTTAGTGTTATTTCGGAGAGAATCAGTTCGTAGGTGCGTGCTTGTGTAGTTCGTGCAGCTTCTGATAGTCTCCGTGTTCCTGGTGAGTGTTGTTACCGTCTACCCGTTAACGAGGATTCCGCACTCGTTGACGGTTCCGCGTCTAGATAGATCTGTGTTAGGTAGACCTTACATCTAATACTAAACTAAACTCAACATCTTTTTAATTAAATTACTATGTTAGAATTAACTACTCAAAAAAGAACAAGAACATAAAATAAAATCTATTTTGAGTTTTTCAAAATATTTGGCAATTAATAAAAGAAATAGAACATAATTTTTTTTTGTTTTTCGGAATACATAACCTAAGAAAAATAAAGTTAACCTACAAAATAAAATAAAATAAAATAACAGAATGTAAGCTACGTATCCTGAATTACTCCCCCTCAATTAAACAATTATCCTATTAGATTGAACCATAAAACCTTTTACCCTTTGAGATTCAAACAAACCTGGATTTTATTTAGCGTCCCACTCAACTTTGAACAATTCACATAGCAACATTCAGGATCATTAACATTAAAGATATACATAGATAAGAAATACTGAACACAATTTTGTGGCATAACCTTTAGAAAATGAGGTTTGTCTAAACCCTTAGTAAAGATAGAATAACTTAGAAAATATTTGGAACTTAAATAGAAGGTGGATTCAACATGCCGATTTGAGATACTATGAATTGAAAATGAGGTTTGTCTAAAGCCTTAGTAAAAATATCCAACAAGTTGAAATTCAGTGCCTACAAAATATAATTCAATAGTTCCTTTTTCTACCTAATCTTTAATGAAATGATACATGATGTCTATGTGTTTTGTTCGTGAGTGCTGCACGGGATTGCAAGAAATGACAATTGTGCTTCTGAAATCACAGTATATTGGGATGTTGGTGAGAGGAAATCCATAATCACGTAATTGTGTTCTCATCCACAGCACTTGAGAGCAACAGCTTGAAGCTGCTACATACTCAGCCTCGGCTGTAGATGTGGACACACAATTCTTCATTTTGGAAGACTAACTCACCTGTCTGTCACACAAAAACTGTATACCGCATGAAGTGCTTCTCTTATTGACTCTGCAACCTGCAAAATCAGCATCTGAAAATGCGGTAAGATCGAAATTGGTTCCCTTTAGATACCATAGACCAAGATCAAGTGTACGCTTAAGATAACGAAAAATGCATTTTACCGCAGTTAGGTGTGATTCTTTTGGGTCGGCCTAAAAATGAGCACAAAGACATGTTGAGAACATTATATTAGGTCTACTGGCCGTAAGATAGACTAGAGAACCAATCATGCCTCTTAAAGTTGTGTTATCGACACTTTTCCCGTTAGGATTAGTGTCCAACTTACAGTTTGAAGCCATGGGAGTTGCGATACCCGTTCAAGAGTCTAACTTATACTTCTTGAGAATGTCAAAAGTATATTTCGACTGGTTCACAAATATCCCATCTTCAAGTTGTTTGACTTGTAATCCGAGGAAAAATTTCATTTCCCCCAACATACTACTCATCTCAAACCTGGACTCCATTAGGGATTAAAAATGCTTACAAAAATTACAATCAGTATAGCCAAATATAATATCATCTACATATATTTGGACTAGCATTATGTGCGGGCCTTCCTTTTTCATGAACAGTGTTGTGTCCACCACACCTTTACTAAAACCAGCAGAGATAAGAAAGATCAAAAGACTGTCATACCATGTTCGAGGTGCTTGTTTCAAACCATAGAGGGTTTTATCTAGCAAATAAACATGGTCTGGTTTATCTGCATCAATAAATCCTTGTGGTTGTTCAACGTACATTTCTTTGTTGAGTTCACCATTTACGTACGCTGTCTTCACGTCCATTTGGTACACCATGAAGTCTTTGTGTGCTGCATACGCCAAGAAGATTCTAATAGCTTCAATATGTGCCACTGAAGCGAACGTCTCATCATAATCAATGACTTCTTGCTTTCGGTAGCCTTTGCCGACTAGTCTTGCTTTATTTCTTACCATGATGTCGTTTTCGTCTCGTTTGTTCTTAAAAATTCATTTGTCCCGATTATGGCACGGTCTTTTGGTTTGGGAACTAACGCCATACTCTGAGCTGTTCGAACTGGTTGAGCTCTGCTACTATCCAATCTGGGTCTTTCATGGCTTCATCCACAGGAGCAGGCTCTATCATGCTAAGGCATGACGCAAAAAGACATTTATTAGCAGATGCCCTTCGAGTTTGGACCCCGGTAGAGATATCACCAATGATTAGTTCAGTTGGTTGACTGCGGGTCGATTTCGTCTCATGTGGAAAGGGTGAACATGATGGAATCTCAGTGGTGAGGGTGTGGATAGATGAAGAGTTGTGATCGATGGTTTTGAGTGAAGGTACCAATGGTTTCGTTTCAGGTTCTGTTTGGTCTTCTAGAGGGATAATGTTTGGAACTATGTGTGAGGGTATCAATGGAGTGGATTCAACTAGTGGTGTGTCTGTGTATTAGGTGGAAGGTGAGGATGATGAAGTAGACGGTGTATGAATTGATGATCTAATTGGTGGATCTGATAATGATGATTGAGTAGTTAAATCAGATAAGGATGAGTTAACTATATAAGAAGAAGAAACCGAAAAGGATTAGTACTAGGACCAAAAAATTCTACATAAAAAGTATCAAATAAATTAACCCAATTCAGAAGAAGATTGGGAGAATCTCTAGGCATTGGAGTAATGTGTGGTCCTGATTGGTCAACTTCCAGTGCCATTTCATCGAATGTGACATGCACACTCTTGTTGACTGTCCTGGTGCGAGTATTGAATGCGCGATATACTTTGAATTGGCTGAGTATCAAATAAAGATCGCTTCATCCGCTTTCTCGTTGAACTTTCCGTGGTTGTCCTTGTCATCCAACACATAGCACCTGCAATCAAATACTCGTAAGTACTTGATATAAGGAACTTTATTAAAAACGATTGATATGTTTATTGAAACACTTATGAATTATAGACCCCACAAGAATGGAGGTAGCTTTGAATAGTTCAGCATTATGCGTGCGGCTTCCACGATGGTATGGTTACGCCTCTCAATGATTCCATTCTGTTGAGGTGTTCTTGCAGCTGAAAACTGATGATGAATACCCTTGGATCGAAGGCAGTTCTCAACTATCGAGTTCTTGAATTCTTTGCCATTGTCAGATCAGATTGAATGTACGTACAACTGTTGTTGGGTTTCGACACTCTTGATGAAGTCTATGATTTCTTGAGCTATCTCATCCTTGTATCGCAAGAATTTTACCCAGGTATATCGTGAATAGTCTTCAATGATAGCCAACACGTATTGATTCCCGTTTATCCTTTGCGTTCGCATGGGATCACATAAATCCACATGTAGTAACTCAATACTCTTTTTGATGATGGTTTGAGTTTTGGCTTGTGAGATGATCTTTTCATCTTTCCTTTCTCACATGCTCCACACAGATGGTCTTTTTCATAACGAAGCTCTGGGAGTCCCTTAACCAAGTGTTTTGAATCTAGCTTATTCAGATTTTCGAAATTCAGATGGGATAGCCTTCGGTGCCATAACCAAGAGTCTTTTGACGAGGCTTTTGATAACAAGCAGATGTTATCCTTGACCATTAGCTTAGCAACGTCTATGGTGTAAAGGTTTGAATTGCGGGAACCAGTTAGAATCTCTTTTCCATCACAGCTCTTAACACTAAAGTTCTTAGCCCTAAATGTGACCTCTAGCCCTTTGTCACAGAGTTGTCCTATGCTAAACAGATTATATGATAACCCCTCAACATAGTCAACATCCTTGATGACTAGATTATTTAAGACTAAATCCCCATAACCTTTGATTTGAGCATGATTTTCGTTACCGAACTTAACTGTCCCACAATACTGTTCTACTATATTCGACAACAACTCTCTCCTCCCAGGCATGTGCTTTGAGTAACCCGAATCCATGTACCAGATGGATTTTGCCTGTAAAGAAGATTTGATACAATGATTATTCTTGGGCATATGAAAAAAACCATTGGTAATTAACATGCAAACCGTGTTCTGAACCGAGTTGTTCAGAAAACATGAAGTGTTTAGACTGGGTCATGAACTGACGCACAAAAGCCAAACATGTCGGTGTTAGTACAAAAATGTACATTAACCGACAAGCTGAAGAACGGGTCCTAGTCTGAGTTAACAAGAACCAATTGAATTGAAGTGCGGGTCTTGATCCGAAGTAACCAAGAACCATCTGCATTAAATCACACAACTTTGGGTACCCATCTTATGATGGGTCCTTTTTGGTTAGGTGTTCCAGGAGTATACGATACAGTCACAGTCTTAGGAACTCATATTGCACTTATGTGTGGTCTAAATGCATACCCTTTTGGTATCCATTTGTGTTTGGACCCAACTGGCTTTGAAACCTTAGGCGATGAAATGGCCTTTAGTTTTGGACTTCTTAAAACCTGTTTTACATTTTCTTTTGGTGTTGGCTTAGGCAAAATACACGAATTATGTTTTGGTTTGACCAATGATGCATTGTTTTTACTTTTCTTTTTACGAATTCTTTTATGCAGGATAAGGCACGAATTTATTCATCTCAGGCACTTGACGTATAAATCTAGTTGGACATAAAGTAAAACAGATCTGCAAATGAATACTCCAAACAAGAATAAGATCCCGTTACAGCATCACAAACATTGTTTTCTGAGATTACATTCATCCTATCTCTAGAAACAAAATCACTTGGCATTTTAGCGACCTTCACTAAAAAACTTGAAAAATCTTGCATAGTTGTTTTGAGAACTCTAAAGGGAAATGTTCCTATCCTCAGCCTTTACTTTTTCAAGTAAAAATGTCTTTACCAACTCATGCTCGGTTAGCCAAATTTTTTCATATTTATAAGACGTTTCTATTAGAGATTGTGCCAGTTGGTCAGCCTTGACACACTTTTCTTTTTCAGCATTATACATAGCTTCTAGCTCAAGTATTTGTGTGTGCAACTTACAGTCATTTTGTACAAATGGCATTTAAAGACTTATGAACATAAAATGAATGTACCTCATTCGTGTCTGAATCTGATGTCGAGCATTCAGAATCCCTGAACTTGGCCATCAGACAGGCTGTACGATCTTCCATCTTCTCCCCATCTACAGTTGTGTCTGATTCAGATTCGGAAGTACTGGCATGCTCAGCAAGTCCAACTCTGTCAACCATATAACAGTTTCTGCCCATGTCGTCTTCATCATCAGATTCATCATCAACCCAGTAGTCTTCTTGTGCTACCTGGGCCATTGCATTAGCTCTCTTCTTTAGGGCCTCGACCTTTCTCTCATAATATCCCAGATCACGCTTGAATTGATTCTTGAATTCTCGAGCAAATTGACCCGGTTTCCCACATTAATAGCAGACTCGTTCATCAGATGCCTTGGGCTCATCAGTTCTAGGCCTGTCCTATCATCTTTGAACAGGCCTCTTCTCGGCTCGGCGGAGTTCCTGGCTATCATCACGGCGAATGTATTCCCGTCTATGTTCATTCCTCCTATCGTCACGCCTTTCATAGCGGCGATCAACTTAATAATCCCTCCTATCATCACGTCTCTCTCTCTCTCTCTCTCTCCTATCGTCTCGTCTCTCTCTCTCTTATCATCATAACGCCTATCATCTCGATCATTTGTCCTCCAGTCGTCATGGGATCTATCATCCCTATTATCTCTCCTGTCATCTCTCCTCTCATTAACATACCTCTGAGGGCCAGTGTCATAACGAAGTTGATTGTTCATCTCATTTTGATAGAAATGTCTCTGTTGAAAATGATTCGACCACAAGGCGATTTGTTCTTGAATGGTTTCCTCTTCATCATCAAACGGCTCAGTCATTGATGGTGGTGGATATTTGTATTGAGAGGAGGAAGCACCTAGGCGATAGTAGGGCATCGGAGATGGGTTTGTTAGTGGTTCAGTGGTTTATGTCTTATTTAAGAGTAAGGCTACAAAATCTGTGGGTTTTGTGTGTGGGTTGACAGTCAACACAGAGATGCCAGAGTGGTGGCAATCTATTTATGAGCATCCACATCGCCCTGATATTTATTTAGTTCCTTGTCCACCACATTTATTGAGATATTTAAGATGTCCAGAGCTCTTTTTGGATGCTCTACTTTATAGGTCCCGAAAGGTTACCCAAGTATATAGCCTAAAGCTGTAGAGGGGGGGGGGGGGGAATACAGCTATTTAAAAACTACACACAATTTTCTCAATGTTTGTATGTATTATCAACAAATGTTAATTACAAACGAGCTTGAATGCGGAAATGTTCAAGCTGAGATGACAGATACAACAGTATGTTTGACTAGCCTAAGACAGACTTAAACTAGTTACAATGAATACACTCACTAAGAATAACTCACTGTCTTTACAAGACTCAGAGGAACAGCTTGAACAAGAACAGCTTAAGCACCAAGCATTGTTTTATTCAAGCAGAATTGCATGCATGAAAAACACTTGAATACACGTTCACTCTTGGTTTCAGCACTTAGCTTTTTGGCTTAATCTTTCAATCCTTGGAAGTTTCTTTTTATACTCACTTAGAGGATCTGAGTGAAGCTTCTTCATTGGACGAAAGGAAAAAGTAGAAGTCTTGTTGAAAAGACAACATAAACTTTTCTGCACACTCTGAAAAGCAGACTTGTCTTCATGTGGGCAGAACTTTTGTCTTTTCACTTTGTCTACTATTGCATTGCCTTTAACTAAACAAGGAATGTCAACTTTGCGTCTTTCTTCATTTGTTAAGGCCTATTTTGATATAAGAAAAAGGTCTGTCACCCTTTTTCAAATAACCTTTTGTCTTCATGTAACAGAACAGCTTGGGCAGGCTGAGCGGTTCTGTTTTCCACTTTGTCTTCGACTTTGTAAACTGATCTTTTAGTAAAAAACAATACATGAGGACTTGGAAACATATTCCATCAAGTGTTTAGCCTGTTCACAAAGAACAGGTTCTCTTCACAAAGAACAGAACACTTGAAAACTGCCCAAGCTACTCACCAGTGTAGAGCAGCGTAGACAGTTTATGTCCAGCCTGTTCAGCAGACTGAACAGCTTGGACAAACTGCCTTTGTTGCAACACATGCAACAGGGTGAACAGCTTTGAACTGATATTGCAAATCACTTTCAGGTTTCAATAAGGTATATTACAGGCCTTAAATTCAACCTTCAAGAGTATCAACAAGTTTGATTAAAAATCTCCCCCTCAGATGCAGAACAGGTTTGACTGAGGCCTTTTTGTGCCTAACAATCTCCCCCTATTTGCAATAGCCAGTTTAAGCTGGTCTTATCAAAAATCACTATATACTTTTATAGTACATTTGTTGGAATAAAATTACAACATCAACATAAAGTAAAAGATCAGTTTATATATACACCGATTTTTGATTACATAGAACAACACATGTTCTTACAAAAGTACAACTGATGTACTGATGTGTATTACAACTAATGCAAAAGAGAAAACTACAACTTATGTAAATAAAGTACAACTAATGTACATCAGATTTTGGACTGTTTTTGTTGGGAGCAGATAATGGTAAGCATGTCCAATTGATGGAAAGCTTCCATTCTTCACCTACCCAGATGGTAGATGGACTTTACTACAATGGAGGGGGACCTTCAAACATCTTCTCAAGTTCCTCTCTAGTATCCTCAATTTCTTCAATTTCACTCCTGATGATCATAAACTTGGGATCTTCAAGTTCACCTCTCTCATAACAGCCTCTGAGCTGATCCCAGATAGCTGCTCTCCACCTGCTTGACTGCCTGAATGAAACTGCAAGTCTGAAGGCTACAAGCTGTCTCAGATCCACCTTGTATAGATCTGATGCTCTCTGAAAGCATTTCTTCTGAGTTAGGGGATCCACAAAGAATGCTCCCAGCTCAGGCTCTTCAATGATCTTGCCATCTTCAAACTCTATTCCACTAGGCAAGCTATGATCAACTCCTTTCATCTCAATAGCATAGTCACCTTGTTCTATCAGGATGAGGACTTGTTCCAACTCAGTGTCCTTCTTTGTCCTCCTGGCCTTTATTTTTGGTTGTGTCACATAGACACCTTCACTAACTTCTTTGGAGATCAGGCCAAGATTCTTCACTCTCTCCATCAGCTTCTTGACATATGCTCTGACAGTCTTAGCAGTTTCTGACTTAGACTTACTCAGAGCAACTGCCAGCTCAATCCATTCTCTGTACCCCATCTGTGCAACATCAGTGTAGTCGTATGTTTCTAGTTCTGGGCCTGTTGCACCCATTCTGGTTATTTTCAACTTCCACTGACTGCCTTTTCTTGATATGGGCACAGCTTTGACAATTGCTTCCTTGGCAAGCCTTCTATCATCAACATCCTGAAATTTTCTTCTTGCCAGATTGTCAAAGTGGAACTGAGCTCTTGCAGAAGGAACTGAAGTTTTGGTCACTGAGACCAGAGCACCCTTTTCTTTTTCTGCTTCCTTCTCTTCTGCTGATCCCTTAGCAGCTTCCAATATTTACTTTTGCACAACCAGAGAGGACATTTTAACTTTCCTTGCCTCTTGAAGTGCAAAAGACTTAGCAGCTTTGGCAAATTCTTCTTCTTTCCTTAGAGCTTCCAGGGCTTGAAGCTGTTCTTCTCTAAACTCAAAGTATTTGTGCATAGGAAGACCCATTTCTTTGGCCCTGGCTTTGTGAACTTGAATCTCTGCTGCTTTTTGTTGTTGGGGATCAGTTGCTGCTTTTTCTTTTCCTTTAGCTGCTATAGTGACAGCAGCTTCAGGACTTTCCTCCTCCTCCTCCTCCTCTTCTTCTTCTTCTAAAATTAGATGCCTCCTTCTGCTGCTTGGCCTGTCCTCAGGAATAAATTCCTCCCCCTTAGACTGAGCAGGGTTTGGAGTTTCAACCTGAGTAGGCTGAGCAGTTTGGGAAGCACCTTCCATTGTACCTGTTGCAGATGGTCCTGCTGGTTGACCAGTGAGTATTGCAGGTACTGATTTCTCCTTAGGAGAAGAAGTTTTCTCCCCCTTAGACTTAGTCTTCGAGGCAGATGACTTCTCCCCCTTTGAAGGAGATGGAGCAGCACCTTCAACACCCGGTCTGCCTGAAGACACAAAGTCAACAGGCTTGCCAGCAGTTTTGGCAACAGGCTTGGGGCCAACAAGGCTATTCACTAAGAAAGCCAGGTTGTCCTTTACCTCTGCAAGCTGTGAAAAACAGCTTTGAAGAGAAGAGGATTGGGTATCAGCAAGGGAGGTCAGCTTAACAATGTTTTCCCTATCAGAAGCTGTGAACAGCAAACTTTGAAGCTATGCAAGATGGAGTTCAAGAGAATCTTGCACATCAGCAAGGTTTGATGACACAGAATTGGATAGAGAGCCAATAAGTGTGGTCAAGCTGCCCAGAGTGGCATGAAGAGTAGAATTGCAAGAAGTTAGGAGAGATGACAGCTCTTGAGAAGTAGCTGTCATAGAGGACACAGAGTCCTGTTGTAGTAAAAGAATGGAGGAGAGGGATGTGGAGACATTTTGCAGCTGTGCAGTGAGCGCAAGCAGCTGTTGAGAATTATCAGGTTGTGGAGTGGCTGGGAAGGAATCTTTGAACAGATCAAAGAAACCCTTAAGCTGTTCAGACACAGAGTCTGAGATAAAAGAGGGTAGAGAAGACATAGAGGTTTCTAAAGAACCAACTTTGTTGGTCAGCAGAGAAAGTTGATCCTTCAAAGGCAGGTCTTTAGGAGATGGAGGTGTATGGGTGGACTATTTAGATTGGGTTGATGAAGAGGAAGATGATGAGGCTGGTGTATGAGGATGTGATGGAGAGGGAAGAGGGACATTTGAGAGAAGCTCCATAGCCTGGGCAAAGGTAATGTGACCCATCTTGGAGGGGTCAAAGGGTCCCTCAGCAGCGACTGTAGCTGCATCATCAGGAGAAGGGGTTGATGTGGGGGGCCTTTCAGATGTTGCTTGTGTTGCAACACCTTCATGAAGGCCAGTGGGTGTTCCCTCTGCAGTGCCTTGGTGTAAAAGCACCTCATCATTGGGAGATGGGATATGCATTTCAACATCAGCAGTGGTGAAACCTGCTGATGGAGTTTGCATAGAAGGAGCAGCCTCACCAAAGGGATGGTATGTTCCCTGAGGTTCATCAGCTTGGGTTGTTGGTCCCTCAGCAGCTGTTTAGTGTTGAACAGTTGTATCATAGGGAGCAGAAGTTTGAGGCTGAGCTGCTGATTGGTCAATATCAGCAGTGTGGGCACCTCGTGCAGAGTCAGGGTGAAAAGAAATTTGAGTAGGGGACAGTGTGGACTCAGTATGGAGTGGAGAGGGCTCCTGTCTTTCAATATCCTCAGCCTGTTGGGAGGCTGGAATAGTTGAGATGGTTATCTCCTTTTGTACAACTGGTTCCTGTTGGGAGGAACCAGAGGGTTTAGGCTGACTCTGGGTGGACGCAGGTTGGAGTGAAGCAGACTCCAGTTGTGCTGAACCTTCTCCCAAAATAGGAGAGGCAGCAGGGGTGGCTTCTCTTACAACTGAACCCTGTTGAGAGGGAACAGAGGAGCTGGTTGTTAAGGCTGATTTTCTTTTGCGGTGGTATAGGATGGATGAAGTGGGTGATTGAGGAGAGGTGATGAGTGGTTCAGACTGGACAGGTTTAGAGACTGGGTCAGAAACAGGTGGGTCGGCCTGTTCCCTGGTATCAGGTGCCACAGAGGCACCAACCACTAAGGCTTCAGGTTTAACAGATGAACCAGGGTGAGGAGCCTGCTCCCCCTCAGCCACAGAGGCTAAGAGGGCGGACTCAGACTGAGCTGTTTTGGTCTTCTTTTGTACAGGCCCAGCGTCAGTGATGTCCAAGGACCTTTTAACAAGATTGACCCTTGCTTTGGATTTTCTTTTGGGAGCAGCTTCTAGATCCACCCTCACAGCAGAGGGTCCTTCCACCAATCCTAACAACCTCTTCATTGGTGTTGACAGAGGAGGCTCATTGGGAAGAACAGCAGTATAGAAAACTCTATTCCCTATTACAGGGAAGGCAGCAGTATGAAGTAAGGGCTGAGAGTTGTACAGATGCTCACCACAAATGTGTCTGAATATGAGGCTCAGAAACCTGGGGTATCGAACAACAGCTGGTCTTGTCTCCTGCTGCACCAGGTACCTCAAGTTCAGAAAGATCCACTTAGCCATGTCCATTGTAGTCCCATCCACCAGTTGTAGGACTATTGGGATTTCATCACGGCTCAGTTGGTCAAATGAACCAACTTTGCTGCTGAAGCTCATCATCACTGAGGCAAACAAAAAGCTGTAGGTAGGATACAAATCCTTCCTGAACAGCGTAGCACTGATTTTGGGTTCTGCTACACCACAGAAGCGTAACAAATTCCCCATTTGTTCATCCTCAGGTTGAGGCATGTCATATGAATCAGCAGCTGGTAGATGAAGAACTTCCCTTAGAAGATTAGTAGTGATCTCAACGGAGTGAGTCCCATTGAGAATATTCCCCTTAATGACTTTGGTATTTGGGTTGTAAGCACAAGTGTACCAAAACTCGTATACCATCTCCTGGTACAGGACACCAGGAGAAGCAGTCATGGCATAGTTCAATGGATGAACTGTCAAAAACTCCACCATTTGGTCATAACCCTTCCCGACATAGTTTTTGGGGATTGTGAGGTTGGCAATGTAGTTAGTGGGTTTGATGGTTAGCATTGTGGTGACTGATTAGTGTTTCTGCACATCATCACCAACAAATACTGGTAGAAAGGGATTGTTGCTTTGAGCCATTTTTGAAGTAGTGAAAGTATCAGAAGCACAAGACACTTAGTCGATTTTTTGGGTTCTTGAGGATTTCTGGAAATAGTGAGGAAGACGAAGATGAAACAGTACGAGGTATTTATAGGATTTGAATGTGAGTGGGTATGAGAGAGAAATATTTGGGCGGTTGATTTGAAAAATTCGTTAACGGAAAACGGAATGGTTGTCCATGTCAGACCGTTTGTCAGACCACTTGAGCCCTTTTTAATCACTAACACACGTAACCCACATTATCCGCAGTAATTAAGTTAAATAAAAACAGAAATTAAGTAACTTAATTGTGAAGAAAGGTAGTTAACAAAAACTGTTGGTCTAACCTGTTGGTCAAACCTGTGATGAGCAGGGTCATCACAAGCTGTTCACTCTTCAAACTGTTCCCTCAACCTGTTCAGCTATGGAAGAACAGGTTGTGTTCAATAGCTGACCAGGGTACAAGACAGTGTCTTGTAAAGCAGTGTGAAGAAGTGAGCAGGTTGTGAAACAGACCATCAGAACAGGCTGGACGAGTAAACTGTTTTTGTTCAGCCTGTTGTATGTCAAGCTGTTCAAGAATTTCAGAAAAATGGCTACGTACAGAACATGCATAGCCTGTTCTGTCTAAGCTGTTCTGAGAAACTTCAGCAGTGTCAGACATACAATGTCTTAGACCTTTGAGGACACTTAGTCACATTTATTTAACATGCCCAGCTTGCTGACAAGGTAATTAAACCTGGTTTCATCAAGAGGTTTGCTGAAAATGTCTGCAAGCTGTTCATTTGTGGAAATAAAACTTACCTCCACGTTACCTTTCTGAATGTGATCCCTGATGAAGTGATGTCTGACTTCAATATGATTTGTTCTGGAATGAAATACTGGATTGTTGGAAATGGCTATAGCACTTGTGTTATCACACAGAATAGGAATTTTCCTATACACAAGCCCATAGTCTTCAAGCTGATGCTGCATCCACAGAATCTGCCCACAGCAGCTTCCAGCAGCAATGTACTCAGCTTCAGCAGTAGAAGTAGACACTGAGTTCTGCTTCTTGCTACACCAACTTATCAACTTACCATCAAGGAGTTGACATCCACCTGTTGTGCTTTTTCTATCTAGCCTGCAGCCTGCAAAATCAGAATCTGAATAACCTGTTAGTTCAAGGCTTGAGTCTTTGGGATACCAAAGACCCAAACCTGGTGTACCCTTCAGGTATCTGAAGATTCTTTTAACAGCAGCTAGATGAGATTCCTTTGGATCAGCTTGGAACCTAGCACACAAACAGGTGGCAAACATAATATCAGGTCTACTAGCAGGTAAGTATAGCAAGCTCCCAATCATACCCTTGTAAGTTGTTACTGAAACAGCTTTGCCACTGGCATCAACATCCAATTTTACGTTGGTTGCCATTGGGGTTTTAATAGGAGAACTTTGATCAAATTTAAACTTTTTCAATAGATCTAAAGTATACTTTCTTTGATTTATGAAAATTCCAGTTGAGGTTTGTTTAACCTGTAATCCTAAAAAGAAAGTAAGTTCTCCCATCATACTCATTTCATATTTGGATTTCATGAGTAATGAAAAATTCTTGCATAACTGCTCATTGGTAGAACCAAATATTATATCATCCACATAAATTTGAACAAGCATAATATCAGATTTCACCTTCTTTATGAATAGTGTGGTATCCACTTTACCTCTGGAATACCCATTGCTCATAAGGAATTCAGTAAGAGTGTCATACCAGGCTCTAGGGCTTGTTTGAGACCATAGAGTGCTGTCCAACTTATAGACATAACCTGGATGTTGGTCATTTTCAAAACCTGGAGGCTGCTTGACATAAACTTCTTCTTGCAGCTTCCCATTCAAAAATGCACTCTTCACATCCATTTGAAATACCTTAATGCTCTTATGAGCAGTGTAGGCTAGATACAAACGAATTGATTCTAGCCTGGCCACAAGAGCAAATGTCTCATCATAGTCAATTCCTTCCTCCTGTCTATAACCCTGAGCAACCAGTCTTGCCTTATTTCTAATGACATGACCTTGCTCATCCATTTTATTCCTGAAAACCCATTTAGTGCCAATTATAGTTTTACCTTTAGGAGCAGGGACCAGCTTCCATACCTTGTTTCTCTCAAACTGATTGAGTTCTTCTTGCATAGCAGTGATCCAATTGGCATCTTTTAGTGCTTCATCCACTTTCTTTGGCTCCATTAGTGAAACAAAACTGGAGAACATACAAAAGTTCCCTAAGCTGTCCCACCCTATTTGTACCCCTTTGTTGATGTCACCAATTATTTGTTCATTGGGGTGACATCTGATCCACTTAGGATCATTCTTCAATGAGGATTCTCTTGAGTTATCAGCAGCTTCAGCAGGTCCTGTTGAACAGCTCTCAATATTTTCAGACACACTGTTGTCTTGAGCCTGTTCACTTGTTGAACATGATTGACCACTGTTGAACATATCAGCAGAGGAACCAGGAAAATCATCATTGATTGGTTCAGGGCATGCAGTTGTAGTTAGGTCAGTGCACTTATTCACACAGGGTGTATTGACATAATCATCATCATGCCCATCATGATTAACAGGTTTCACACTTGGTGTAGTGGAAGCTTTTGAGTCCTCTTTACTGTTTGAATGCATCAGATCATCAAAGTTTAATTCTCCTGAAACTTATTCAGAAACAGCTTTGGTGGAAGCATTCTTGGACTCTTCAAAGGTGACATTGATAGATTCATCTATCACCTTTCTTTTGTTGTTGTACACTCTGTAGGCTTTAGAGATAACAGAGTAGCCAACAAATACACCTTCATCAGCTTTTGGTTCAAACTTTGCCAGTTGGTCCCTTTGATTCAGAATGAAGCAGGGACACCCAAACACATGGAAGTAACTGACATTTGGCTTCCTCCCTTTGAGCAGCTCATAGGGAGTCTTGTTGAACCTTTTCACCACTAAGGATCTGTTTTGGGTGAAGCAGGCAGTGTTAACAACTTCAGCCCAAAATGATGAAGGTAAACCAGATGCACACATCATGGTTTTAGAAGCTTCAATGAGACTTCGATTTCTCCTTTCAGCAACTCCATTTTGTTGTGGAGTTCTTACAGCTGAAAAGTTTTGAGTGATTCCTTTCTCTTCACAGAAGTCTTCAAGAGTTTTGTTTCTGAATTCAGTACCATGATCACTTCTAAGCTGCTTCACTTGGGCAGAGTTCAGCATTTCCATCTTTTTCACAAATTTAATAATTTCTCTAGCAGCCTCTCCTTTGCTTTTCAAGAAGATAACCCATGTGTACCTGGAGAACTCATCAACCATTACTAGAGTGTATCTTCTTCCTCCTAGACTTGGGACATTGACAGGTCCAAACAAGTCCATATGGATTAAAAAGAGAGGAGTATCAATTGAAAAGTTATGTTTGGATTTAAATGATGATTTCCTCTGCTTGCCTTTCTCACAAGCTGTGCAGAGTTTATCCTTAACAAAAGTCATAGAAGGCAAACCTGTCAACAACTCTTTCTTACAGAGTTTGTTGATGTTCTTGAAGTTCAGGTGTGACAGCCTTTTGTGCCATAACCAGTTTAGGTCTGCATTTGTTCTTGTGAGAAAACAGGTTTCAGTTGTGGGATCAGCAGATTGCATGTCCACAACATAAACACCTTTCTTTCGTTGAGCACACAGCACAACTTTGCCTTGGGGATCCAATATGTAAACCAGGTGCTCATCAAAGTTAACCTTGTAGCCAGCATCACACAGTTGACTTATACTAAAAAGGTTATGTTTCAGCCCAACCACATAGGCTACTCTTTTGAACACTGCAGCACCAGCTTTAAGAGTTCCATATCCCTCAGTGGATCCCTGTACATTGTCACCAAATGTGACTTTTGGCCCTCTTTCAGGCCTGACATCACTCGGCAGATCCTTACAACCTGTCATGTGCCCTGAGCAGCCACTGTCCAAGTACCAAACCTGGGATGGTTGTTTTTCGTGCAGAGTGAATAGAAGAATATTATTCATTTTTGGCCAGATGTGTCTTCATTCCACATTTATAACATTTCCTCCTTTTAGCAGTTTTAGAAGAAGACCTTTCAGAAACACATTCTGAGTTATTCCTGTTGATTTTACCAGTAGATTTAGCAAACTTATTACTATTTGATCAATCAACAGCTTGAGTGGAAAGTTCAATAGCAGCAGCTTTGCCTGTCTCTTCTTTCCTCTTTTTAGGAGAACAGATGTCAAAGATAGGAAGCTTAATTGGCCTTTGAATTTCCACAGGTTTGGGAAACTTATTCCCAGCTCTCTCAGGCTGAGCAATGGCTTTGCCTTTGTCCTTCCTGAGATGTGATTGATGTTGACTATCAACATAATCATTATTTCTGGTTTTGAAAGACTTATTCTTATTTAAAACCAGTTTACCACTATGATCAGAAAACTTATTTGAAATCACAGCAGGTGTACCTTCAACATGAGACTTATTCTTGTTGAAGGCAGACTGCTTACCTTTTGAAAACTTATTTTCAAAATGTTCAGCATTAAAAGGATTAGTATGCCTCTTTATATCAGCTTTAGACCCAAGGCCTGTTTTGTCAACAGGTTTGGTGTCCACAGCTGCAGCTTGAACATGCTTTCCTTTCTTTTTCTTGTGTGAATCAGCAGAGCACTTAGCAAGCTTGTTTGATGGAAAACTTATTTCATCAGCAGCTTTTGAGCTAGGTTCACACGAGCTGTCAGTGTTTTGAGGCCTGACAAACCTGTTTGTTGAGATTAATTTACCATTCACTTTTTGAATAAAAGTGTTTGGATGCTCACCAAGAGTGGACAAGTCTTCTTTTAAATTATTAACCTCAACAATGGAAGCTGCTGTGTCAAGATCCCCTCCAAGATAGGCTTGGATTTGTGCAGGAATCTGCTGACTTATGCAGTGGCTGACTTTTTGTGCAGATTGGCACCAAGAGTCAACTATCTTTTGAAGCTTAGCATGTTTTATATTTGTTTCTCTTTTCTCTTCCAGTAAAATGGAATTGATGTGTTTTAATTCATCAAGCTCAGTTTCCAACTTATGGAAACTGTCCAGTTTACTGGATTTTGTTTCAAGATCAGTTTTAAGCTTAGAGATTTCTGATAATAAAACAGCATGCTTCTCAACAGCAGCTTTCAGATCAACAAGCATATATTCAAACATTTTAACTTTTTCTTCAGAACTGTAATCCATAAAATTTTGTACCTTATACACATTGTAGGGTTCCAGTTCTCCAAGTTGCTAAAGGCTTCAGCTTCAGCCAGATCTTGTTTGAAGTTGCTTGTTGATGGGACATCAGTGTTGGCCATCAGACAGTGATTGTCTTCTTCATCAGATGATGAGTCAGACTCCTCCCAGTCACAAGTCTCTGCCATAAGTCCCTTTTCCCGGTTGGAAACCACTGAGTTTTCCAACTTCCTCAGCTTAGCCATAGCCATAAGGTACTTAACCCTATAGCCATCATCCATGTTTGTCTTGTGTGGTTTGGATGACTGACCAACAGCTTTTGATACACAATCAGCAGCTATATGGCCAGGTTTGCCACATTTGAAGCACTCAGCTTTAGTTTTATCAAATGCCTTCTTTTAAACAGCATTTGAGCTTCCCTGCAGCATGTTTCTTCAAAACCTTTTCTTGTTGAACCTTTTGACAAGCATGGCTATCATTTGCTCATCATCCAGTTCAGCAATATCTGCATTGTCTTCCTCATCAGACATTTCCTCTTTATCATCAGCCTGTTGATCAGGTTGAGTGAACACATCACTCACTTGATTTACAGGTTGTCTCACACTGGCCACAAAGGCTGCACCTTTCTTAGATATTTCCAAGGCATTTCTCTTTTGTTGCCTTGACTGCTCATCATTCAGTAAGGATCCATACAGATTAACAAGATCCATACTTTTGATGGTACCTGAATTCCTTAAGATTGTAGAGAAATAATTCCATTCTTCAGGCAAGACGTCTAAGAATGTGCTTACCAAAGTCAGGCTGTCCTTGGTGATCCCAACAGCTTTGAGATCATTAACAAGAGCAGTAAACCTGGTGTAGGTTTTAGTGAGAGTCTCCTTTGGTTTTGCAAAGAAAAGTTCATACTGTCTAACAAGATTATTAATCCTTTTGTCAAGTGTGATTGTGGGTCCATCATAGACGGTACACAAAGTATCCCACATCTCCTTCGGAGTCTTCATTTTCTCAATCTGTTTGAACACATCATCGGGCAGAGAAATGACCAGGTTATTTCTGGCCTTTGCATCAAGAGCCACCAGTCTTTTGTCTTCATCAGACCATTGAGCTTTTGCTTTCTCAAATGTTCTGATTTCAGGAGCAGCTCCTTCAACAGCAGGAGTTATAGTTGTAACAGAGGTTGGCACATAGGGACCCTCCATTACAATCTCTGGTAGTTGCACATCCAGTTTCTCTAAGTAGAGCATCATTCTGCACTTCCAACAAGAAAAGTTCTGATGATTGAACTTTGGAGGTTTGCCCATTGAGCCATTGTCATAGTATGAGGAACTTGCAGCAGTGTTGTCCATGGAAACTTTGGGAGAATGAGAGATCTAGAATGACACACACTCTAACCTGGCTCCGATACCAGTTGTAGGTCCCGAAAGATTACCCAAGTATATAGCCTTAAGCTGTAGGGGGGGGGGTGAATACAGCTATTTAAAAACTACAAACAATTTTCTCAATGTTTGTATGTATTATCAACAAATGTTAATTACAAACGAGCTTGAATGCGGAAATGTTCAAGCTGAGATGACAGATACAACAATATGTTTGACTAGCCTAAGACAAACTTAAACTAGTTACAATGAATACACTCACTAAGAATCACTCACTGTGTTTACAAGACTCTGAGGAACAGCTTGAACAAGAACAACTTAAGCACCAAGCACTATTTTATTCAAGCAGACTTGCATGCATGAAAAACACTTGAATGCACGTTCACTCTTGGTTTCAGCACTTAGCTTTTTGGCTTAATCTTTCAATCCTTGGAAGTTTCTTTTTATACTCACTCAGAGGATCTAAGTGAAGCTTCTTCATTGGACGAAAGGAAAAAGTAGATGTCTTGTTGAAAAGACAACATAAACTTTTTTGCACCCTCTGAAAAGCAGACTTGTCTTCATGTGGGCAGAACTTTTGTCTTTTTACTTTGTCTACTATTCCATTACCTTTAACTAAATAAGGATTGTCAACTTTGCGTCTTTCTTGCTTTGTCAAGGCCTATTTTGATATAAGAAAAAGGTCTGTCACCCTTTTTCAAATAACCTTTTGTCTTCATGTAACAGAAAAGCTTGGGCAGGCTGAGCAGTTCTCTTTTCCACTTTGTCTTTGACTTTGTAAACTGATCTTTTTGTCAAAAACAATACATATTGACTTGGAAACATATTCCATAAAGTGTTTAGCCTGTTCACAAAGAACAGGTTCTGTTCACAAAGAACAGGTTCTGTTCACAAAAAACAGAACACTTGAAAACTGCCCAAGCTGCTCACCAGTGTAGAGCAGCGTAGACAGTTTATGTCCAGCCTGTTCAGCAGACTGAACAGCTTGGACAAACTGCCTTTGTTGCAACACATGCAACAGGGTGAACAGCTTTGAACTGATATTGCAAATCACTTTCAGGTTTCAATAAGGCATATTACAGGCCTTAAATTCAACCTTCAAGAGTATAAACAGGTTTCATTAAAAATCTCCCCCTCAGATGCAGAACAGGTTTGACTGAGGTTTTTTGTGCCTAACATACTTGCTAGTTGCCATTCTGGAGCTAAGGAAGATAGGAACTGGATGTTGATGTCATATTTGTCCTTTTTGATGTGCAGCTTATTAAGCTCATTAAGAACAACACAGAACCTTGTAATGGTACTCTAAAGAGATTCTGCATCCTTCGCTCTGAATTGGGTGAATTTGTCCTTTGCTTCCTTAATTTTGGCCCTATCATCTAAATCTAGCCCAAGCATATGCATCACTAGCTCGTCCCACATTTCTTTAGCTGACAGTTTGCTATCAACGCCAACTAGAATATCAGTGGGAAGGGCTTGATAGACAAGATACTCTGCCAGTTTATCTGCTGTTTGTCTTTCCCTTTCTACGTCATTTGTAGGTTCACGAACTCTCCTTGTTTCTGGTACTGGAGGATCAGCAGTTGTTACTGCATGACATTAAGAGTAAAAGACAGTGGGTCCCTCACTGATGGATTGGATCATTAGATGACCCATAGGCTGCATGCCAATGAACTTGAGGAACCGCTTCTTCCATTGCTGATACTCATCTGGATAGAGAATTAGTGGTCTGTTCTCTGATCCAAGGACAAGAGCTTCTCGAGACATGATGTTTTGTCGAGTGCTGATTATGAGTTAAAGATCTTTGGAAGTGGAAACTGATATTTCAGTTGAGTGAACCGAAATTCGGATGGGCATAACTTGGATGAGTTCGAAATACAGATGATGCGGATTTCAGATAGATAACTGAAACTCGAATGTAAAGAAATTCGGGTGAGTTGAATTTCAGGTGATGAGTCGAATATCGGATGGTTCGAAATTCGGGTGATGAATAGGAATTTGGATGAGATGAAATTAGGTTGAGGAACCAAAATTCGTGTGATCAGTATTTCGAGTGTTGATCCGAAATGATTTTGAAAATTTTTAAAATGAAGAACAAGTGCTTTTAGAGAATTAGAAAAATATTTTAACCGAATTTCGGATGGGATCCTAGATTTGGTCCGAAAATGGTTAATAATGGATCCGAGATCATTCGAGAATTAATCCGAGTTGATTTGAGATAGGATCCGAGTTGGTCCGAGATTGAAATTGTTAATGAATTTCCAGAATTTCAGAATTAAGTCTAATGTGTTTTAAACACTGGAAATAATTTCTAAATGATTAGGTGGAATTTTGAAACACATTTTGTGAAAAACAAGTACAAAAACATTTAAAAATATTGGTTTTTAAGAAAAAACCGAGAAGAACAAAGATAATATTTCTTATTAACAATTTCAATCAATTAAACAATAAAAACTTGTAATGACTGAACAAGAAGTGCTCGAAATCAGTACTGGATTTATTGTCTATGATTAACGATTATAAAAAGCAAACAAAAACAGAATATCAAATGGGATTAAGAAGAAAACCGTGGGTTTTTTTTTTGCAAATAACACGATGAACACCGAATCAAATCAGTTTAAATCCGCTTCCGTTGCTCTGATACCAATTGTTAATTCGTCCTTTTTAATAATCGTGGCACTCACAACAATATTCAATAACAATAATCAAACAAATGAGAATAAAGAACTCTATCACTGTTGAATAATTTGAGAGAGAATAATTGTGTAGAAAACGGTTGTCGTATATTGTAATGTGGAATAAGACAATGTTTTGGGGAACCCTAGGAGAGTTTCCCTTAAACATTTAAAGCAACTATTGAGGAGTTTACAAACTACACCCCTCAACTTCTAATTATAGTAATTAAATTACAATGGAAAGAAAAAAAATTACATGGAAAGAAATTAAAATAAGTATTACAATATAAATCTCCACATGATTGAAATTCAGAATGTAACAGTTAGTATGTTGAGAAGTGCATAACTTTCCGGTTGGTCTAGGCCGAGCATCAACAACCCTATGGTAGTATGCAACCGCTTCCTATTCCAGAATGAAAATGGAACCATATTACAACAGGCTCCATAACAAAACTACCAAAAACTAACCGTCAACATGATTCACTCTGGGTCATTGTTGATAGGTTGATGAAATCTGCATGCTTCATTCCAATCTGTAAGGTCACCTACCTATGGATCTGATCTGGACGCGACACCTTCCAACGAGTGCGGAATCCTCGCTAGGTGTTTAACAGATCGATCACACACACGGAAACCCGGAGACGAACAAAATGATAGACATTATGAAGAACGACCCGAGACGTGTATTTCTCCAAAACGACTCTCTGAAATCTCACAAGTTTGTACGTGGACTATACCAGCTCTAAACGTTAATATCTGCAAAAGTCCCTAATTCAAACTGATAAACTCATAATTATAAGGGTTAAATTCGAACTTAGCTCAGACAAGTTCGTTTAGGCCCAAGCCCACGAACTTGTCCACTACATGTTCGACCTTAGCTTCACTAAGTTCAAACCCTAGCCTTTGAACTTATTCTAGAACTTGTCTTTGAACTTGTTCTTGAACTTTTCTTTGAACTTATGTTTAAACTTATCTTTGTACTTATTTTTGAACTTATCTTTGAACTTAAGCAAACATCAAACACAAACAAGATCAAACATATATAACTTGTATTTGCAAAGCCTGAACTATTACGAAAGACAATCTATACTTAGATTGCTATCGTCACACAGGATGCACTAACAGACTCCCCCTTAACAATAGCTTCTAATTAGATATTCAATTAATCAATAGAATTAGGCTTATTTAAACTGCAACCAGCGTACAAACCCTAATATACACAAACCTTTACAACCTTCTAGTACTTCTTGCCTTCTAATCTCTAACCTTCGTGAAAATAGATTGGTTGCTCATGAAGTTTCAGCAAGTCGCCTTGAGACAGGTTTACAACATGCAAAGGGTCATACACTTTCAAAATAACTCTTTCGTCTAGATCTTCCATAACTGCCTCACCTGTTTCATTATACACGAACCACTTCTTCATATTTGTCAGAACATCATGTGGCATTGGCTTCAATGGATCCTTCTATAGGCATCGAACCGGCTTGTAAAACATCTTCATCCAAAGCTTTCCGGTCAATGGATCTATCCTTGACTAATCCATAAATCTCTTCCCTTCCCTTGGCTTAATTCGATCAAACCTTCCAGACCGACATTCTTTTCTGATTATTCAACAATCACTTCTTCATACTGGTCGTCTCCTAGGTTGAACAGATTCTTCCATGCCAATTCTTTTACTTCACATTTAGGTAGTGTGTTGAAGACTTTGAGTTTTCTTTTCAAATACTGGAGCCCATCTCTTCTTTTCAGTACAAAGAGTCGCAATTCTCTATGGAAAAACCAACTAAGAATGCCTCCAGATAGTTTCCTTGGACTTGGCAATCTCATCTTCTCTTTCACAGCTAACTCAGACTTCTTCTCTTCTTTCTTGAACCAAAGTTGTCTCTTTTCTTCATTAGATAGCTCCTTATCTACTTCTTGTGGTGCATCGTCATTCGATTTATCATTGAATGTTGACCTCAGACTCTCTAGATCTTTTGGAATCTGGTCTGAATTCACATAGTGTTCCATGACTGGTTGTCTTTGAATGAAGACTTCATCAGCTTCTTCTTCTTCGTCAACAAAAATTTCATCGTTTGGGTTCCAGTCGGGAACATTTTCTGGGATAAACTCTCCTTCCTCGAGTTCTTCCAACTCATCTTCAAAATCAAAATTCATCTCGTCGTCATCATCAGTATCGGCCAAGGCTCCAATTATTTCTTGATCAACTAACTCTGACGCTTCGGGAGCCTTGCCTTTATCCTGACCTCCTCCTCCTCGTGTCCCAGATGATCCAGGCTCCTCCTGAATCTCAACTTGCTGAGAAGTCTCACGTGGAAGATCTGCTATCTCACTGTCTTTCTGTGTGTTAGGGTCACCTTCTTCATCGTCATCTCTTCTAACTCCCCTTAACTCATCTCCTCGACAACTTCTCTCCCCCTGAGCTTGTAGCTCTTTCATTATTTGCTCAACTAGGGTCTGCAGAGTCAGGATTTGAGACTGCTGAGTTGTCATCGCATCTTGTTGAGCAGCAGCTACTGTCGTTTGTAACTTAGCATTTTCTTGTTCTAGCCTTGAGTTATGCTGCTGCAACTTGTTTACGGCTTGAGACAGCTGAAATATTTGGATTGTTTAGAAGTCTACCTTGCTTTTCAACTCCGTGAACCGCTGGTTTTCATTGAATGGAGTGGAAGTGGATGAAATCGTAGTGGATGTGGATGGAACGGTGGTTGCGGCAGATGGAATGGCAGTTGAGGTAGATGGAGCTCCCTGATCTGTGCGTTGATGCTTTGACCTTTGGTGAGTAGCAATCGCTGCTTCTTCTTCTATAACAAAATCTTCATCTCCCTCGTCTTCATCTCGGAGAGTAGGACGTGACATCTTTCGCCTGCTAATAACAACTCTTGATCCGTATCTTTCAAAGGAGACTGTTGGATTATAATCTTCAGCTTCTTCCTCGTCTGAACTAGAGTCTAATTCAGTTTCAGAAGCAGTCTCTACCTGACCTTCAGCTTCTCCACAACTTGATGTGCCTTCTGTTTCGGCGACTAGAGGCTGATATTCATGAATTTCTCTAAATATGTCATCCATGCCGGTTGGGGGTTCCAAAATCTCGTGAACAAGTTGTTCTGCTATGTTCTCTTGTGCTGCAGCTCCTTGATCAAAAATTTCTTGCAGCGTCTGTTCCATCTGATCAAGATATGGAGCCGATGTTGATGGCCCACCTGCCTCTGCAGTAGATCGGGAACAGGGAATAGTTCTAGCAACTGGAGTTCGGCGAACCAGTGCTTGTTGTGGTTGAGGTTGTTGCGGCTGTGGTTGTTTTTGCGGTGCATCACCCATCCAGTCATCCCCTTCAGGAGAAATAAAATCTTGATCTATAACAGCTTCAAACAATGGAGCCACCTGTGGCCTCACTTGTTCTGCCCTTCACGCGTTGCGAGACTTGCAGTAAGCAAAAATTCTCTTATCAATGATGGCTACGCCAGTTTGCTCTGGCAGCGTCGGTAGGTCTGGCAGGAAGTGGCGGATAATCATCATGATGAAGTGGGGATACATGAGAAATCTTTCTCAGGTGGAAGCAGTAATCTGATGGACAAACTCCCGGAAGAACATTTCTGATAAGCTGAACGCTTTGTTGTAGACAAGTGAGATCATTGCTGATTACAACTTGGACTCCGTTATGTCGAAACCTGCTTTATAGGGTGCAAAACATACCATGATCACATGGACCAAATCTCTCCACTGGCTAATGAGGCCGCTTTTCATGTATGAAGCTTTAGTTATATCTTGTGCATCTCCCATTCGAAGGAAGGCAGCTTGCCTTATGTGCATGTCAATAGGGCTAGCTTCTTGATCTTTTGTCCCCAATTGCACAATTTGGCATAAAAGATCCGCAGAAAAAGCTATCGGACGTCCACCTACTCTTGTACGCAAAACTGTTTGTTAGGGAATACGCCACTCTGGAATGGGACAGAACTCTATCATCTGCCGATACGGCTGAGCCTCCGGCAGCTGGAGATCAACGGCCATCACCAATTTATGTTTATTGAAAAATGCTCTATCACCCATATCTGCACCCAAATCACAAATAAAAAGTTAGAAATTAATTTAAAAATAAATCTGTATTATTCGAACTTGCATAAGTTCGAGACTGTACAACATTCGGACTTAATTAAGTTAGAGAAATGTGACGCCCTCATATTTTGATAGTATAATTGAATCACCAGGATCAACACTGTTGGTACACCCTGTGTGACGATAGCAGTCTAATCGATCAGCATTTTGGTTTAAGTAATATTCTGAGTATTGAGAATTAACAAGTGTTTGTTATATATGTTATTTATGGTTGATATTTATCGGTGTTTGTATGTTGGAACTTGATGTAACGTATTACAAGAAGTTCAAACATAAAGTTCAAAGATAAAATCAATCATAAGGTAATAACGTAAGTTTCATCACTTAAGTGTTTAAGTGTATTGGCTAGATTCGAATAGGTAAAGGAAGACATTCGAATCTGTGATAGATTCGAATGTATCATTAGATTCGAATGGGCTAGATTCGAGAGTGTCATTGTGGACAGACTCGAATGGGCCTTGGGCCAGATTCGAGTTTGGCCCACATCAGACTCGAATCAGGGTCTATAATTAGGGATAGACTCGAATTATTAGAGGACTTTTAGCAGAATTCGTGAGGAATTAAGCAAAAGGCGATCTCGAGTTTATCAGCTAGGTGAGTGCCGTTTCGGAGAGAATTAGTTCGTAGGATCGTTTGTGTGTCGTTCGTTCAGCGTCTAATAGTCTCCGTGTTCAGTTGGTTTAGAGTTGTTGGGAAATAGTTTAAGTATGCTCAAGCTGTTAGTTAGACTTCTCAGACTGTTAGTAGATTTTTTATGTAAATACAAAGTTCATGCTGCTAGTTGAAGAAACTCGAGCTGCCAGTGTAAAAGTTCAAGCTGCCAGAGCAAAACAACTCAAGCTGCTCAGTTCATGCTGTCAAGACATTCAAGCTGCTCAACAGTTTCATAAACAGAAAGTGCTGATTTTCAGGAAAGATATCTACACGAAGATTCCAGCATATCTACTATCAGAGAAGTCATAGTCCTTCAAGGAAACAAGTCCAAAAAGCAATATAAATAGACAGAATATTGTATAGAAGAATATAGAAGTTTTCTGCATATTTTGAGTCTGTAATTGCTTTATTGTTTAAGTTTTCTTAAGCCTCTAAGGTTGTAAAACCCTAAGAACAGTCTGTGTTCTTCGTCTAATCAAACAGATTAGAGGTGATTGTAATCATTGAATTCAGCAATACAAACAGTCTTGATTACTTCTTATGTTTTATGCTTCGTTGGTTCTGAAAGTTTTTGTTAAAATAATTAAGTGTTATTCCGCAAACTTCTTAATTAAACTTTGATTCAAAGCAAGATTATTGATTTATACTCTGATAAAATTCAAATCAGTTAATCTTGGTTATTCAGTTTTAGATCCTGACAAGTGGTATCAGAGCCACAGGTCGTTCTTTGTTTTTCAAAGTCGAAAACTTTCTTCAAAATTTTTAATCTTTTACAATGGAATTTGAAAATAGCAGCAGTGGATCTGGGCAAGGACTCAAAGTGCCTATGCTCAAGCCCACTGAGTTTGAGATGTGGAAACTCAGGATTCAACAGCATATTCAATTCATTGATTATGCCATATGGGAAGCTGTTGAATTCCCTCCTGTAGTTGATCCAGAACTTGATGCTGAGGGAAAACCAGTCAAAACTCCTCCAAAAACTGAACTTGAAAGGAAGGCTAGAATGAATGAAGTGAAAGCACTCACACTATTACAAATAGCCATTCCTAATGCTTATCAACATCAGTTCAAAAAGTTTTATACTGCTCACTCTCTTTGGAATGCCTTAGAGAAGAGGTTTGCTGGTAATGCCAGTACCAAGAGAAATCAAAAATACCTCTTGAAACAGCAGTATGAAAACTTTTCTGGTGGCAAGAATGAAAACCTCACTCAAATCTTTGACAGGTTCAACAAACTGATAAGTGAACTGGAAAGTGCAAAGGTCAATCTGGATCAAGATGAAGTCAACAGAAAGTTTCTCAGATCTCTTGGAGAAGAATGGACAGTCTATGCTGCACAGTGGAGAACAAAAGACACACTTGATGAGATAGAATTGGATGATCTGTATAACAGTTTAAGAGTGTTTGAGACTGAGATTGATGCTAAAAAGAAATCCTTTTCTTATAATCACAACACTGCTCTACTGTCTTCTGAAAAATCTAATAACTGTGATTCTTTTTCAAGTGGTGATGGCAATTCTGCTGAAACTCACTATGAGGCTTTTGTTGCCAATGATGGATTATTTGCTCTAAATGTTGAAGACTTAGAACAAATTCATCCAGATGATCTTGAAGAGATGGATTTAAAGTGGCAACATGCAATGCTGACCATGAGGGCCAAAAGATTTCTGAAAAGAACTGGTAGGGCCAACTTTCAAGCCAAGACAGAAGGCAAACCATCTTTTGATAAATCAAAAGTGGAATGCTATAAATGTCATAAGCTTGGTCACTTTGCCAGAGAATGTAGATCTCAAGGTCAACAGCCATAAAGGACTTCACAGCCCATCCAAGCGTCCTCATCAACAGCACTTGTCTCTCAAGAAGACAATGTGTTTGACTGGAGTGATCAGACAGAGGAAGAATTTCAAAATCAAGCACTTATGGCAGAAACATCAAATGTCTCCTCCACTGAACTACCATCTGAGGTAAATTCTAAACTCTGCTCTCAATCATGCAAAAATATGGTTAAAAAGTACAGAGATCATAATGAGAGCATGTGCAAAACTCTAGCTAAGATGGAAGAAAGGAGATATGAATATATGCAAGACATAGAAGATCTGGAAAAACAGATCAATGATTATAAGGATAATGAGATTCAAATGGGGTATGATAGAAACTATCATGAATGGGAGAAAAAGGAACTCAATAAGAAAATAGAATCTCTGAATAAAAGGTAGAAGAAACTGAACAGAAGGTGTTAGAGGCTAATGAGAAACTGGAATCTGTTAACATAGATCTAGGTAACTTCAAGTTAGCAAATCAAAAGCTAGAACACCTAATGGAAGTTCAATTCAAAGATAGAGTCAAATCTTAGGTCAATCCCAAAGAAGGAATAGGATACAGAGCTACTCCTCCTCCATACAACAACAAGTACATACACCTAATGAGTGAGGTTGCTGATAGACTTGTCAATGAACCACTAGATGAGTCTATGACTATTGTAGATCCTATCCTTGATAACAGTCCTGAATTAAAAGAAGATAAGAGTCAAAATAGAGACTGTGACACAAAGAGTGCAACCATAGAAGTCCAAGTTCCCAGTAAGAAAGGAAAAGAGAAGATGAGTGTATGCAATGCTACTCCACAAGTTTCTGTACATTCTAACTGTAACACTGCATCTTCATCAAAAGGAACTAAAAGAGGTAAAACTGTTTCTATCTGCACATGCCAAAAGCATGGTGTTCAAAAATTTCCTAAACAACAGCAGGTAAGAGGAAACCAGAGAAACAAGAACCAGAAATTGACAGAATATTCTGGTGTTCCAATTCAAACTGTCAAAAGATGCTTTCACTGTGGAAGGAAGAATCACTTAGCCAAGGATTGTTTTGACAAACCAGCTGTTGCAAAACAGACTGTGCATCACACAAAATCAAATCCTAATCAGGCAAAGCACTCAAAAGTGAAACCTTCCACAACAGCTCCAAAGAAAACAGTTGATCACAGATTCTCAAAAGTTAATAAAAAACAGTCCACACATCAAAAACAAGTTTTGGCAAAGCCTAAATCAAGTTTTAAACAAATATGGTGTGTCAAGGACAAATCTGTTGCTCAAACTGCTAATGCAAAAGATCAGACTGCTAAGTCAAAATCTGATGCTGTTAGTGCAAAAACTGAAACTGCTAGCACTACAAACACAGCTCAAGCTGCTGGGCATCAAACTGGAGCTGCTAGTGAATCATCTGAGACTGTCAGAAGAAAAGATGATCAAAATAGTTGGATACCTCATATTATCACTAAATACTCTCCAAAGACTCCATCAGTAGATCTCACCAAATATAAGAAGTCAAAAAACAGTTTTTAGTTATGTCAATGTACAAGGCCAACCCAAAACCAATTTGGTTTGGGTTTACTCCACTACTAACTAAGCTGTTATTTGTGCAGGGCAACCACAGGTCTCCTCATAGAACAAGATGGCATCTGGACAGTGGATGCTCTAGGCACATGACAGGCAATTCTGAATGCTTGTCAAATTTCAAAGGCTTTGATGGAGGTTTTGTTGCATTTGGAGGAAACTCAAAAGGAGGTAAAGTTACAGGTAAAGGCACTGTTAATGCAGGCAACATGACATTCCATGATGTTCTGTATGTTGAACAGCTGAAGTACAATTTATTGAGTGTCTCTCAAATCTGTGACAAACAAAACATTGTTCTGTTCACAGATTCTGAGTGCATTGTTCTTTCAAAGGATTTCAAAATTCCTGAAAATCTTGTTTTACTTAGAACACCAGGAAAGGACAATGTTTACTGCCTAGACACAGCTCTTTTGACTAAATCAAATACTTTAAGCTGTTTAATATCCAAAGCATCATCAAATGAGTCTGCTCTTTGGCATAGAAGGATGTGTCACATGAACTTCAAGTCCATGAATGATTTAGTTAAGAAGAATCTGGTAAGAGGATTACCACAAAAGGAGTTCATTTGTGATGATCATTGTGTAGCATGTCTTAAAGGTAAGCAACACAAAACTTCTCATAAGGCCAAAGAAGCAAATTCAATCTCATCTGTTCTTCAGTTGTTACATATGGATCTATTTGGTCCAACATCTGTTTTGAGTTTGAATAAAAGGGCATACTGTTTAGTTATTGTTGATGATTTCACCAGATTTACTTGGGTTTACTTTCTTAGGTCCAAAGATGAAACTGCTGAGCTAGTTAAGTCTTTTATCCTTAAGATAGAAAACCAATCCAATTCCAAAGTTAAGGTGATAAGATCAGACAATGGAACTGACTTTAAAAATCAAATTCTAAACAGTTTCTGTGAGTCCAAAGGCATTGCTAGACAATATAGTGCACCAAGAACACCACAGCAAAATGGTGTAGCTGAAAGAAAGAATAGAACATTAATTGAGGCTGCTAGAACAATGCTAGCTGATTCAAATCTGCAAATGACTTTCTGGGCAGAAGCTGTTAATACAGCCTGTTATGTTCTAAATAGGGTTCAAGTTGTCCAATCTCAAGGAAAAACTCCCTATGAGTTATTCCATAACAGAAGTCCCCTAATAGCTTTCTTCAAGCCTTTTGGATGCCCATGTACTATTCTTCACACTAAGACTCACTTAGGAAAGTTTGAGAGTAAGGCTGAAGAAGGATTCTTTGTAGGATACTCAACTCAAAGCAAAGCCTATAGAGTATACAACAGTGTGTCTAAAACAATTGAAGAAAGTGCCAATGTTGAATTTAATGAAAATACTGCTAATATCAAAGGCACTGGTCCTGATTGGTTGTTTGATTTAGTTTCACTAACAAATTCTCTGAGCTTTGTTGAGTATACTGCAAGAAGCTGATGCATACAGGGTTGAAGCTGCTAACACGAATTCTCATGCTGCCAATACAATTTCTCATGCTGTTGGCACAAAGTCTCAGACTGCTGCAGATTCAACAAGTTGGGATGATTTCACCACTCTACCACTTCTGTCTTGTGATCCTCCAGGGGTCCTGAATGATACAAATCCAGACACTGAAGTGCCACTCCAAAGTTCTGAAAGAGCAGCTCCAACACAACAGGAAACAGTCCCAGATTCAAGTCAAACTGTTTCAGAAACTGAACCATTCACTGGTTCTGATGGAGATGATACAAACCTTGGAACTTCTTTTCAAACAGAGAGAGAGCCCACACTAAGAGTTCACAAGTATCACCCTCTCAATCAAATACTGGGTGATCCAAGCACTCCTGTTCAAACAAGGAAAATGGGTCAAAATGAGACTGCTGCTGCTGAACTAGCAGTTCCTGAATTCAGTCTAGCTGCTTTTGAACATGCCTGTTTCATGTCTCAATTGGAACCTAAAAAGGCATCAGAAGCATTAAAAGATTCATCCTGGATTGAAGCTATGCAAGAAGAGCTTTTACAGTTCAAAATTCAGAATGTATGGACTCTGGTGGATCTTCCTAAAGGTAAGAGAGCAATAGGTACAAGATGGGTGTTCAGAAACAAGAAGGATGAGAGAGGAATAGTCATCAAGAACAAAGCAAGACTAGTAGCACAAGGGTACACTCAAGAAGAGGGAATAGATTATGATGATGTCTTTGCTCCAGTAGCAAGAATTGAAGCCATCAGACTATTTCTAGCATATGCAAGTTTCCAAGGATTTAAAGTGTATCAAATGGATGTTAAGTCTGCTTTCCTGTATGGGACAATTGAAGAGGAAGTGTATGTGTGTCAACCTCCTGGTTTTGAAGACTACAAGTATCCAGACAGGGTGTACAAGCTAGACAAAGCTCTCTATGGTCTTCCCCAAGCCCCCAGAGCATGGTATGACACACTGTCATCATATCTTCTACAGAATGGATTCAAGAGAGGCACTCTGGACCCAAAACATTTTCACTAAATACATCAAAGCTGAGATTCTTCTTGCCAAATTCTATGTTGATGACATCATCTTTGGCTCAACTAATGATAGGGTTGTGCAAAGAACTTTTGAGGCCCTAATGCACAAAAAAAGTTTTCAAATGAGTTCAATGGGGTGAAACTCACATCTTTCTCGGGCATTCAGGTTAAAAACAGAAGCCTACTGGTCTATTCATAAGTCAATCCAAAGTATGTCAAAGACCATATTGGAAAAGTTTGGCTATCAAGACACAAAGGTGCAAGCACTCCAATGGCTCCTTTCATAAACAGCTCCATCCGACAAAGATGGCATAGATGGAACATCACTATTACAGATCCCTTTATAGGATCTCTCATTGTATCTACCATCTTCTAGACCTGATATAATGTTTGCTGTCTGTTGTGTGCTAGGTTTCAATGCTCTCAAAGATTCTCACTTGGTTTCGTTTGTAAGAGATCTCTTTAGATACTTTCTTAAGGCCACAACCCACATTTAGGCCTATGGTATCCCAAAGGACTCTCCTTTTGAACAACGCTTACTGACAGTGACTTATGGTGGTTGCACATTGACAGGAAAATCACAAACTGTGGATGTCAATACTTAGAGCAAGAACTGGTCTCTTGCAATGCAAAAAGCAACACAACTGTCTCCACATCATCCACTGAAGAAGAATACGTAGCGCTGCAAGTGCTGCTCCCAGTTAATGTGATTCAAAATCAGCTAAGAGGACTATGGGTATGAATTTCTTATCCACTCCCTATTTATATTGACAATTCAAGTGCAACTTACATTGTGCAAAACCCAGTGAAATTTCCCCAAAAACAAGCATATAGAATCAGTTTCACTTCATCAGAGATTGTAATGAAAAGAAGTTAATCCAAGTTACCAAAAACTACAACAGTGATCCGCTAGTGATCTATTTACAAAACCTTTGATGTGGGAGGTTTCACTTTCCTAATATCAAATTATTGGTATGGTAAACATGGATTAATTGGTTTTATTATTATCGACTCAGTATGCTAATTCAAGGGGGGAGACCACTGTTCCATTGAAAAGTTGCACATTTACTAACAGCATGGTATTTCTTCATGCCGCTAGTCATTATTCTCGGGGACTGTAGTTTTCCTCTTGATCTGTCAAAGTGTGCGGGATTGGGGTAATTTTTCAAATGTGTTGCGGGACCCAACCTTTTCGCAAACCGTTTAAAGGTCCCAGTTCGTTCAGTTGTAATCTACCAGTTACATATTTTCTTCCACGGCCTTCTACTTTCTCTCTGCCAAGTCTCACACCTTCTTCTTCAAACGATAAACTCATCCCCGTTTGATCATCCCTGGTAGTTGTGCAAAGCGTCACTAACTGCCTCCCTATACTCCGTCTCTAAAACACTTGAACCTCAGCGGTTCCATTGTATGGGATTCTTTAAGAACTCCCATATCTCACCATTTGCCCAATACATCAACCTATATACATTCCTATAAAAAAAAAAAGAACAAGTTTTTGAACGATGCCACATTTGTTCAAACCTCTCAATGGATGGCTATTCCTTCCTAAATCTATCCAAAATACTGCACCATATCCAATCACTGAGGAATCCATTCAGACTCATTGCATCTTCAAGATGCTCAGGGTATAACCCGACACATTCCCTTCAAGTCTTTACCTTTTGGTCTTCAAAAACATAGGTTATTAGGGGGCCTGCTGATTCTTTTACTTTTCTTAAAGCCCATTATTTCTCCTAAATGGAACTGTACATATTTCAGCCAGTTATAGCCCCAACACAGCAAACTGGTCTGGAGCGAGTGTTTCTTCTAAATTTGCCCACTGCCTTAGTGTGGCATTTTCACGGTCCTAAACTGTTCAATTTTTCAACCATGATTTTGTCAGGGAGATTCTGTTAAGCATCAATTCCACTAAAGAATGGGAAGTTTTAGTTGTATCCAAGATTGTTTGGGGACAGAATCACTTGTGCCAACACCTACTACACTCCTACATACAGGGAACGATAAGTTTCCCATAGGCCACTCACTATCTTCATCAAAAGGTCTGATAACGCCAAGGCCAATTTGCAGTGTAGATGTTCCCAGTGCTCTGCAATGACTGAACATCATTACGGACTCACCAGAGCAGAGGGCGGGAGCAGGCCCGCCTACATACGATCTCCACCCCCTAAAGAGAAACATAACCACGAGAAGGGAGGGAGACATCAAACGATCCGGGAGCCGGGGGGACAGACAACACGTCCCTAGATAAAGACGACCGACCTATCAAACAACCAAAGGTTACCTCTCATAAATAAAAAAAATAAACGACACACACAACTACGAGAAAGCACTCCCACCCTAAACCCACCCAAAACACACCCACACACACATAACACCAGCACAATAAAATAAAGACCAAAAACAGATCACCTAATCCCCCCGCCCGTTTGCCCGCACTCCAAACACCAACCGACAAAAAAACACCAAAAACAACATCCCCCCCAAAAACCCCCCTCCCCCCCCCCCCCCACCCCACCCTCCAAAAATCACGGGACGGAAGGAAGACAATAGAAGAAAAAAGGACGAAGCAAGAAGGTGGACGGAAGGAAGAGAAGACAAAAGAAAGAAAAGCAGGAAAGAGAAAGAAAGAAAAAAGCAATAAGAGAAAACAGACAGCAAAAAATAGAGAAGAGAAGAAGAAAGAAGCGCGAAGAAAGAAGAAGAAAACAGAGAAGAGGAAGGACAGAAACAACAGAACCAAGAGAAGAAAAATAGAACGAAAGAAGAGAGGGAGACAACCCGCTAGGAAGCAAAATACAGAAGGAAAAACAAAGACAATAGGGAAAAGAAGTAAGACAAGAAAGCAAGATAGATAAGAAAGACTATAAGGAAAATAGAAGAAGAAGAAAAGTGGAAGAAGAAAAAGAAGATGAAGCAGGACGAAACGAAGACGGAAAGAGAAAAAGAGAAGACAAGAAAGAAGAATGAAGAAGAAACGAAAAACATAGCAATGAGAAGAAGAAGAAAACAGAAAAGACAGAAGACCCGGGAAAGAAGAAAGAGACAGACAGGAAACATAATGGAAGACAACAAACAGAAGGGACGTAAACCAGAAAATAAGAAGAAAGAAGACACAGGAAGAGGAAGCAGATGGAAAGGGAAAAACAGACGAAGAAAGAAATAAGCAAAATACAGGAAGAGAGAGAAGAAAAGACAGATAGGGCAGAAAGGCAGAAAGAAACAGGAAGAGAGAGAAGAAGAAGAAAACCAGAAGAAGAAAATAGAAAAAGAAGACGGAAACAGAAAACTCAGAAGACACAGGAAAGACGAAAAAGCGAAAGAAGAAGAAGAAGAAACCAAGAGAGATGATAGACGGAAAGAAGACGGCAAGAGGAAAAGAAGCAAGAAGAGAGAAGGAAGAATGAAGAAAAGATAGAAGCTAAAGAAGACGGAGGGAACCGAAGCAAGAGACGGCTAGTAGACGCATAAGGGCAGTAAGAAAGAAGGAGACATGAAGAAGAAAAGCGAACGATAGGAAGACGGGAACACATATACAAAAGAAAAAGGGGACCAGGAGCTCCTTCCTCCTCCTCCCATCAGCAAGAGCCTTATATCCCTGTGCAGGAGGATACTCCTGCACAGAATATCCAAAGGGAACTAGTTGAGGACACTCCCATTCTCTTTCAGGAGGTGAACATCTCTTCAGAGATGGTTCATATGGGTTCTGTGGCTGGCACTACTGATGTCTCTGCACAAGAGGCACAGGACAGTGCCAACATAGCTAAGACCACGCCCATGGCAACAGCAAGTGTGCAAACACAAGCTGGAAGTCCCCAGAACCAAGAAAAGAGGGGCCCAGAGGTTTCTACTTCTGGTATTAATGTCAGTGATAGATCACAAGCACCACAGGTGTTTTCTGATCTTGAGACTAGTCTGCAACTCATGCTTTTGACGGATCCCAAACTGAAACCTGTTGTAGCTATGTTGGAATACCAAATGTCCATCATTGCTGCACAGGGTGCACAAATAATGGCCCTAAAGCAATCAGAAATGGCTCAAAATCAGAGGATGGATTATCTTCATAAAGGGTTTACCCTTTGTGGAAATAAGCTCATTCAATTAGAGCGTTTGATTCAAACCCAAGGGGCAAAGGTTGTTGGTCCTTCTGACCAAACCAATGCTTCCAAAAAGGGGGAGAATCAGGAGTTCCTAAATCAGTCCAAGCAGCTCCAACAACAACAACAACAGTCCAAGTAGCACCAACAGTCCCAGTTTCTAGGCTAGCAGTCCCAACAGCTTCTCAAGCTGTTAGCCTAGAAACTCAAGTTGCTCCTTCAAAAGTCACTGGAGTTGTGATCAGGGAAGGCATTCAAGCTCCATCAAGTACAGTCCAAGCAACATCCTCTTCTGTAAAAGACAAGGGCAAGGGCATTCTCATTGAGTCTCCAAAGCACAAATTCTCCTCCAAAGAAGCCCAGATTGCCTTTGATGCTGAAGTTGCCAAGAAATTGGCAGAAGAAATGGACAAAGAATTAGATCAGCAAGCCCAGCCCCCAATAGATGATGATGAGACATTAGGTGGTTACCTAAAGGGGTTTGTGGGCAAACAAGGTGAAAAGAAGAGAAAGATGCCAACAGGGCACTCCAAGGCTGAGCATAGAAGATTTCTTATCAATTTTGCCTTTGCAGCAGGTATTCCAAAGAAAATGGCTCAGTCCATGTCTACTGAAAGGCTGCAGGAGATTCATGACAAGGAGATGGACAAAAGAAAGAGAACAAAAGTCTCTCCAGAAGCTCAACCATCCAAAGAAGTCCAACCATCAACTCAATCAGTCCAAACTAAAGCTGCTACCAGTGCTCCTGTTCCTACTGAACAAGCTGTTGCATCTATTCCTACATCTGATCCATCCTCACAAGCAAAGCTATATCAAGTTAAAAGAGTGCTGTTTGATCAACAACTGCAAAAAGCCATGGAGATAGAGAAGTTGATTGATCAGCATGATTTTACAAAGCCTCAAATCAACTACTGGTTTGCTAAGTCACTGGATGACCGTGACTTGAAAATTAAGTTTGTGATAAGAAGAAGAATATGATACATTTTGGCAGATGGTTCAGAAGTTGACCAGAGATGAGCTTATCAGAATGCACAACATTGGGTCTGTATCACAAGTTAGATCTGCTCTACCATAAGTGAAGCAAGTAATTAAAGATCTAAAATCAATTGTTGACCCTGAATCTGCAAGGAAAGAAATAGAGGATGCTGTGAAGAAGGGGAAGAAGGTCAAGCAAGTTGATCTGTTTGTCAAGTCAAGGACATACAGAATCAAATTTTCAGATGGACCTGGTATATTCTTCAATCTCGAATTTTATAATTTACCAAAAGATATGCTACTTCAGATAAAATCTGTTAGGGTATCTTGTGATAGAGATGAGATGAAGAAAGAATTTTTGAAGGCTGTAGATCAGAAACTTGCACAGTTGTAAGTTTTTGAAAGCCTTGGTTTGTGAATAACAGTTTACTTTTTCATTTCCATTTTTGTATAGAACTTAAAGTCTTGTGTAAAGAATTTAAGTTAGGGGGAGATTGTTGGGAAATAGTTTAAGTACATTCAAGCTGTTAGTTAGACTTCTCAGACTGTTAGTAGATTTTTCATGTAAATACAAAGTTCATGCTGCTAGTTGAAGAAACTCGAGCTGCCAGTGTAAAAGTTCAAGCTGCCAGAGCAAAACAACTCAAGCTGCTCAGTTCATGCTGTCAAGAGATTCAAGCTGCTCAACAGTTTCATAAACAGAAAGTGCTGATTTTCAGGAAAGATATCTACACGAAGATTCCAGCATATCTACTATCAGAGAAGTCATAGTCCTTCAAGGAAACAAGTCCAAAAAGCAATATAAATAGACAGAATATTGTATAGAAATATATAGAAGTTTTCTGCATATTTTGAGTCTGTAATTGCTTTGTTGATTAAGTTTTCTTAAGCCTCTAAGGTTGTAAAACCCTAAGAACAGTCTGTGTTCTTCGTCTAATCAAAACAGATTAGAGGTGATTGTAATCATTGAATTCAGCAATACAAACAGTCTTGATTACTTCTTATGTTTTATGCTTCATTGGTTCTGAAAGTTTTTTGTTAAAATAATTAAGTGTTATTCCGCAAACTTCTTAATTAAACTTTGATTCAAAGCAAGATTATTCATTTATACTCTGATAAAATTCAAATCAGTTAATCTTGGTTATTCATATTTTAGATCCTGTCAAGACTCGAAGAGGTAAGACTTCGAATCTGTCAGTAGATTCGACGCCTTAGACTCGAAGGTTGGTCGTATAAATAGGTCAACAGTGAAGACATTTAATTCTTACTGTTTTCGAATCTACTTCCTCGAGTCTATAGTGGCGATTTCGAATCTATTCTCGAATCTACCGTTTCTCACATAAACGACATTTCATCGAGTTTAAAGCTTGTGTGTTCGATTCTACTACTATACCTAGGTATAATCAACATGATTGTACAAGATTCATGTAGTTTTATACACAATTTTAGGCTAAATCATCGATTTTTGAAGTTTTAAGGGTCGAAATAGGGTTTTTACAAAATTACCAAATTTGGACCGATAAAAAGTCAAATTAAAGGCATATATCTGTGATTAGTAACTAGTAGGACAATTGAATGTAATTTTCTAGGTCCAAAAAGGTTAAAATTAAGAGATTTGGTCTTTGAAATAGATTCGGCCGTTCGAATCTGTTCATGGGTTTCTCGAATCTGTCATTAGATTCGAGATGACCATGACCTTCGAATCTGTCCATTACACTCGAATAGGGACACTTCAAATCTGTCCATTGCACTGGAATAGGGACACTTCGAATCTGTCCATTACACTCGAATAGGGACACTTCAAATCTGTTACTTTCGAGTCTATTATTTATTTGCACTATTTAATTTAAATGTTATTAAACTTGTAGAAATTTAATTGTGTTGGATTTTGTACTTAAACAAGTTCAAAATAAAACAGATTTAAATTTAAAAAAGTTTATTAATTTTTAATGGATCTAATGGTTTTGTTTATTGTGCAGAAATGGCTATTCGAGTGTTCGTTCCTAAGCACAATATGGTGCTTCATCCAGATCTAAATCTCCCTGAGGCGCAGGGATTCCGTCTAGTGCTTGATTTTCTCGTGGAATCAAGGATCGGATTTGCACTGTCGCATAATGTGCAGATTGTGTTACCCTACATCCGTCAGTTTTACGATCATTTGCAGGTAGACTGCTCGGTCACTCCGACAGTTCTACGCACTCGTATTGCAGGACAGCCATTGGTATTCTCGGCTGATATGCTTCGTCAAGTGCTGCAGCTGGGCACTCAGGAAGAAGAAGCTGGTCCAATAGAATTTCCTTTGAGTATAAGGTAAGCGGCCTTTCAAAGAATGGGGTACAACCTCGATGTGACAAAAGTGTCATATATGAAGAGTGGGTTGATCGGGCAGTGGAGGTTTCTAGCGCATGTGTTTATGGTGTGCTTTCCTCCGAAGAAAGCTGGGTTCGACTATATTGTGGCGAAAATTCAGTCGGGGATCGTCGCTATGGTGTATAATCGCCCAAATAGATTTTCGGAGATGTTCTTTTCGGAATTTGTTCATCAGATATCCGCTCCCGAGAATCAACAGTTTTTGCTTTATCCAAGGTTCATTATGATGTTGATAAGGCATTTCTTGCCAAATCTGCCGCCGTCAAATGACTTTCTGAGCGTTGCTATTATGGACAAGAGGATTTTCGCTGACTGTTCCTCACACAGAGGAAGGTTAGCTGTTCCTGTTGAGCGTCCATTGTTTGGAGAAATTTTGGATAGGGAGTTTCAAGCCCCGGATGATGCCAACTGGGCAGGGGTCGTTGAATTTCAACCGCAACAACAACCACAACAACGTCCACAACAACAGCAACCGCGTGCTCAGAGACGTCGACAAAGACCGTCAGCGAGTCAAATTCAGGCAACTAGGCCTTCCACAAGTCAGCAGCCTCAAGCACAGGAAGCAGGGCCTTCGAGTGCGGTTCCAGAATCTGAGCAAATCGCGCAAACATTAGAAGAAATATGGGCATCAGGACCCCATGCAAACGAAGATGTGGCCGCAACATTAGTTGGTGAATTGCTCAGTCCACCTGAAGGAGAAGAAGACGTATTAAGAGATGTGGAAGAGTATGAGCCAGAACAAGCTAATAAAGGTTTGACATCATCTGAATCAGAGTCGGAAGATATGGAGGAGCTGGAAGTTGAAGCTCCTGAATCAGTGGCTACAGATCCCAATATTCAAATCGGAACCTATGGATCTAGATTGATAGTGAATGAAGAAGGATCAAGGAGAAGAGAGGGAAGGGAATCTGACGATTCAGATTTCGAAGAGGAGGAAGTTGCTCCCTTGGTGACTAGGCAGCGGGCCAAGCGTCACAGGTTTATGCAAGGGACATCCTCAGCGTCCGATGCACAACAACCTCAACCTCAAACTCAAGAACCACAAGCCACCGCTCCACCATCACCACCACCTCAACATGAGCCATATATTCCACCACCATTCATCCCTTCTCCTGTTCAGTCCATTCCATCTACCTCGGCCGCCTACGCTGACAACCAGAGGTTTATGCAGCTCAAAGCTCGTGTTGACTTCCAACACGTTCAAATCCTGAGCCTAACACAGGCAATGGGTGAAATTCAGGCACATAATGCAAATCTGGATAATGAAAATGCTGAATTGAAGAAGACGGTAGAAAAAATCCAGGAAGAGAACGTTGAGCTGAAGACGTTCGTCTGCGATCAGGCAGCTGAGTTAAGATCGATGCGCTCCCTCATTGAGCAGTTAATGAAAAATCTTCAGGCTCAGGGGGAGACATCCTGCCGTGATCAAGAAATTGAGAGGTCAAGAGAAGATAATGATGAGGACAATCAAGGCAATGATCCCAGCCTAAAAAGACAGAATGAGCCAGTAGATCTTTCTGCTGCTCAGACTGCTCAATCTGAGGGGGAGCCTAGTCTAGAAGGAGAAGTAGGAGGAGCTGGAGGAGAAGCAGGTTCTTCAAGGGCTTTGGATAGTGACATGATAGATGCACTGAAGGACATTAAGGAAGAGCTTATGGAATTTGATTTTGAAGATGAAGTTAAAGAGTTGGAGGAAGGTGAGTTCATTCCGGAGGAGGTCGTTGACTGTAAATCTGATGACGAAGTGTTAGATGATGAGGATGATCATGTCAATGAGGTGATAATCAATTCACAACCTGTCACGGAACTGTATGAGGGCCAAAATCATAATGTGATTGATATAGACTACATCAAGGTAGCCTCAGTTGAAGACAAAGAACTTGAAGAGGCAGAGAAGGAGCCATCTAGAGCTGAGTTGATAAATTTTTGGTTTAAGAAGGAACAAAAGAAAGATCAGCTGAAGATAAAGAAGAAGATGAGAAATCCAAGTGCTGGAAATTTTTCTGGAGGGATTATTAGCTGGTTCTTTGACAGAGAACTGCAGCTGTTTATTTTGAAAAGAAGAGATGGCCTCCAATACTTGAGGCGAACACTAAAAGCGTTCAATACACTGCCCAAGATTGAAGTAAAAGAGCTTGCATGGAAAGAACTGGTTAATATAGGCAAAGACCCGTACGCTGAAGTCATGGCAAGAATAATAAGAAAAGAGGGTCGTTCAGGAAAGTTTGAGAGGCTTAAGCCGAGATCAAGCAAAAGGGTCGAGGATGGATCAAGGATAGATCCTCATACTGGAAGGCCTTGGGCCAGAATGATTTATAAGCCAGTCAAATGTCTGAAAAAGGTTCCAATGAAATCGATGCCACAGAATATTTTGAGCAACATGAAATGGTGGTACCTCGAGATTGACACTGCTGAAGCCATCATGGAGGATCAAGACGAGAAGGTCATTTTGAAGGTATATGATCCACTGCATTTGATAAATCTATCAAAGGACGACCTGAAGAAGCTACATGATCAGCCTATCTTCTTTACTGAAGCATAGAGATCTGAAGCCAGGAAGTTCCAGAAGGTAGTTAAAGTTTGTATAGATGTTGGATTATATGCAGGCAGTAGTATATATAGTTCTAGTACTTAAATTTGATGTAAATAATTAGAAGCTATCGTCAAGGGGGAGTCTGTTGGTACACCTTCTGTGACGATAGCAGTCTAATCGATCTAACATTGTGGTTTAAGTAATATTCAACATTGTGGTTAAACGAGTGCTTGATATATGTGTTTATATATGTTTAATAGTAATTGATTGTATGTTTGAACTTGATGTAACGTATTACAAGAAGTTCAAACATAAAGATCAAAGATTAATTCAAGCATAAGTAAAAACATGAGTTTCAACACTTAGGTGTTTAAGTGTTTTGGCTAGATTCGAATTATATAAGGGTAGAGATTCGAATCTGTGATAGATTCGAATGTAGCCTTAGATTCGAATGTGCCCAGATTCGAGAGTGTCTTGGTGGACAGACTCGAATGGGCCTTGGGCCAGATTCGAGTTTGGCCCACATCAGACTCGAATCAGGGTCTATAATTAGGGATAGACTCGAGTCATTAGTAGACTTTTAGCAGAATTCGTGAGGAATTAAGCTTAAGGCGATCTCGAGTTTATCATCAGCTTTAGGTCCGTTTCGGAGAGAATCAGTTCGTAGGATCGTTCGTTAGTCGTTCGTTCAGCCTCTGATAGTCTCCGTGTTTCGTAATTGAGAGTTATCCGTCTAACCGTTAACGAGGATTCCGCACTCGTTCACGGATCCGCGTCTAGATAGATCTAGTAGTGGTAGACCTTACACCAGGTTTGTCTGTATCTTTAAGGTTAAAAAGGTTCATGAACTTAATCTGAAAAAGAAAAGGAAACGAATAGGTATTTATTTGAGGGGGAGTATAGTTAGGATGTTAATTTTTATAATTTTCTGTTTCATTTAATTTTAGTAAATAAATTTTTAAATTTTAGGTTGGTTATAGTTTAGTTTTTTTTTTTTTAAGTTTAACTTAATAGTTCAGAAAATCCCAAAAATATTTTTATTTTTCAAATTTTTCAAAAAGCCAAAAAATATTTTAGTTTATCTTATTTTATTTTATTTTATTCTTGTCTTAACTTAAATACTAAAAGCAAATACCAAAAATATCTTTTTTGTTTGTTTGTTTCAAAGAAAAATACAAAAAGATTTAATAAAATTGGGCCGAATTTTTTTATTAACAAATCTTGTTTCTTTTTATTTTCTTAAAGCTTAATATTTTATTTGCTTGTGTGTGTTAAGTGTTGCGATCCGGCGGCCCAAGTCTTTCTCTTGGGCGCGGATCCGCTAACCCGAACCCGACCCATGCGCTTTTAAAAAGGGGTTCGGTCAACAAGTCAACCCACATTCTTCTTCTTCTTCAAGTTTTCTTTTTCTCCTTCTCTCTCCTCCCTTCGTCGACCACTCCACCGCCGGCCATCATTAAAACCGATTCCAAGCTTTTGGACCACCATTTTTGTAACATCCTCGAATTCAATTACTGTAATTCGGAGTTATTAGGCGGATAATTTATAATTAAGTTAAATTTTAAGCAATTATTATGTATTTGGGATATTTAGAAAGGTTGTTGTTATTTTAAGAAAATTTAAACTCTGAAATTATTATTATGGAGTATTAAGATTATAAAAGTTGAAAATGATAAAATTAAGAATAAATCAGTATTTTATGGAACCGGTTAAGTTGAGGGGTGAAATGTGCAAAAATGATGAAAGTTGAATAAAAAGGCTGAAAAGCTATTCATTTTCATTTTCACTCCCTCTCTCTACTTTCTCTCTCTAGAAAACGCTCTCTACTTCTCTCTAGATTATCTCACAAACCGACCGGCCGAGTATCGAGATTTATACGTCATCGGAAAAAATCTCGAGGAGTACTACAACAATCTATGGTTGGATTCTTGATTTCGTACGGATTGAGGTAAGAATTGACCCTTTTAAGTTTATGTATTTCGGTTTTGAAGAACATAAATTCGAATTTGCTATTTTTATGTGATTTAGAGCTAGTTTTGCTTGAGTTTTAGCTAGAATATGATCGAGTATGCATAATATAATCGAATCTAGGTTTGATACTTAACATATTCATGGTTTTAGGCTTAGAAATGAAGGATTTAAGTTGAAGATATGAACAAACTCGAAAATACCAAGAACATAGTCGAAATGCAAGAACAAAGTCGATTTTTGTACTAAATTCGAGTATAAATTCGAATTTAATCACCTAAATTCGAATTGAATCACCTAAATTCGAATGACATTCGAATTTAACCCCTAAGGGTTCGAGTTTGTCCTCAAATTCGAAGGAAATTCGAGTTTAACCCCTTAAATTCGAGTTTAATGCCTAAAAAAATTGAAAACCCACTCTCTAAACTCGAATATTTTGAATGAAATCCATAGACAACACATAAATAACAAAAGTTATTCAAAGAATAAGGTGTGAACTTGAGATGGGTTCAAACTTAGTTATGGTTCGAATTTGGAAAACTTACAAAACTTACAAAACTTGGTCTTATGGATTTAAACGGTTTTTGACTCGAGGTATTGTTGCAACTAATTTAACAGGTCCCTTGTGGTGTTGTTTAACCCACAGTGGGGCACTTGGTGGATCCGGTTGAAAGCCCGAAGAGAAATAATATTGAAGTTTTATTTACGCACCCACTGTGAGTACATTAGATTTCGCATGTTTATATCTGTTTTATGTTAAGCTTTGCCTGCTGAGACCTGTTGGTTCATTTATTGTTTGGAATTCTACTAACTTGCGTAGATTTAGATGCACATTCTTACTTGTTGCATGTCCGTTCGATTGTTGTGCATCTAGTGATGGACCGGTGGAGTTCACGAGGCTAAGTCTGTTCGCGCCTCATCAAGTCGATACTGAAGAAAGGAAGGTGACCAGGTTCGAGGCTGGTCTGGATATTGAGATTAGGAGGGTCATGAGCAACGTTCGCTATCCTACATTTGCTGGTTTACTTGAGGCTGCCAGAAATGTAGAACAGATTCTGATCATGTCGGGTTACTCAATTGGGTCCGCTGCTGCTTCCACCAACCCAACACAACCGTCACCGCCGAAGCGCCAGCGTGAGGGAGGATATTCTGGTTCTTCCCGGTCTTCACAGTACTCGCCTCAACAATCATATCGCCGACAGTCTGGTTCTTCTGATCGTGGTCGTGCTCGTGGTTATTCTATCAACACCGAGCCGCAGTATTGCAATAAGTGTCATCTGGAGCACTTTGGCAAATGCACAAACGGACGCTCTTGCTTTTGCTGTGCAAGAGTTTTGTTTGATTCTGGTGCAAATCGTTCATTTGTATCTACTATGTTTGCACAACAACTTGCCATGCCACTGTCTAGATTATCTGCTATACTTGACATAGAAACTGCTAGCAACACTCTAGTCAAGGTAGATCACGTATACCGTAATTGCACATTAGTAATTGAAGATGTAGTCTTCAATTTGGACCTGATCCCTATTGAGTTCAGCGAGTTTGACGTAATAGTCGGGATGGGCGTGAGATATGTATATACGGGGATAGGAGAAGCGGGGATCTGCGTTTACTGACCATTGCAAAAGCTCGAAAGCTTGTTGCAAAGGGGTGTGACGCTTACTTAGCATATGCGATTGATGCTAAGGCTGAGAAGAGGACTTTGGCCGATGTGCCTGTTGTTTCACAATTCCCGGATGTGTTTCCGGAAGACTTGTCTGGCGTGCCGCCTGAGAGACAAGTGGAGTTCCGTATTGATTTGATCCCTGGAGCTACACCGGTAGCTCGTTCTCCTTATCGCCTTGCCCCAACCGAGATGAAAGAAATGATGACACAGCTTCAAGAATTGTTGGACAAGAGCTTTATTCGACCGAGTTCATCACCGTGGAGAGCTCCGGTATTATTTGTGAAGAAGGATGGCACGATGAGAATGTGCATTGACTACCGGGAGCTGAATAAGTTGACCATTTAGAACAAGTATCCGTTGCCGAGGATAGACGATTTGTTCGATCAATTACATGGGGCGAGCGTGTTTTCTAAGATTGATTTGAGGTCGGGGTACCATCAACTGAAGGTACGAGAAGAGGATGTGCCTAAGACAGCATTTAGGACGCGTTATGGGCATTATGAGTTCTTGGTTATGCCTTTCGGGTTAACCAATGCCCCGGCTGTCTTTATGGATCTTATGAATAGGGTGTGCAGACCGATGTTAGACAAGTCTGTAATAGTGTTTACTGATGATATACTGGTGTACTCTAAGTCTGAGGCTGAGCATGCTGAACATCTAAGGGAATTGTTAGAGTTGTTGAGGAAAGAGAAGTTGTACGCCAAATTTTCGAAGTGTGAATTTTGGCTGCAACAGACATAGTTTTTAGGACATGTGATTTCTGGAGCTGGGATTTCAGTAGATCCAGCTAAGGTAGAAGCGATAAAGAACTGGGAACCACCGTGTTCAGCTACTGAAGTTAGAAGTTTTCTGGGGTTAGCGGGATACTATCGGAGGTTCATAAAGGACTTTTCTAAGATTGCAGTTCCTTTAACTGCATTAACAAAGAAGAATGCACCGTTTGTATGGGAAACTGTGCAGCAGGAGGCCTTTGAGGTTCTGAAGAAGTCGTTAAGTGAGGCGCCGATACTTGCCTTACCTGAAGGCAATGACGATTTCGTGGTGTATACGGATGCCTCAAGACTGGGGTTAGGCGCTGTACTGATGCAGCGTGGAAATGTTATAGCATATGCTTCAAGACAGCTGAAGCAACATGAGAAGAATTATTCAACTCATGATCTGGAGTTGACCGCAGTCACATTTGCATTGAAGTTATGGAGACACTATCTGTATGGTACTAAGTTTCAACTCTACACGGACCATAAGAGTTTGAAGTACATCTTTAGTCAGAAGGAGCTTAATATGAGGCAGAGGCGATCTATGGAACTTATAAAAGATTATGACTGTGAAATCCTTTATCACCCGGGAAAGGCTAACGTGGTAGCCGATGCTTTGAGTCGCAAAGCGTATGCTAAGGATTGCTGTTATATGATGACGTCTACAATGCTGACCTCCACAATTATTGATGATGTCAAGGCCGCTCAGGAGGAAGCCTTGAAGGATGAGAATAGTGGTGCTGAGGATATAAGAGCTCATATTAAAAATATGGAAACGAGCGAGTCGGGATTGAAAGGGATATACGGGAGGATATGGGTGCCGAAGTTTGGTGGAATGAGACAGGTGATCATCGAAGAAGCACACCAGTCTAGGTTTTCTGTACATCCTGGAAGTACAAAGATGTACAACGAGCTGAAAGCAGACTTCTGGTGGCCGGGATTGAAAAAGGACATAGGGCAGTACGTTGAACGATGTAGGACTTGTCGGCTGGTGAAAGCCGAACATCAACAACCGTACGACAGTCTGCAACCGCTTCCTATAACGGAGTGGAAGTGGGAACATATTACGATGGACTTTGTCACGAAATTGCCGAAAACTAGGCGTCAACACGATGCAGTTTGGGTAATAGTTGATAGGTTAACTAAATCGGCACACTTTATACCGATTCGGGAAAGTTATTCGCTGGAGAAGTTAGCTCAGATTTATATAGACGAGATCGTTTCTAGGCATCGAGTGCCTAAGTCCATAGTATCGGATCGAGATAGCCGGTTTACTTCGAATTTTTGGTCAGCGTTACAAGAGGGGTTGGGAATGAGGATCGCAATGAGTACGGCTTACCGTCCACAAACTGATGGTCAAAGTGAAAGGACTATCCTGACACTTGAGGATATGATGAGATCATGTGTGTTGGATCTCGGTGGCAATTGGGATGATCGTCTGCCACTAATAGAGTTTTTGTATAACAACAGTTACCACGCAACCATCAACAAGGCACCGTTTGAGGCTCTGTATGGGAGAAGGTGTAGGACTCCTACTTGCTGGAGAGAAACTGGTGAAACACCGATTGCTGGGCCGGCATTGCTTCAAGAAACAAATGAGAAGATACAGTTGATTAGGCAGAACATGAAGGCGGCCCAGGATCGTCAGAAAAGTTACTACGATAAGAGGCACAAACCGATCAACTTTGAAGTAGATGATTGGGTATATCTGAAAGTATCACCTATGAGAGGTGTTACTCGTTTTATGAAGAGAGGAAAGTTGTCTCCGAGATTCGTCGAACCATTTAAAGTAATAGAGAAGGTGGGTAATCAGTCGTATCGTTTGAAGTTACCTGAAGGGATGTCGGGCATACATCCGGTATTTCATGTTGGGAACCTTAGGAAATCGTTTAATACTGGAAATGAGGATTGGGCAGACCACACTGAACTACAAGTTGATGGAAGGCTCCGGTACGTTGAGGAGCCGGAGTGTGTGTTAGATACTAAGATGAAGAAGTTGAGAAGCAAAGAGATCGAAATGGTGCTTGTGCGTTGGAAGCATCATAAGGGAGCCAATCATACATGGGAAACGAAAGCCGATATGTTAAGGAAATATCCGCAGCTGTTTGAAGTCGAATAACTTCGAGGAAGAAGTTAGAGCGTGGTGGAGCCCATGTTGTAACATCCTCGAATTCAATTACTGTAATTCGGAGTTATTTAGGCGGATAATTTATAATTAAGTTAAATTTTGAGCAATTATTATGTATTTGGGATATTTAGAAAGCTTGTTGTTATTTTAAGAAAATTTGAACTCTGAAATTATTATTATGGAGTATTAAGATTATAAAAGTTGATAATATAAAATTAAGAATAAATCAGAATTTTATGGAACCGGTTAAGTTGAGGGGTGAAATGTGCAAAAATGATGAAAGTTGAATAAAAAGTCAAAAAAAGCTATTCATTTTCATTTTCACTCCCTCTCTCTACTTTCTCTCTCTAGAAAACGCTCTCTACTTCTCTCTAGATTATCTCACAAACCGACCGGCCGATTATCGAGATTTATACGTCATCGGAAAGATTTCGAGGAGTACTACAACAATCTATGGTTGGATTCTTGATTTCGTACGGATTGAGGTAAGAATCGACCCTTTTAAGTTTATGTATTTCGGTTTTGAAGAACATAAATTCGAATTTGCTATTTTTATGTGATTTAGAGCTAGTTTTGCTTGAGTTTTAGCTAGAATATGATCGAGTATGCATAATATAATCTAATCTAGGTTTGATACTTAACATATTCATGATTTTAGGCTTAGAAATGAAGGATTTAAGTTGAAGATATGAACAAACTCGAAAATACCAAGAACATAGTCGAAATGCAAGAACAAAGTCGATTTTTGTACTAAATTCGAGTATAAATTCGAATTTAATCACCTAAATTCGAATTCAATCACCTAAATTCGAATGACATTCGAATTTAACCCCTAAGGGTTCGAGTTTGTCCTCAAATTCGAAGGAAATTCGAGTTTAACCCCTTAAATACGAGTTTAATGCCTAAAAAAATTGAAAACCCACTCTCTAAACTCGAATATTTTGAATGAAACCCATAGACAACACATAAATAACAAAAGTTATTCAAAGAATAAGGTGTGAACTTGAGATGGGTTCAAACTTAGTTATGGTTCGAATTTGGAAAACTTACAAAACTTACAAAACTTGGTCTTATGGATTTAAACGGTTTTTGACTCGAGGTATTGTTGCAACTAATTTAACAGGTCCCTTGTGGTGTTGTTTAACCCACAGTGGGGCACTTGGTGGATCCGGTTGAAAGCCCGAAGAGAAATAATATTGAAGTTTTATTTACGCACCCACTGTGAGTACATTAGATTTCGCATGTTTATATCTGTTTTATGTTAAGCTTTGCCTGCTGAGACCTGTTGGTTCATTTATTGTTTGGAATTCTACTAACTTGCGTAGATTTAGATGCACATTCTTACTTGTTGCATGTCCGTTCGATTGTTGTGCATCTAGTGATGGACCGGTGGGTCGCATCGATTACTTTGATGTTACTGCGCTATATGAGCTGGAGCTGATCCCTCCGAGGTTCTGGTAGGCAGTATGTCATCCCCGATCGTACGTTTGTCTCAGATGGTATGTTTAATGCCGAGCTTTGGGCTCGAAGGGGCTGCGGCTCTGGTCCGTACTTGGTGTACGAAGAAGGGTATACGATGTTTGTCATCGGTGTTACCCTTGGGGCTTCATAAAAATTTATAAAATGCGTAATCTTTGTATTCACTAAGCATTCGCTTACCTCTCAGATGTTGTATTTTTACAGGAAAGGGAAAGTCTACTGCCGGACCATCTAGTTAGGTCAATTGTGAGGATTCGGAAGATTTGGTACTACTTAATCGGTAATTATGTTTTGAGACAGTGTTGTTTTATATTCTGGATGTTGTAATAATTGAATTGGGTATGTAGATTTAGATTTGGTACCTTGTAGCACCATATGGTGTATGACACTGTTGCACTACTTTATTTATGTATTTTAATGCTTCCGCACTTAAACTAGGTTATCAGATCATTATGTTATTGTATGTTGGTGATTAATCCTGGGTGTTTTGTAAATGGTGGTTGTTGTGGCAAGGGTGTCACAATTTTCTTTCGATTTTCTTGCGTTTTTCATCTTCGGCATCTTCAGGTAACTCCTTTTTAACTTTATTTCAGCTTTTAATGTCTTATTTTGTGTGTTTGATTTTCAAATTTTTATTAGTTATTCTTTTCGGTTTTTGCTATTTTTAGGTAGTTTAATGTGTTATTTTTTACTTTGTTGTAGTTAGATAAAATGTTCCTTATATGTTTGTAGTCTAGGATCTTTAATTTCATGCATTTTTATCACAATTTTAACTGTTCACGTTGACACTTGCATGAACTCATTAACTGCTGCATGCATTTCGGACGTCCGAATTCGGATCAAGCTCCGAATTCGGATGTCCCCCTTAGACTAATTTTCAGGTTTTTCAAACATACCAAAACCGAATTCGGTCACTATTGATCCGAATTCGGTCACTGTTTATCCGAATTCGGTCCTTCAAGTAATGCCAAAATTTTGAAAAATTCATTTAAGTCTAAGTTTGCAAAAGTACTGTTCATCCGAACTCGGATGGGATCCGAATTCGGTCCCCATCCGAGTTAGGACCTCTGTCTCCATTGCATGCATTGCATTCCATCCGAACAGGCATCTGAATTCGGACCACAATCACCACCTCATCCGAATTCGGCCCAAATCCTCATCATCACTTCCACCCAATTCGGTCCTCATCCAAATTCGGACCAACATCACACATCATCCGATTTCGGACCCCAACCATCCCATTTCATGCATCATTCGGATTTCGGCCGGACCCGAATTCGATGACATTGTTCATCCGAATTCGGACCATCCGAAATCCAACACTAAGCATATTTTTTCAATTTTCTCATTTTTGCATTTTCACTATAAATCAAAAAATCCAAAAATATTTTCATTTCGGTGCACCATTGATTAGAGTTAAGATTAGTGTTTGAGTGAAAACGTCTGATCTAACATTGGTCTCTTAACGATTGACTTTGGACTTTCTTAGTAGAATTTTATTCTACTAATAAAGACCCGATGCTAAACAGATCAGACAGTTTCTATTTCACACTTATCTAGACTTCATCTCAATGTCATATCATATCGAGTCTTGTGTTCTAACTTTGATGCACCTTTGAAGGATGATGGAACCAGCTGTTGTCCTCACCATACCCCAACCCCCCATTCCCAATAACAATGCCCAACTACCCGAACAATCCATCCTCCCACAGGCCAAGTTTGTCGAGTTTATACCACATAACTGGCAGCTCGACGTCTCCATTCTCACCAAAGAACCAAAAACCCTCGCCTTCGACATCCTCCTTCACCATCCCATATATTACGCCCTGTCTACCGCAATCACTGTTCCCCAGATATACCTGCAACAATTTTGGAACAGATTGCAATATGTTCCCGACGCCGAACCCCACTTCACAACCACCATTGACTGTGTCCCAGTCAAAATCACCATCGCTGCCATACGCCATATCCTTCGCCTTCCCGCAGAAACTTATTTGCCGAGCCGCCTTCAGTTTGATCCCATCCCTTCCATCCCAGAAACCCTAGCCGAAATCCAAACCTTGGGTTACGACGGCCCTCTCACCAAACCCTCCGATTTCCGAACAAAGAATCTACAATCTCATTGGCGGATCTCTTCGATGTCATCAACAAGTGCTTCACAGCAAAGCACTCAGACCATGACTCTGCCTCGGCTCAGGTCATAGCCATGTTCACCGGCTTTGCCTTTGACTGCCATGTTGATTATGCGGCTTTCCTATTCGAGGAATTGAAAAGAGTACATCTGGAGAGAGGAACCAAAAAAGGACGCAAGTACATACCTCTGCAATGATTTTTGCAGCTGATCATCCAATATGCAATGGATAACGATGAAGACATCCACGAGCGCCCTGAGGCAGATGTCTACCCTACAGTGGCCATTTAGAAGCTTACTTAGCCAAAGGGGGCCCCTTCAGTGCCTATAATGACTATTCCGTTGTCGATAATGCTAAAAGCAAGGGATTTGGAAAGGGTTAGGGCTTATATTCGAGTATTTTATCCGGATGAGGCTCAGTCAGAACCGACTGAGTCTAGCCAATCCGAAGGTGAGGCTAGGATGAGTGAGGATGAGGGAGCAGCGGCGGAGGTACAACAATCAGTTGGGATAGGTGAGCGGGAGCCTGTGTTTGTAAGTGAGGGAGAAGGAGGTGAGGCGGCAGAGGCGGCGGATTCCGAACGAACCGTCTCTGTCGTACGAGGGATAGATATTCATTCTGAGGGTGATCACAGCCCTATCAGCCGGACCACCCACCAAAAGACCATCAGTCCAACGGTCGAAATCACCACCACCATCCACTTGGTATCCCCTCAAAGGGAAACCACTTCATTGCACGGGGATTTTGCTCATACGCCATCGCCCTCTCATTCGGAGAGTGGCGGTGTTGAACGAGGTCACACTCCGCCCCACGTGACGGCACCTCTTTTATTCACAATTCCATCCCCTCCCATACACACAACGCACGATGCCTCTGTGGCATCCCCAAGAGCTGCCTCCGTGGCAGCTCCACAAACTTCTGGATCTGAGCATCCAATACAGGAGCCAGAAATGACGGAAGGAAGACCTGAGGTGGCTCCATTAACGCTATCCACTTCAGGCCATCTCCCCATTAACTTGGAGATGCTAACGGCAGCTCTTCGTGCTGCCGGTGTTATTACCCGGGCTGACCTGGACGCCCAAAAGGAAGCTGCTGAGGAACGTCACACCGCCCTTCTATCACTTATAAAGGGTAAGGGTGTCGCTTCTGAAGCTGTGCCTCCACCAGGATCCCATTCAGTCCAGAATCAGATTGCCGACCTTTCAGACAAGATAGACATGCTTACTCGCCTCATTCTTCAAGTCCAGGAGCAACTCAACTCCAGAATGGACCGTCTTGAGTCTGCCGTAATTGAGCTTCAGTGCTGTCCTCAGGCTGAGTCTCAGAAAAGAAAGCATGACGATCAGGACGACCCTGATCGCCATGAGGGGGAGAAAAGACAGAAAACTCAGTCTGAGGACCTCATGTTGGTTGTAGGGGGAGCAGAGACAGAATCGACAGAGATTCAGGGGTCAGGGGAACAGATGCAAGAGGCTCAGGAATACTTGATGTTAGAAGACGAGCCTATGTTCGAGGGTCCAGCTCCACTGGATCCAATGACAGCTATGGAAGAGTTCGAGCCCGTTCATGAAAAAGTTGAAATCATATTGGTGTGTAACTCAGACTCCGATACTGAGGACAACGAACCCTCAATCATTCCTAAGCCTGAGCCCGAATCACCGAAAAAATCATCATCTTCCTCATTTGATTTCCTAAACTCACCACCACCAGCCCCACAACAAGAAATTCTTTCATCCATTCAAGCTCCCCCATCACTCAAAGCATCCCATATAGTCCAAAGCCCACCAAGATCTCCAAGTCCTCCTCCAGTCCAACAATCTGAACAACCAGGTCATTCAGAAACCAAGAGGGTTGATTACTTTGATGAAACTCTAGAAGGACCCGGTTAATATAGGAGAGAGGATTTATACTGGTTAGGCCAGTTTTCAAGAGGTGAGGTACAAAATCTACCACCTGAAAAGAAAGAGGAGCTTAGAAAAGAACGGCGGGGGACAATCATAAAATTGCTTGAAGCTAAAAAGTCTGAAATAGAAGAACCCCCCGTTCAGGGTCTCAAAGAATTCCTGCAGAAGTTTCCTCCTGAGCAGTTTTAGAACCCGTTCTTAGAAGAAAGATTTAAGATGGTATTCAGAAAGAAGCCTGGATCCTTCAGAAGACGCCTCTTGATGGAACTGACAAATGTAACCAAAGCTGAGCAGGCTGAATACTATCAATTAATGCTCAGGGAGAGGAGGTCAAAAGTGTCAAAATCGAAGATAAAGAAACTCATGTCCATCACCATGTGCAAAAGGGCAAAAGTATACTATGCCGCCTTTCAAGTAGAAAGAGAAGATGGCACAGTTGATGAGTTCTTCGAGAATGACCTGGACTTCATAAGTGTGGACGATGTCAAATTCTTACACGACCGATTGAAAAAACGTATTAAAGGGCGTCTGACTCGCATGACTGCTTTAGGTTCCCTTATCCGAAACATGAATCGCCGCTCAATTGTGATGTGCCTCAGAGATTTTCAGATGGCAATTGAGAGTGCATTAGTTAAAGTGGGCCTACGAGCTCCTGATCAAGATAGCTTCCTTCTAGCCCACCATCCGGCCTACAGAGTTATACTCACTGGAGACCCGGGTGTCATTTTTGTTAATCAGAAGGGCTACAAAAGGTTCATGCGCTTTGAGGATCTTACCTGTTACTCCGACGGTACTCTCAGATTGGTTCGAGCCGCGCTTACTTAGAAAGTTCAAGATTTTGACGCTCAACCAGATCCAGAACAAAGATGCTCACCGAAGGAGATTCAGGACACCCTCAGCGGCATTGACACCCTGAACGAAAGGCTACATATGAGGCAAGTGAACAGATGCTTTGACGTCATCCTTGGACTCCGAGAATTGACAGCTCATGCCAGAGTTCTAGGACCTCCACAATGATCGAAAAGGGGGAGATTGTTAGATATTTAATTTCGATCATGTGGACTTGTTTTGTAATAATTATTTACTTAGTATTTAGTCTTGTATTTAGTTTCCTTGTAAAAGTCTAGGGGCCATTTATGTCAATGCTTCAAAGTTAATTAAATGAAGCTATAATAGCTCCTAGGGTTTGCTTTTGTATGATACGGTTGGAATATTGAATGAGAAAGCAGCCGCCATCTACATATTTACTCTCAACATTCTTATTGTCTTTTCTTCATCATTACCTAATTAATGAGCTTTGTTCTTCTTGGGTATTGATAAAGAATCATCAAAGGTACTGAAATATTACGGGAATGCATATTTACATGATGACATGAACTAGATTAGATTGTACCCTTTATAGGTTTAATTTGAAAACTGTAAATTGTATTAAACTTATCCTAATGTTTGCACTTGTAATTTATAATTCCACAACTTAATTACTCTATCTTAGTTATGATTGGTATCGTGTTGCATGATGTGGGACCTAGACTCTGAGGACTGCCTCGTGAGGGGAGGTCTTCACAGGATGGTATCAGAGCCCATAGTTTGAGTGAATCAAGTATTACGTGAGTAATACTTGGTCTCAAACTGAAGCAATACATGTGTATCAATCATTTAGGTGGTTTGAACTAAGATAGGAAGTACAGACTGTTAGGATGGGAAAAAGGGTACATAGATCTAAGTCTATAAACTGATAGTTAAATGATTTTTAATTTTCAATAAAAGATGTCAGGATCAGGTGACATTCCCAAAAACATGACCCCCCAGCAAATGTTTGAAATGATGCAACAACTATTAGCCCAACATTCTGAACAACAAAATAAGTATATGCAAGAACAGCTTCAGGCTAGAGATGAGGCCGAAACAAAAAGACGCGCTGATAAAAAGAATAAGAGAAAAGATAAACAAGTCCAGAATGATGAATCTGATTCTGATAACTCTACCCTTAATGTCCAAATTGAGCAGCCGAAAGGCTATAAGTTTAAAGATTTCAAAGCCAGCAGCGCCCTTAATTTTGAGGGTACAGTCAACCCAATCTAGGCGATGGATTGGAAAAGCCATACCGAATAAATCTTCAGGATATCTGATTGTTTAAAATCAAAGAAAGTAAGCTATGCATCTGCTCTGTTCGTCGGTGCTGCCCGTGCCTGGTGGAAAACCCAAGAGAAGTATTTATGGCAAGGAGGTTATTTAGACTTTGGAATGGGATCAATTTCTAGATATGTTCAACGCAAAATATTGTCCTGTTGACCAAAAAGACAAGATGGATGTTCAAGTGATGCAGCTAATTCAGGGAAGCAAGACTGTTGACGAGTATGAGCACGAATTCTCGCGGCTCTGTGGCTATTCCTTGTATCAAGTAGCCACTGAAGAAAGAAAGACGAATCGATTCCGCGGAGGGCTTAACCCGAGATATCGACACCTAATGAGCGCGATAAAGTATAAGAATTACCTAGAAATTGTAGAAGCGGCAAGACAGATCGAGAGGGGATGCCTAGAGTATGGCGATCAACTCTATGCTCAATCAACGAACCCGACATGTCCATCTCCCCCAAAGAAACAGAGATTCGGCAGATTCTTTAAGTCCAACAAACCGCAACCCCAGCAATCTCAACAATACAACTCGCCTCAGAAAGTTCAAGCTTATTCTCTCACGAACGAACCACGATTCTGCAAGAGATGTTGAAAATCACACACGGGAATGTGCAATCCCGATGATGTAACTTATTATGCATGTAGCAGAATTGGCCATAGTAGTGAAGAATGTCCCCAGCGAGGACTTGGATGTGCGAAATGTGGGAAGCGCGGACACTTTATGTATCAGTGTCGTAGTGGACAACGAGGTCAATCGCAATCATCAGCGGGAGGTTCTATAGTGAAAAGTTCAGCTGCAACTCCAACTGCAAGGACTCGTGCATTTCATATAACAACCGAGGAAGTAAAGGAAACTCCTGACGTGGTTACCGGTACGTTTTTGTTAAATTCGATACCTGCTCGTGTACTATTCGATTCCGGTGCTAGTCGTTCCTTTATATCAACTAATTTTACTCGGAGACTGTTTAAATCTCCATCGAAGCTTTCCGTTATACTTGATATTGAGACGACCAGTAACATTTACGTTATGGCTGATTCTGTTTACCGAAATTGCACTCTGCTCATTAATAACATCGTGTTCAACCTCGATCTCATTCTGATTCCGTTGAAAGAGTTTGATGTCATTATCGGCATGGACTGGTTAATGAACAACGAAGCTACGATCGTCTGCAACCGCCGAATTAACAGGATCAAGCCTTCAGACGGCCGAGTATTAGAAATCAAAGGCGATAAACGAAAAGGTGCTCACTGCTTCATAACTATAGAGAAAGCGCGTAAATATTTATCTAAGGGTCATGAATCATATCTATGTTATGTCTCGTCTGAAACTGTTACTGAAGCCAACAAGAAATCCATTTATGATATTCTTATCATCTGTGAGTTCCCAGACGTGTTCCAGGATGATATCTCTGGAGTGCCACAAGAACGACAAGTTGAATTTGGAATTCACTTAGTTCCTGGTGCGGCTCCAATCGCCAAAGCTCCTTACAGACTTGCGCCTGCAGAAATGCAGGAAATGTCTAAGCAATTACAAGATCTGTTAGAGAAGGGATTTATCCGACCTAGTTCATCTCCATGGGGTGCACGTGTCTTATTTGTTAAAAAGAAAGACGGAACTCTCCGAATGTGCATCGACTATCGTGAGTTGAACAAAGTCACCATCAAGAATAAATATCCTCTACCCAGGATTGATGATCTATTTGATCAGCTACAAGGAGCAAGCTACTTCTCTAAAATTGATCTTCGCTCTGGGTATCATCATTTGAAAGTAAGAGATGAGGATATTCCAAAGACAGCTTTCCGAATAAGATACGGTCTTACGAATTTCTCGTAATGCCTTTCGGTTTAATGAATGCACCAGCGGTGTTCATGGATCTCATGAATCGCGTGTGCAGACCAATGATGGATAAGTCAGTTATCGTATTCATAGACGATATTCTGATTTACTCCAAAACGGAGGCTGATCATGTTATTCATCTGCGTCAATTGCTAGAGCTATTGAGAAAAGAAAGACTCTACGTAAAATTTTCCAAGTGTGAATTCTGGCTCAGACAGGTATAATCTTATATTGTCTCGAGCTATTTCCTAAGCATTCTTTGATTGAATAAAAACTTGAAGTTCTCCCTTGTTAGTTTATAGATCCAATTCCTTGGCCATGTTGTATCTGGTGAAGGTATCTCAGTTGATCCGTCTAAAGTCGAGGCCGTTCAGAAATGGCAAACGCCTCGCAATGCCTCCGAAATCAGAAGTTTCCTTGGATTGGCTGGTTACTACCGGCGATTCATTAAGGACTTCTCGAAGATTGCTGTGCCACTCACGATGCTAACACGAAAGAATACACCTTTCGTATGGATTTATAAACAGCAAGAAGCATTAGAAACTCTGAAGCAGAAACTTATTCAAGCGCCAATCCTAGCTTTACCAGAGGGCAATGATGACTTTGTCGTTTATAGCGATGCATCTGGTACTGGCTTAGGTTGTGTCCTCATGCAAAGGGGAAAAGTCATTGCCTACGCTTCAAGGCAATTGAAAGACTACGAGAAAAGTGCACCAACTCATGATCTTGAGTTGGCTGCTGTTACCTTTGCATTAAAAATCTGGCATCATTATCTCTATGGGACTCGGTGTCAGTTGTATACTGACCATAGAAGTCTCAAGCATTTATTTACTCAAAAGGATCTGAACATGAAATAGCGTCGGTCCTTGGAGCTTATCAAGGACTATGATTGCGAGATCCTGTATCATCCCGACAAAGCTAATGTGGTCGCGGATGCTTTGAGTAGAAAGGGATATCCAGAAAATTGTTGCTATGCCCTGACTCCTGTTTTATTCTCTTCCGATCTTATCGAGAACATCAGATCTGCCCAAGCTGAAGCATTGAAAGAAGAAAATATCTGTTCTGAAAATCTTAAAGGGCAATCGCAATTTCTGTCTATGAATCATTTGGGACTTCATTGTCTCAAGGGAGACCGAATATGGATTCCTACGTATGGTTCAATCCAAAACACTCTTCTATCAGAAGCCCATCAGTCCAAATTATCTATTCATCCTGGTAGCTCAAAGATGTATTTCGATCTGAAAGATGATTACTGGTGGCCATGAATGAAGAAAGACATCGGTCAATATGTCGAAAGCTGCAGTGTCTGTCAAATGGTTAAGGCAGAACATCAGAAACCCTTCGGGGATATGCAAGCACTACCAGTTCCTGAGTGGAAGTGGGAGCATATAACCATGGATTTTGTCACCAAGTTTCCTAAAACCAAGAGACAGCACGACTCCATCTAGGTAGTCGTAGATCGATTAACAAATTCAGCTCACTTCATACCGATGAAAGAGACATATTCTCTTGATAAATTGGCACAGATGTACATCACTGAAGTCATTTATCGTCATGGTGTGCCAAAGTTTATCGTCCCTGATCGTGATAGTAGTTTCATTTCAAGATTCTGGAATGCGCTGCAAGAAGGAATGGGTACTCGAATCTCTATGAGTACTGCTTATCACCCTAATGCAGATGGCCAAAGTGAACGCACTATCCTTACTCTTGAAGATATGCTCCGTGCCTGCGTTCTTGATCTGGGTGGTAATTGGGATGACCATTTACCTTTGGTTGAATTCTCATACAACAATAGTTATCATTCAAGGATCAAGATGACTCCTTTTGAAGCTTTATACGGACGAAAGTGCAGAACTCCCACCTGTTGGCGCGAAACAGGTGAATCGCCTTTAGCAGGTCCTGCCCTTCTACAGTTGACTCATGAGAAGATTCAACATGTCAGAAGGAATATACTTGAAGCTCAAAGCAGGAAGAAGTCTTACTACGACAATCGACATCGATCGATTAGTTTTGCAGTTAATGATTGGGTAATGCTGAAAGTATCCCCAATGAAGAATGTGGTACGGTTTATAAAGCGAAACAAGCTAGCTCCAAGATTTATTGGCCCGTTCAAGATCGTTGAAAAGGTAGGAAACCAATCTTACCGTCTTGAATTGCCAACTGACTTAGCGGGAATACATCTTGTATTCCATGTTAGTCATCTACGAAAGAGCTTAGCTGATGAAAGAGAAGTGCAGATACCACATGTTAATCTGCAAATTGATGAAAAGCTTCGAGTGGTTGAAGAGCCGGAATGTATTCTGGACTCGAAGACCAAAAAGCTTCGAAATAAATAAATACAGATGGTGCTCGTTCAGTGGAAACACCACAAAGGTTCGCATCAGTCTTGGGAATCAAGAGATGTCATGAAAGCCACGTATCCAAGTCTGTTCGAACTTAGCTAACTTCGAGGACGAATTTTGTGCGTGGTGGAGCCCATTCTGTAACAACCTAGCTTTTAGCTGAACTTAATTTTCTGTTTTGAGCTAATAATGTAATTTTATTACATTATCTATTTTGTAATTTAATGATTAATGAAAATTTAATTAAATAAATATGATATAAATTATATGATTGATATAAACTACTAGATGATAAAATTTTTTAAAGAGATATATTATACAAAAGTGTAAGGGGTTAAATGGGTATTTATCAAAGTGAGTATAAAAATCCCAAAATGAGATTTATTGGTCATTAACACAAAAATTAAATCTCTCTCTACTCTCTCTCTAACCTACGGTTCATCCCAAATAACCTTCAAGAAATCCATTAAAGTGAAGAATTAATCAAGAGTAAGTTGCCACAAACATCCAACAACAAGAAGCTACAAGCATTTAAGGTAATTCTTGATTAAATTTCATAATTCTAAGAGTTTGGTTCGGTTTTGTTTAAAAACTAAAACCTATGATTAAAACATGAATTTATATGTTGCATATATAAATTTTTGATAGGTAATCATGTGATGAAGTATATAAAAAGAAAGGATTTTTGATAGGTAATCATGTAAATAGAAACAAAAATTAATGGTTAGATCATCCAAATTAAGTAAAAATCTGAATTTTTGTGATTATTTGTGTTCTTAACAAAAAGAAAGGATTTTGGATGATTTTGATCAATTTAATGTGTTATTGTTAGGGAAAATAGTATAAAATCAACCCAATAATGATAATATAACTTAATTTTAAGTTTCATGTTAACGAAAATGTGATTAGAGTAAATTTGGTAAAAATCCGTAAGTGTAAAAGTATGAACACCAAGAACAATTTTCTGGAAAATATGAAGATGTGGGATCCGAATTCGGTTGAGCTCGAATTCGGATGAGATGCACCATTTCGGATCCCATGTCTCGGACCTTATGTTTTGGATGATACAAATTGGAAGTTATGCTAATTCGGACCACCTTGAATTCGATTGAAGCCTAGTCCCAATGTCCCAATTCGGATGTCTACTTCGGATCTTATGCTTCGGTTGGTCCTAATTCGGGTTAGCCATTCGGTCCGAATCCGGATGCCTGATCCAGATTAGTCCGAATCCGGATGACCAATCTGGATGGTCCGAATCTGGTGAATCCGAATCCGAATTTTATTTTGATACTTTAAATCATAAATAAATGATATTTTATAATTGCAATATCCATAAATTATGATGAAAGATATATGAATTAAGCAACATGATATATATATATATATATATATATATATATATATATATATATATATATATATATATATATATGTATCTCTTGAGAAATCAAAGAAACAAAGAAAATGAACAAAATGATTGATAAGATATCAGTTATCAGAATGAGATCAGATAAAGATTTAGACCTAAAATGTTATTGCTATGATATGATTTTGAACAGGTTCAGTTAAATTCTGAACAAAGATCTAAAGATTTATAAATATTGAAAGCGTGACAGAGATCAGATAGACAAAGATTAAAGAAAAAATCCTGGGATAACTCAGGTGGTGGATTTTTAAATCTGCTTGATAAAGACCACAAGAACCTGTGAGTTATAGATATTCAGCTTTACATGCGAGATTTCCGGTTGAGACATATTATCGATGATAGATTAATTTGACATTCATATATGATCAGCTGGAATGTGACGAGTGCTCACCGTGGTTCGGTGATGCCCTGTGGATCATGATAGCTATTTGACTTATCATTCCGCATGACATTGTGCTTACAATTCATTTAAAATATTGTTATGAGATTATTGCTATCATGACCTTGATGATTTATGCCTTCACTATTGATCGCACCTTTGAGATATCGATTCAGCTTAAGATGATTAGCATTGATGGTCTATTGTTCTAGACCATGCTATTTCACCAGTTCTATTGAACTTGGTATGATACTCCGATGTTCCGCCATGTTGTTTTACTGGTAGCTAGCCCAGTATGTGGCTGATCCCCACTATTTAAGCGTGAGCGTGGCTTGAACATCATCCGACTCTATGACTACTATGTCTCAACCATGAGTGGCTGTAGTGGCAGTCAAGATATATCACGCTAGACCCATGATCCGCTTATCATGCATGTAATCTGAAAATCTATATTCTCACTAAGCTTTGCTTACAGATGTTGTTTACACTTTTTACAGGAAAAGATAAATGAAAGTCACCTGCTGGACCTAGTTCTTAGGTCTTACAAGATTAAGATTGATGTTTTCATAGACCACTACTCAACAACTCTTTTGGTACAGATTGGCAGACGATAATTGTGGTGGTCTGGGTAGATTTAATTTGGTTGTATGATGACATGAACTAGATTAGATTTTACCCTTTATAAGTTTAATTTGAAAACTGTAAACTGTATTAAACTTATCTTTGTAATTTATAATTCCGCAACTTAAATACTCTATCTTAGTTATGATTGGTATCGTGTTGCATGATGTGGGACCTAGACTCCGAGGACTGCCCCGTGAGGGGAGGTCTTCACATTCAGATTTATGTGGATGATATAATATTTGGTTATACTAACGAACAATTATGCAAGAATTTTTCATTGCTCTTGAAATCTAAATATGAAATGAGCATGATATGTGAACTTACTTTCTTCCTAGGATTACAGGTTAAACAAACTTCCAATGAAATTTTTATCAATCGAAGAAAGTACACATTGGATCTTTTGAAAAGTTTAAATTTGATCAACATTCTCCAATCAAAACCCCAATGGCAACAAATGTAAAGTTGGATGCTGATGCCTGTGGCAAAGCTGTTTCAGTAACAGCTTACAGAAGCATGATTAGGAGCTTGCTATACTTAACTGCTAGTAGACTAGATATTATGTTTGCTACCTGTTTATGTGCTAGGTTTCAAGCTGATCCTAAGGAATCACATCTAGCTGCTGTAAAAAGAATCTTCGAATACTTAAAGGGTACACCAAGTTTAGGTCTTTGGTATCCCAAAGACTCCAGCCTTGAAATAATTGGTTATTCAGATTCTGATTATTTGCAGGCTGCAGGCTAGACAGAAAAAGCACAACAGGTGGATGTCAACTCCTTGGTGGTAAGTTGATCAGTTGGTGCAGTAAGAAGCAGAATTCAGTTTCTAATTCTACTACTGAAGTTGAGTACATTGCTGCTGGAAACTGCTGTTGGAAGATTCTATGGATGCAGCATCAGCTTGAGGACTATGGCCTTGTATATAGGAAAACTCCTATTCTGTGTGATAATACAAGTGCCATAGCTATCTCCAACAATCCAATCTTCCACTCCAGAACAAAACATAGGACAGACATCACTTTGTCAGGGATCACATCTAAAAAGGTAATGTGGAGGTAAGTTTTATTTTCACAGAAGAACAACTGGGCATGTTAAATAAAAGTGACTAAGTGTCATTGATGATCTAAAGAATCCTTGTTTTAATCTTTCAAAATTCTCAGAACAGCTTGGATAGGACAGGTTTTACTTAACCTATACTTAGCCAGTTTTTGAAAATTTGAACAGCTTGGACATATAACAGGCTTGACAAAATAAGTTTTCACCTTAAACCTGTCCTATTGTACAAACTTCCAACCTGCTCACTCTTCCAATCTGTCATACAAGGCAATGCCTTGTAACCTGTTTAGCTATTGAACAGGTTTCTCAATGAAACCTGTTCTTGTATAGCTACACATGTTGCATGGCCAACTTGAAGAGTGATCAGTTTGTGATGAACCCTGTTCATCACAGGGTTGTACCACAGCTTAGACCATCAGTTTGAATTACCTTTCTTCACATTTAAGTTTCTTAAATTAAGTATTTATTTAACTTAATTACCTACGGATAATGTTTGTTAACGTGTATTAGTATTTAAAAAGGTCAAGTTGGTCTAACAACCGTTCTCACATGGCAAACCGTTACATTTTCCATTAAGAACATTTCAAATCAACCGCCCAAACCTTTCTCTCTCCTACTCACTCACGTTCAAATCCTATAAATACCTAAACCACTGTTTCATCATCTTCTTCTTCTCCACTGCTTCCATAACTTCATGATAAACCCTAACCGACTTAGTGTCAAATATCGTGCATCACTACTACTTTCTAAATGGCTCACAAACCAACCCCATTTTATCTGTGTTCGTTGGTGATGATGTTGAAAAACACCCTTCTGTCACCACAATGCTCACAATCAAACCCACCAACTACATTGCTAACCTGACCATTCCCAAAAATTATATGGGAAAAGGTTATGAACAAATGGTGGAGTTTCTGCAAGCCCATCCCCTGCACTATGCAATGACTGCCTCTCCTGGTGTCATGTACCAGGAGATGGTTTATGAGTTTTGGTATGCCTGCTCGTATGAACCTTCTACCAAAACCATCAGACGAACCATTCTCAATGGCACTCAAACCATTGAGATCACTACTGCTCTTCTCAGGGAAGTCCTTCATCTCCCAGCGGTTGATACCTATGGCAAACCTCAACCTGACAATGAAGTGGGCAATCTTCTGCGCTTCTGTGGTGTGGCAGAACCAAAAGTGGGTGCTACGCTGTTCAGAAGGCATTTATCCCGAACCTATAGTTTTCTCTTCGCCTCCGTGGTGATGAGTTTGAGCTGCAAAGTTGCTTCATTTGACCAACTCAGCAGGGATGAAATTCCCATAGACCTACAGTTTGCGGATGGGACTACACTGAACATGGCAAAATGGATTTTTCTGAACTAGGGGAACTTAGTGGAGCAACAACAGCGTCCAGCTGCTGTTGGAAGATTCTATGGATGCAGCATCAGCTTGAGGACTATGGCCTTGTATATAGGAAAACTCCTATTCTGTGTGATAATACAAGTGCCATAGCTATCTCCAACAATCCAATCTTCCACTCCAGAACAAAACATAGGACAGACATCACTTTGTCAGGGATCACATCTAAAAAGGTAATGTGGAGGTAAGTTTTATTTTCACAGAAGAACAACTGGGCATGTTAAATAAAAGTGACTAAGTGTCATTGATGATCTAAAGAATCCTTGTTTTAATCTGTCAAAATTCTCAGAACAGCTTGGATAGGACAGGTTTTACTTAACCTATACTTAGCCAGTTTTTGAAAATTTGAACAGCTTGGACATATAACAGGCTTGACAAAATAAGTTTTCACCTTAAACCTGTCCTATTGTACAAACTTCCAACCTGCTCACTCTCCCAATCTGTCATACAAGGCAATGCCTTGTAACCTGTTTAGCTATTGAACAGGTTTCTCAATGAAACCTGTTCTTGTATAGCTGCACATGTTGCATGGCCAACTTGAAGAGTGATCAGTTTGTGATGAACCCTGTTCATCACAGGGTTGTACCACAGCTTAGACCATCAGTTTGAATTACCTTTCTTCACATTTAAGTTTCTTAAATTAAGTATTTATTTAACTTAATTACCTACGGATAATGTTTGTTAACGTGTATTAGTATTTAAAAAGGTCAAGTTGGTCTAACAACCGTTCTCACATGGCAAACCGTTACATTTTCCATTAAGAACATTTCAAATCAACCGCCCAAACCTTTCTCTCTCCTACTCACTCACGTTCAAATCCTATAAATACCTAAACCACTGTTTCATCATCTTCTTCTTCTCCACTGCTTCCATAACTTCATGATAAACCCTAACCGACTTAGTGTCAAATATCGTGCATCACTACTACTTTCTAAATGGCTCACAAACCAACCCCATTTTATCTGTGTTCGTTGGTGATGATGTTGAAAAACACCCTTCTGTCACCACAATGCTCACAATCAAACCCACCAACTACATTGCTAACCTGACCATTCCCAAAAATTATATGGGAAAAGGTTATGAACAAATGGTGGAGTTTCTGCAAGCCCATCCCCTGCACTATGCAATGACTGCCTCTCCTGGTGTCATGTACCAGGAGATGGTTTATGAGTTTTGGTATGCCTGCTCGTATGAACCTTCTACCAAAACCATCAGACGAACCATTCTCAATGGCACTCAAACCATTGAGATCACTACTGCTCTTCTCAGGGAAGTCCTTCATCTCCCAGCGGTTGATACCTATGGCAAACCTCAACCTGACAATGAAGTGGGCAATCTTCTGCGCTTCTGTGGTGTGGCAGAACCAAAAGTGGGTGCTACGCTGTTCAGAAGGCATTTATCCCGAACCTATAGTTTTCTCTTCGCCTCCGTGGTGATGAGTTTGAGCTGCAAAGTTGCTTCATTTGACCAACTCAGCAGGGATGAAATTCCCATAGACCTACAGTTTGCGGATGGGACTACACTGAACATGGCAAAATGGATTTTTCTGAACTAGGGGAACTTAGTGGAGCAACAACAGCGTCCAGCTGCTGTTGGAAGATTCTATGGATGCAGCATCAGCTTGAGGACTATGGCCTTGTATATAGGAAAACTCCTATTCTGTGTGATAATACAAGTGCCATAGCTATCTCCAACAATCCAATCTTCCACTCCAGAACAAAACATAGGACAGACATCACTTTGTCAGGGATCACATCTAAAAAGGTAATGTGGAGGTAAGTTTTATTTTCACAGAAGAACAACTGGGCATGTTAAATAAAAGTGACTAAGTGTCATTGATGATCTAAAGAATCCTTGTTTTAATCTGTCAAAATTCTCAGAACAGCTTGGATAGGACAGGTTTTACTTAACCTATACTTAGCCAGTTTTTGAAAATTTGAACAGCTTGGACATATAACAGGCTTGACAAAATAAGTTTTCACCTTAAACCTGTCCTATTGTACAAACTTCCAACCTGCTCACTCTCCCAATCTGTCATACAAGGCAATGCCTTGTAACCTGTTTAGCTATTGAACAGGTTTCTCAATGAAACCTGTTCTTGTATAGCTGCACATGTTGCATGGCCAACTTGAAGAGTGATCAGTTTGTGATGAACCCTGTTCATCACAGGGTTGTACCACAGCTTAGACCATCAGTTTGAATTACCTTTCTTCACATTTAAGTTTCTTAAATTAAGTATTTATTTAACTTAATTACCTACGGATAATGTTTGTTAACGTGTATTAGTATTTAAAAAGGTCAAGTTGGTCTAACAACCGTTCTCACATGGCAAACCGTTACATTTTCCATTAAGAACATTTCAAATCAACCGCCCAAACCTTTCTCTCTCCTACTCACTCACGTTCAAATCCTATAAATACCTAAACCACTGTTTCATCATCTTCTTCTTCTCCACTGCTTCCATAACTTCATGATAAACCCTAACCGACTTAGTGTCAAATATCGTGCATCACTACTACTTTCTAAATGGCTCACAAACCAACCCCATTTTATCTGTGTTCGTTGGTGATGATGTTGAAAAACACCCTTCTGTCACCACAATGCTCACAATCAAACCCACCAACTACATTGCTAACCTGACCATTCCCAAAAATTATATGGGAAAAGGTTATGAACAAATGGTGGAGTTTCTGCAAGCCCATCCCCTGCACTATGCAATGACTGCCTCTCCTGGTGTCATGTACCAGGAGATGGTTTATGAGTTTTGGTATGCCTGCTCGTATGAACCTTCTACCAAAACCATCAGACGAACCATTCTCAATGGCACTCAAACCATTGAGATCACTACTGCTCTTCTCAGGGAAGTCCTTCATCTCCCAGCGGTTGATACCTATGGCAAACCTCAACCTGACAATGAAGAAATGGGCAATCTTCTGCGCTTCTGTGGTGTGGCAGAACCAAAAGTGGGTGCTACGCTGTTCAGAAGGCATTTATCCCGAACCTATAGTTTTCTCTTCGCCTCCGTGGTGATGAGTTTGAGCTGCAAAGTTGCTTCATTTGACCAACTCAGCAGGGATGAAATTCCCATAGACCTACAGTTTGCGGATGGGACTACACTGAACATGGCAAAATGGATTTTTCTGAACTAGGGGAACTTAGTGGAGCAACAACAGCGTCCAGCTGCTGTCAGACCCAAGGTTCTTAAGCCTCATCTTCAAACACATCTGTGGTGAGCATCTATATACCTCTCAACCTTACTTATCAACTGCAGTATTTCCTGTAATAGGAAACAGGGTTTTCTATACCCCAGTTCTTGATAATGAACCTCCTCTAGCAACACTAATGAGGAGGTTACTTGGTTTAGTGGAAAGACCTTCTACTCAGAAGGTGGATCTAGTGCCTGTTCCCAAGGGAAAGTCCAAATCACGGCTTAAACTGATCAAAAGGGCCTTGCAAACAAGTGAAGTTGAGCTTGTCCGCAAGAAGGCTAAAACAGGTAAGTCTGCCCCATCAGCCTCAGTGGCTAAGGGGGAGCAGGCTGGTTACCCTGGTTCATCAGTTGAACTTGAAACCTCCGTGGCCGAAGCCTCCGTGGCTGGTGCCTCTATGGCACCTGAGACCATGGAACAAGCTGCACCTCCTGTTTCTGACCCAGTCTCACCTCCAGTCCAAACACAACTCCCCACCTGTTCTCATCAATCACCAACTCTCTCACAATACTCAAGCCTAAGAAGAAAATCCTTAGCCAAAAATAAATCCTCCACCACCTCTCAAACTAGCCCCTCTGACCCGTCCCAACAGGAGTCAGTTGTAAAAGAAGCAACCCCTGCTGCTTTAGCTTCTCCTATTTTGGGAGAAAGTGCAGCCACTATGGAGTAGGCTTCACTGCATACAGAGTCAACCCCGAGTCAGTCTAATCCCTCTGGTTCCTCCCAACAAGAACCGGTTATACAAAAGGAGACCACCATCTCAACTGTTAAAGCCTCTCAACAGGCTGAAGAGATTGAAAGACAGGAGACATCTCCACTCCACACTGAGTCCACATAGTCACCCTCTCATATTTCTTTCCACATCCTAAGTCTGCACAAGGTGCCGAAGCTGCTGAAATAGACCATCCAGCAGATCAGCCTTCTGCTCCTAGTGATGCAGCTATTAAACACCCAACAGCTGTTAAAGGACCATCTTCCCCAGCTGATGATTCCGAAGGACTAGAACATCCCTCTGGAGAGGCTGCTCCCCAAATGCACATTCCATCATCAGTTTTTACCACTGATGATGTCGAAAAACACATACCGTCTTGCCATGAAGAGGTGCCTATAAACCAATGTACTACTTAGGGAACCACCACTGGTCTTCATGAAGGTGTTCCATTACTAGTAGCATCTGAAAGGCCACCAACTCCTATCCCTTCACCTCATGATGCAGATACAGCCACTGCTGAAGGTCCCCTTGACCCTTCCAAGTTGGGTCATTTAACTTATGCCCAGGCTATGGAATTACTATCCAAAGTCTCCCTACCTTCACCTATTGACCCCCATACTCCTCAATCCTCACCATCACCATCACACTCCTCACCCTCAACCAAATCTAAATAGTTTACCCATACACCTCCATCTCCCAAAGAACTATCTTTGAAGGATCAGCTGTCTGTGCTGACCAACAGAGTTGGTTCTTTGAAAAACTCTATGACCTCCCTTCCTTCTATTATTTCAGACTCTGTGGCTGCTCAGCTTCAAGGGATCCTGGATTCGTTCAGGACTTTTTTCCCACCCCTGCTCCCCAAGCTGACCATTCTTCTCAGCAGCTTGCACTCACTACACAGCTACAACAACTATCCTACTTTTTTGCATCATTTCTTTCTCATCAACAAGACTCAGTGTCCATATAGTCAGCTGTTTCCCAACAGCTGTCAGGCCTTGCTGAAAACTTCTCAACCACTCTTCCCTCCACATTGACCAGCCTAAATACCTTAGTGGTATCTCTGTCTAATTCTGTGTCATCAAACTTTGATGTTATGAAAGACTCCCTTGAACTAACTCTTGCACAACTTCAAAGTTTAGTGTTTACAACATCTGACAGGGAAGCTATCTCCCAGCTGTCCACCCTTGCAACTTCTCATTCTTCTTCTCTCCAAACCTGTATTACCCAGCTAGCAGAGGTTAAGGACAACTTGGCTTTCTTAGTACATAGCCTTGTTGGTTCCATACCCGTTGCCAAAACTGCTGCTACCCAGCCTGTTGGATCTGTTCCTTTAAGTAGACATGTTGTTGAAGGCTCTGTGTCATCTCCTTCAAAGGGGGAGAAGATATCTGCCTCGAAGATCAAGTCTTAGGGGGAGAAATCTTCATCTCCCTCTAAGGAAAAATCAGCTTCAATGGGGCAAACAACAGGTATTTCCCAAAAAGGTCCTGTTGCAGGTGTCTTCAAAATTTCTGAAACTGCTCAGTCTACTCAGGCTGGATCTCTAAGCCCTGCACCATCTAAGGGGGAGGAATCCATTCCTAAGGACAGGCCAAGCAGAAGGAGACATCTTATTTTAGAACAAACTGAAGAAGAGGAAGAAGAGGAAAGTAAAGTTGTTATGGCCACAACAGCAAGGGGTAAAGAAAAGGCCTCAGTAGACACTGACTATCTCAAAGCTACTCAGCTTAAAATTGACAAATCACAAGCCAAAGAAATGGGTGTTGCACTGGATACCTATTATCAATGGAAAGAAGAGCAGCTTGAGATTCTTGAAAAAAAAAAGAAGGAAGCAGTCTCTGCTAAAGCTGCCAAAGCCTTTGCAGCCAAGGAGGATAAAAAGATAAAAATGCCTTCCCTGGATGTGCAAAGAAAATTATTGGAGGCTGCAAAAGAGTCAATGACTGAGAAAGAAGGAGAGAAGGAACAGAGTACACACGTCTTAGTGACCAAGTCAAAGCCTGTCTCCTCATCAGCAAGAGCCCAAGTACACTTTGATAATGTGGCAAGAAAGAAGTTCTTCGATGTTGCCTACAGAAGACTTTCCAAAGAAACCATTGTCAAAGCTATCCTAATATCCAGAAAAGGTATACAGTGGAAGCTTCAGATAATCAGGCTTTGTGCTGAGGGTCCAGAACTGGATGCTTATGAGTCTGCTGATGTTGCCTGTATGGGGTATAGGGAATGGTTTGAATTGGCTGTGGCCCTGAGCAGATCAAAATCTGAGATTGCTAAAACTGTCAGGGCATATGTCAAAATGCTAATGGAAAAAGTAAAGGACCTGGACCTGATCCCTGAAGAACAAATCAAGGGCACATCAGTTGTGGAACCCAAAATTAAGCCCAGGAGAAGAAGAAAGGATACAGAGCTTGAAGAGCTCCTCATGATGATTGAACAATGCATCGTTGCAGTTGAAATCAAAGGGGTGGATCACAATCTGCCAAGGGGAGTTAAGCCTGAGGAAGGCAAACTCATAGAATAACCTGAGCTAGGGGTATTCTTTGTGGACTCCTTAACAAAGAAAATGTGTTTCCAGAGGGCATTTGATCTTCATAAGGTTGGTCTCAAACAGATCAGAGCCTTTAGACTCTCTGATACTTTTAGTCAATCCTCAAAATGGAGAGCATCTATCTGGGAACAGTTTAAAGGTTTCTATGAGAGAAGAGAACTTCAACACCCTTACATCATGTTTCTTAGACATGAAGTGGAAGAAATTGAGCAAACTATGGAGCACTTTGAGCAACTGTTTGAAGGCAGGAAACAACTTGAAGGTCCATCTACTGCTGAGTAGATGAAGAATGGAAGCTGTCCATAAGTTGGACAGGCTTACCATTACTTGCTCCCACCATCAATAGTCCAATTTGTTGAAATTCTCTTTGTACATAATTTGTACTTTATTACATCAGTTGTAATCTATCTTTTTACATTAGTTGTAATTTAATTTAGTACATCAGTTGTACTCCTGTAAAAACATGTGTTGTTTGTAATCAAGAGCAGTGTATATATAAACTGATCTTTTACTGTACTTCAATGTTGCAATTTCATTTCAGCAAATGTAATGTAAAAATATATAGTGATAATTGATGAATACAACTTAGACTGATTATTGCAAATAGAGGGAGATTGTTAGGCACAAAAAGGCCTCAGTCAAACCTGTTATACATCTTAGGGGGAGATTATTAATCAAGCCTGTTAGATGCACTTGATAGTATAATTTAAGGCCATCTTTATGCATTATTGAAACCTGAACAGTTATATGCAATTTAAGTCAAAGCTGCTTACCATGTTGCATTTGTTGCAACTAAGGCAGATTGTCCAAGCTAAACACTTTATGGAATACGTTTCCATGTCTTTATGTATTGTATTGGACCAAAAGATCAGTTTACAAAGTCGAACACAAAGTGGAAGATCAGAAGCTGCTTTCACTGCCCAAGCTGTTCTGATACATGAAGACAAAGTGGATATTTGAAATAGGTGACCGACCATTTCTTATATCAAAATGTCTATACAAGAAGATGAAAGGTTTAAAGTTGACATTATTCTTTTAGTTAAAGCCTTCTACAATAGAGACAAAATGGAAAAGATAAAGATTCTGCGATATAGAGACATGTTGTTTTGTCAGACCGTGAAGAAAAGTATTTTTGTCTTTTTGGAAAGACATTCCACTATCTATGCATCTAATGAGGAAGCTTCACTGGGATCCCCTGTGAGAGTATAAAAGGATGCTTCTAAGGAATTTGAGATAACCAAGAATGTGATATTCAGAACGTGCAAAGAAGTGTGTTTTCATGCATGCAATGTCTGCTTGAATAAAACAGTTGAGTGTCTCCAAGCTGTTCTTGTTCAAGCTGTTTGTTTGTCTGTCTTCTAATATCTGTGAGTCCATCTTATGAGTGAATTCATTGTAACTTGTCTGAGTGTGTCTTAGATTAGTAGTCCATCTGTTGTATCTGTCATCTCAGCTTGAACTTTTTAGCAGTTGAAGCTTGTTTGTAATTAACGTTTGTTGATAATATAGATACAACCATTGAGAATGTGTGTTGAAATTTTAAATTGATGTATTCACCCCTCCTTCTACAGCTTTGAACAACATACTAGGGAAACCTTTTGGGACCTATATTTACTGTCTTAAGTTATGCAATCATTTCAATAGTTGCTACTATTGGTATAAATATATCTTTCGTTTGCTCGTCAAACGTTAATCCACAGGTTGCAGCCTTTGAAATAATACTCATTTACTTCCCTGCAAATGCATCTATTGTCTCATCTTCTTTTATTACTAGTTTCTCAAACTCTGATTTTAGTTGTTGCGAGTACGCTTGTTGTACATCTTCTATGCCAATAAATCTTGATTTTATCAAATTCCAAATTTCTTTTGTTGTTTCACATCTTGCAACTTGCATTTGCAAATCTTCTATTAACCCTTGAAATAGGTACGCTGATGCAGAACTATCATTCTTTACATCAATCTCATTTGACGTATCTGTTCCTTCTATTAATTCCCAAACTCCATTTGCCACTAATATTTTCTTCATTCTTAATGCCCATAATGTATAATTTTTATTTTTCAGAATTAGACATTGATACGATGATAATGTTGTTATAAAATCTCTATAAACAACATTATTTTTGTCTCCTGACATACTCTTTTAATTTGGTTTTCTCCTAACCACAATTAATTTTTCAAGCAATTTATCATTTTCCTAACGTAAATTGTAATGACAAATTTCAATCTTCAATTTATTTTCCTAATAAATAAAGTCTATATTCTAAAATAATAAATATATATAATCACAATATATATTTATAGATGGAACCTGGTGGGCTTTTCCTTTTCTTGGGCCTCTACTTGCTTGGACTCTTTTCTTCTGATTGGGCCTACTTGATTTCTAAATGGGCCACTTTCTCCTTGACCTTCTTATCTGATCCGGTTGGAACCCTTTCTATCTCTTGAGTCTGGTTTCTGCTTTTGTACCAATTCTCTTTGACTGCCAAAACAACCCTTCTCGGGCCTTGGTCTTCTTCTTTGAAATGTTTCCCCTGAACGTTTGCGATGCCTTCCTTATTTCCCTTCTATACCGTTTCTCTGAAAGGCTGTATTCCCATTCTGTGAACCGGTTCTAACCGATTCTTCTAATCGATGCCACTGCTTAGAATCGATGCCTCTTCTGAATCGGTTTCTTGCGATTTGGTGTAAGGTCACCTCTGTCACGGATCTGATCTTGACACGACGCTGTTCAACGAGTGCGGAATCCTCGTTAGTGGCTTAACGGATCGATCACACATGGAAACCGGAGACGAACACTATGATAGCCGATACATTAAACCACCCGACACGGTGTATTTCTCCGAAAGACTCTCTGAAATCAACTCTAGCTCGCACGTGCACGAATACAAGCTCTGATCCCGAATTTCTCCAAAAGTCATGAAATAAAACGGATTAACACATAACTATAGGATTAGGTTCGAACTTAACAGATTAAGTTCGTTTAGGCCCAAGCCCACGAACTTGTCCAATACCCTACGAACTTAGCTTCACTAAGTTCGTCTGGGTATGGATAAGTTCTAACCCTAGCCTTTGAACTTATTCTAAAACTTATATTTGAACTTATTCTAGAACTTATCTTTGAACTTATCATGCAGGTGTAAACATCATACACAATCATGATTAAACATGTATGACTTGTATTAATAAAGCCTGATCTATTACAAATGACTATCTATTACGTACCTAGACTCCTATCGTCACACAGGGTGTACCAACAGACTCCCCCTTGACGATAGCTTCTTAGATATTCATTAACCTATCGTACTAGGCTTATTCTAAATACTACCTGCATATAATCCCTGCTCTACACAAACCTTTACAACTTTCTGATATTTTCTGGCTTCATACTTCATATGCTCATCAAACGAGATTTCTTGATCATGAAGCTTGAGTAGATCATTCTTTGACAAGTTAACCAGATGTAAGGGATCATACACCTTCAAAATCACTTTTTCATCCTCGTCTTCCATCACAGTTTCACATGTCTCACTGTTAACATACCACCAGTTGAGTTTACCTAAGATATCTTGAGGCATTGGCTTTAGAGGCACTTTCTTTAAGCATCTAATTGGCTTGAAATACATCTTCTTCCAAGGCCTTCCAGTTAGAGGATCGATTCCTGTATGGTCCATTACTCTCTTGCCCATTCTTGGATTGAGCCTTTTGAAACTTGTTAGTGCACCCTGTGTGACGATAGCAGTCTAAGTATAGATAGTCTTTTGTAATAGACCAGGCTTTGCAAATATAAGTTATATATGTTTGATCTTATTTGTGTATGTTGTTCACATTTACATGATAAGTTCAAAGATAAGTTCTAGAAGAAGTTCAAAGATAAGTTCTAGAACAAGTTCAAAGATAAGTTCTAGAACAAGTTCAAAGATAAGTTCAAGAATAAATTCAAAGGGTAGGGTTTGAACTTAGTGAAGCTAAGTTCGAATAATGTTGGACAAGTTCGTGGGCTTGGGCCTAAACGAACTTATGTAACCTAAGTTCGAACTTAATCTCTATAATTTAGAGTTAATCCGTTTGAATTAGAGACTTTTGTAGAAATTAGTATTCAGAGCTCGTATCAGTGCACGTACGAACTTGTGAGATTTCAGAAAGTCGCTTTAGAGAAATACACGTGTCGGGTCGTTCGTCGTATCAGCTATCATTGTGTCCGTGTGTGATCGATCCGTTAAACCGCTAACGAGGATTCCGCACTCGTTGGAAGGTGTCGCGTCAAGATCAGATCCGTGACTCAGGTGACCTTACAAGTGGTATCAGAGACAAAACAAGTGTTCTTCGTGTTCATACGAACATTCTTGGTTTCTTGACGTTTTTACCAGAAAAATCACCGTTTATCTATGTTTTTCAGAGTCCTACAAGCAAGGTAACGGGGAAAAGTTCATATTAGTTCACTTTTTCCGTCGAAATCAGTGTTTTTAATATTAAAAACATTGGTTTAATCTGAAAACTTGAAAAAATCAAATTTTTGGCCGTTTCTCGAACTTGCTGCGCTCGAACTTAAAGGGCTATTAGGGTTCTTCGAACTTGTCAGAATACGCTCCTCTCGAAGTTGTTTTAGGGCTTCATTCGAATTTAACTGGAATTCGAAGTTGTTAGAATTCGAACTTGTCAGAAAAATTAGGGTTTTCTCAAACTTACCTGAAGTTCGAACTTGTCAGAGTTTCTAGGGTTTCTCGAACTTACACTCATTCGAACTTGTTGAGTTCGAAATGAAGCCAATTCGAATTTAATTTACAAACAAATTTAAATTTAAATTATTCGAACTTGCATAAGTTCGAAGGATTTATTTAAAATTAATTTTTAAAATAAATTGTTTAAGTTCGAAAACAAAAAGTTTAGAAAGAATGTCGAGTTTGCAAAAATTCCTAGAAATGGACCATGAGGTCGGCAAAGCAAATTCTCCGCCAAAGCTGATGAAACTGGAAGATTATTATTGGTGGAAGGATAGATTTGCTGACTTTGCAAGATTCAACGACATGCGTATGTAAATATGCATCGATGAGGGATATGTTCCTCCTACGCAAGAGCTTGAAGGCCGACAAAGAGTCTTGACATATCAGAACATGAAATATGACGACAAGAAAATTTATGAGGCTGAGAACCGAGCATTCTCAATTATCAGAATGGCGTTACCTCAAGAAATCCTATACACATTAAGGATCATAAGACTTCTAAAGAGCTTTGGGATGCTCTAGAGAAGAGATGTGAGAGAAATCCCAGGGTACGCAAGGGAAGAACTAAGATGCTGAAGCAGCAATATGCCATCTTTAAAGCTCTAAAGAATGAGACGCTAGATGAGACAATTAATAGATTCTATCATCTGGTAACCGAACTTGAAAATCACAGTGTCGAGTATCAAGAGACTGAGAAGATAGAAAAACTTCTGGATTCTTTACCCGCTAAGTGGGAGATGTACACGGCGCTAATAAAGCATGATGAAGAGAAGTTTGAGACTCTTACCCTTGAAGGAGTTATTGGAACGCTGAGGGCATACAACTTCAAGTTACAGAAGAAAGAATGGGAATTTGATCAGGTTCACGATCCAGAGATGTATTTTGGAAAATCAAAACCGTCAATCGCTAGTGAACTGAAGTCAGGGGCCACAACATTTTTCTCGGGAGAAGAATCATACCCAGTTGAGTCAGAGGACTCTAGTGGCAGGGCGTTCTTAGGATTTTCCAAACCAGAAGAAAAACCAAATCATTCGGCGTCTACGTCTCAAGGATATACGAAGATGCCAATGAGCGTGAAATCAGCTGAAGATCATCTAAATCTTCTAGCTTCGTTTGTCGCAGTGTACGACAATTGCGTTTAGGGAAAAATAAACGATCCAACTTTGTGGGAAGAAGACTACGATCAGGTAGATCCTGACGACTTGTAAGAGATGGACCTACAATGGCAACTGCCATGGTGACTCAAAGGGTTAAGAGGTTCATGAAGAGGACAGGAAGAAATCTGAACGTTAACAACAACAAGGTTGGGTTTGATAAATCTAAGGTAAAGTGCTACAATTGCCAAGGATTGGGACACTTTGCAAGAGAGTGTCAAAGACCGAAAGTGGAAAACTATCAGAATCAGAACCAAGGGAGACATCACTTTAGTGGTTTTGGGAATCAAGCAGCCATCGCTGGACGGTTAACCAATGTGTCATCCAACAGACAGCTTGATGGAACATATGATTTGAGTACTCATCCGGAGTCGAATGCCAGAGCCTTTATGGCAGAAGTTACTGAGAACAAGGAGGATAGAGCTGAAGAGGAAGCAGAGGACACCCAGCAGACAAATTCTAGTCCTTTGTTGGTGTAAAAGTCAGAGGAGCAACCATTCTACAGTTTGCAGCTCAAATGGCGAATGTGGAGTCGGACCGTAAAAAGGTAACTCTAAACTTTTCTACATTCCACGATTTATGTGTTTTAAGTTCTACTTTAAATAATAGACTAAATCTAGTTCTAGAGACACATAACACATTAACAGCTCAAGTTCAATCATTAAAATCGGATAATGCTAGTCTTCTACATATTAGGGAAGATTTAAGGAATAAGCTGAAAGCAGATGCTCAGGACGTGATAGTTCTAAAAGACAAGTACGTGAATAATGTGTCAGGATAGAACTCATGTATGAGCATGTTGAAGATTTAACCAAAGAACTCACTCTTAAAGATGTAGAGCTAGCCGAATCTAGAGTTAAAGTTGCTAAGGCAAATAGCAAGCTTGAAAAGTTTAGGAACTCATCTCTAAACCTAGGAAAGATCTTAGAAGCTCAACGACAGTCTAAGTAGCCAGTAGGCCTAGGTTATCAAGATAGTCCTCCACCGATCAACTATAACTACGTGCGTCAACCTCAAGATTAAACCACTGAACCGGTTGATTTAGAGGTAGCAATAGTAACTGAATCTGGAAAGGATAATTCAACCAAGGTTTCTACCACTACCTCTAAGATTAAGAAAGTGAAGTTTGTGCAGTCTACTAGTGACACTATACTAGGAGAAGCTAAACCTGTTATTGATAATCAGCAAGAGGAAGTGATCACTATAGTTGAATCGAAACAAAAATGACACTAGTGAGACTCCTAAATCAAAGGGTACTTATAAGAAGCCGATTGATAAGATGTCATGCTTTAGATGTCATGAGAAAGGACATGTTGCGTCTAGCTTTCCTTATAAGAAAGTGGAGTCTACACCCTCTAAACCAGAGTCTAGACCTACTGTAGGAAAGCAAGATCAACCAAGACCAGTACCTAGTATTGTTAGCACAAGTAGTGCTCAACATACTAAGAAGAATGTGAATGCAACACCTAGGATAACTGGTAAACAAATACCGGTGTCAGTCAGACAGCAAGAAGTGATTAGGACTAATTCTCCGAAAAAAGTTCCTAGTCAGTGTAGGTCAGGATCACAACAAGGATATAGGAGTACAACACCTAGAAGGACTTACACTCCAGTTAGGTCACATATTCCTCAAAGACATCAGACACCAGGTAAAGCCCAAGGATATCAGAATGAAATGCATTATAATAGAAACTATTTTAGGGCTCAACCATAAATGACAGCCCAAAGGCCAAGAGTGAATCTTAATCAATCAGCACCACAACAGGTTTTCAATGAAAAACCCATGTCACCTGAAAGGAGAGATGGGTATTTGAAGGAGTTCACGTATGTAGATGAGAATGGTATTACCAGGTCAGTCATGGCTTGGGTTCCTCGTGATAACTAACTTGTTTTCTTTCATATGCAGGAGCTAACTACAGGTCTCAACAACAAATGGTTCGTCGACAGTGGTTGCTCTCGTCACATGACAAGAGAAAGGAGTCTACTCACAGACTTCAAGGGAGGGAACAAGGGTTTGTATCATTGGCTGGGAACAAGGGATGTCATATCACTGTAACAGGAGTGTTCACTAATGGGACAATCACACTTGATCAAGTTTACCATGTCGATAAACTTGATCACAATCTCATTAGTGTATCTCAGATCTGTGATAAGAAACATTTAGTTATTTTTACTGAAACTGAAGCATTAGTGCTGAAGCCGGGATTCAAAATACCTGAAGAGTGGATCATGATGAGAACCCCAAGGAAGAATGATCTATACATGTTGGACATGAACATATCAGACTCATCGATGGGAACAATCTGTCTACTATCTAAAGCTTCGGAATCCGAATCTATTCTATGGCACACTTGCACATAAGGAAAATGAACTACATTACGAAACATGGTCTAGTGCAAGGTGTTCCACTGAAGAGTTCTCAATTCGATGACAAGTGTGTTCCGTGCAAGAAGGGAAAACAACATAAGAAGTCACAGAAGTCAAAGACTCAGAACTCGATAACTTCCACCTTCGATTTGCTGCATATGGATCTCTTCCGTCCAATCAACAAAAGGAACATAGGTGGTAGTTGGTATTGTTTAGTTATTACTGATGATTACTCACGTTTCTCTTGGGTTTTCTTTTTAGGTACAAAGAACGAAACAGCTGGAACGCTGATTGGGTTCTTAGACCAAGTCGAGAACTCATATGGAACAAGGGTAAAATGTATCAGGAGTGATAACGGAACAGAGTTTAAGAATGCCGTAATTGGTGTATATTGTCTAACTAAAGGCATAGTGCATCAATTTAGTGCAACTTATGAGCCACAACAAAATGGGGTGGCAAAACGCAAGAACAGGACTTTGATTGAGGCAGCAAGGACCATGCTCTCGGATTCAAAGCTTCCTACCATGTTTTGGGGGGAGGCAGTGAATACCGCGTGTCATGTTTTAAACCGGGTCCTTACTGTCAAATCACTGAACAAAACCTGTTATGATGTTCTGAATAAAAGACCACCAAATTTAACTAGCTTTGAACCGTTTGGGGAACCGTGTACTATATAGAAAACAAAACATCAACCTAAGTTTGGTGAAAAGGCTGACGAAGGATACTTACTAGGTTATGTTCCTAATTTACCAAATAAGAGGGGTTTTTTTTTAACAAAACAAACGGTACGGTTGGGATTGTGTTTAATATTGACGTAACAAGTTATTCACATGAACCCCAAACTGGTCCTGAATGGTTATTTGATTATGACTCTGTGTTTGAATCATTTAACATACCGTTTAGTGGAAATGCAGGTACAGTTGAAAATGATTTCTCATCATTAAACCTTAATGATGAGTACCGAGGTTTTCCATAATCAAGCATTCCATCAACATCTGAGCCTACAACGACAGAAGATGGGTCTCCAACAAAGAATGAACCTGAATTACCTACAAATGAGAATCAGACGAATAATTCTAACTCCAAAGATAGTGATCATGAGGTAGAGAACATATCGTCTGAAGTCATACCCCTGGTAGGTGAAATAGGATCAAATTTGGGAGATAATATTCAGGTCGATGAGATTGAGACATCGAGGATAAACAAAAGATCATCCAATTGAGAGTATTATAGGGAATCCTCATACCAGTGTGAGAACTAGGAGTAGTATGAACAATAACACGGTACTATTATCAATGATCAACGACTCCGAGGCGTTTCACACGTGTTTATACTTGTGTTTTATCTCACAAGTAGAGCCGAAAAACGTGCAAATGGCACTGAAAGACAATTCTTGTGTTGAAGCCATGCAAGAAGAACTGTCACAGTTCAAAAAGCTTAAAGTACGGGAGTTAGTGTCGTTACCTCGAGGAGAAGTTGTTATAGGGACCAAATGGGTCTTTAAGTGCAAAATGGATGATCGGGGTATAGTTACTCGTAACAAGGCAAGACTCGTGGTAAAAGGGTTCATCCAGGAAGAGGAAATTGATTATAATGAAGTGTTTACACCAGTGGCAAGGCTTGAGGCGATTCATTTGTTTCTGGATTTTGCATCCTTCAAAGGGTTTAAGGTATATCAACTCGACGTCAAGAGTGCGTTCTTATACGGAAAGGTGAAGGAATTGGTGTATGTCGAACGACCGCCAGGGTTTAGTGATCCAAAGTATCCTGACAGAGTATATCGCCTTGATAAGGCTCTGTATGGATTACATCAAGCACCTAGGGCTTGGTATGAGACACTGTCAACTCACCTCTTAGACAATGGGTTTGATAGAGGGAGAATTAATAGTACACTATTCGTAAAAAGGAAAGGTGAAGATTTTATCTTAGTACAAGTGTACGTGGACGACATCATCTTCGGGTCGTCAAACGAACAGATGTGCAAAGATTTTGAAAAAGTTATAAAGTCAAAGTTTGAGATGAGTGCTATGGGAGAGCTGAACTTCTTTCCTGGTTTACTGTCAGGATCTATAACTTATGAAAATTATGAATAACCAAGATTAACTGATTTGAATTTATCAGAGTATAAATCAATAATCTTGCTTTGAATCAAAGTTTAATTAAGAAGTTTGCGGAATAACACTTAATTATTTTGACAAAAACTTTCAGAATCAATAATAGCATAAAACATAAGAAGTAATCAAGACTGTTTGTATTGCTGAATTCACTGATTACAATCACCTCTAATCTGTTTTGATTAGACGAAGAACACAAACTGTTCTTAGGGTTTTACAACCTTAGAGGCTTAAGAAAACTTGAACAATAAAGCAATTACAGACTCAAAATATGCAGAAAACTCTTATTCTATGCGTATATCTTCTATACAATCTTCTGTCTATTTATATTGCTTTATGGACGTGTTTCCTTGAAGGACTATGACTTCTCTGATAGTAGATATGCTGGAATCTTCTTGTAGATATCTTCCCTGAAAATCAGCACATTCTGTTTATGAAACTGTTGAGCAGCTTGAATGACTTGGCAGCATGAACTGAGCAGCTTGAGTTATTTTGCTCTGGCAGCTTGAACTTTTATACTGGCAGCTCGAGTTTCTTCAACTAGCAGCATGAACTTTGTACTTACACAGAAATTCTACTAACAGTATGAGAAGTCTAACTAACAGCTTGAGTATACTTAAACTATTTCCCAACAATCTCCCCCTAACTTAAATTCTTTATACAAGACTTTAAGTTCTATACAAATAAGGAAATGAAAAAGTAAACTGTTATTTACAAACCAAGGCTTTCAAAAACTTACAATTGTGCAAGCTTCTGATCTATAGCCTTCAAAAATTCTCTCTTCATCTCTTCTTTATCACAAGATATCCTAACTGATTTTATTTGAAGCAGCATATCTTTTGAAAAATTATAAAACTCGAGATTGAAGAAAATACCAAATCCATCTTTGAATGTGATTCTGTAGGTTCTGGATTTGACAAAAATATGAACTTCCTTGATCTGCTTCCCTTTCTTCTCAGCATCTTCCACTTCTTTTCTTGCAAATTCAGCATCAGCAACTGAACTTAGATCTCTGATGAGTTGTTTTACTTGTGGAAGATCAGATCTGACTTGAGAAACAGACCCTATGTGGTACATCTTTATTAGTTCATCCCTGGTCAGCTTATGGACCATCTGCCAGAATGTATCATACTCCTCTTCTGGTCCAGATTCTCTCCTTATCACAAACTTGACCCTTATATTTCTTTCATCCAGAGACCTGGCAAACCAGTAGTTGATTTCTGGCTTTGTGAAGTCATGTTGATCAATCAACTTTTCTATTTCCATAGCTTTTTGCAAATGGTGCTGAAAGATCACCCTCTTAACAGATGATGGAACAGAAACAGTAGGTTGATCAGTGGGAGCAGGTGCACTGGCAGCTTCAGTTTGGACTGGTTTTGTTGATGGTTGGACTGATTGGGACGGTTGAACTTTTGGTACTGGCTGAACTGCTGAAGAGACTCTTGTTTTCTTTCTTTTCTCCATTTCTTTATCATGTATTTCCTGCAGCCTTTCAGTACTCATGGACTGAGCAATTTTCTTTGGAATGTCTGCTGCAACGGCAAAATTGATCAAGAATCTTCTATTTTCAGCCTTGGTATGCCCAGTTGGCATCTTCCTCTTCCTTTCACCTTGCTTGACCACAAACCCTCTTAGGTAATCTCCTAAGGTTTCATCATCTTGCATTGGGGCATGGGTTTGCTGGTCTAAGGCCTGATCTTGTTCTTCTGCTAACTTTCTGGCAATCTCAGCATCAAAGGCAATCTGGGCTTCTCTGGTAGAAAATTTGTGCTTTGGAGACTCAATCAGAATACCCTTGCCCTTATCTTTTGTAGCAGAAGATGTAGGTTGGACTGAACTGGATGGAGCTTGAATGCCTTCTCTTATAACAACTCCAGTTGCTCTTGTAGAAGCAGCTTGAGTTTCTAGGCTAACAGCTTGAGAAGCTGTTGGGACTGCTAGCCTAGAAGATGGAGCTGTTGATGCTGCTTGGACTGTTGGTGTTGGAGCTGCTTGGACTGGTTCAGGAACTTCCTGATTCTCCCCCTTTTTGGAAGCATTGGTTTGGTCAGAAGGACCTACAACCTTTGCCACATGGGTTTGAATCAACTGCTCTAGTTTGATGAGCTTATTTCCACAAAGAGTAAACCCTTTGTGTAGATTAGCCAGTTTCTGATTGTGAGCAGCTTCTGCCTGTTTGAGTGCATAAATTTGTGCCCCCTGTGCAGCAATGATGGACATTTGGTATTCCAACATTGTTACAACAGGTTTCAGCTTTGGATCCGTTAAGAGCATCAGTTGCAGGCTAGTCTCAAGATCAGATAACACCAGGGGTGTTTGTGGTCTATCACTGACATTAACACCAGAAGTAGAAACCTCTGGGCCCCTCTTTTCTTGGTACTGGGGACTTCCAGCTTGTGTTTGCACACTTGCTGTTGCCATGGGTGTGGTCTTAGAGATGTTGGCCCTGTCCTGTGCCTCTTGTGCAGAGACATCAGTAGTGCCAGCCACAAAACCCATATGAACAGTCTCAGAAGAGATGTTCACCTCCTGATTGAGGTTGGGAGTGTCCTCAATTGGTTCCCTTTGGATATTCTGTGCAGAAGGATCCTCCTGCACAGGGATATATGGCTCTTGTCTAGGGGAGGAGGAGGAAGGAGCTCCTGGTCCCCTTTTCCTTTTATATAAGTATCTGAGTGGGCGTTTGGGCTGTACAAAAGGATCAGAGGGAATATCTGTATCATGAGGAGTGGGTTGGGGTCCTGGGGTTGAAGCAGTAATGTTGGGTTGTGTCTGCTCAGGCCCCTCTCCTCTGTTTCTTGTGATGATGTTCAACATTGCAGAGGGCAATGGAGCATCAATGCTGACAAAATTGGCACTTGGCTTTATCAGCCTTTTGATTGAAGATAGTGAGTGCCTATGGGAAACATATATCCTCTTATGTAAATTTGAAGCAGTGCAGGTGTGTGCAATTATTTTTGCCAAAAATCGAGGATACATCAAAAATTTCCCATGCTTCAAGGAATGATGCCTTAACATTCCTTGAAAGATCATATTTGAAAAATTAAACTGTTGGCCAGTAGAAAAGCACACTAAGGCAGTGGCAATATTTGAAGAAAATTCGGACCAACCAGTTCTTTTGGGGCTTAAACATTGCTGAATAATATGCACAAGGTATTTCCATTTAGGAGAAAAATGTGCTTTCAAGAAAGTAAAAGAATCAGCAGGACCCCTATATCCAATATTTTGAAGACCAAAGTGTAAAGCAGTAAGAGATAGGTCTTTTATACCTGTGGCATCTTGAAGATGCAGATGATGTCTGATGGACTCCTCGGTGATATTGATGGTAGTACCATCGATTTTGGAAGTCAGGGTAGGCACTCCATTGATGGTTTGAACATAGGCATGATTCCAGAATTGCTCAATATGAGATATGTATATAGTGGGGTCAATATTGAGTGCATAGTGTATATGGGAGTGCCTGAGGAAGTCCATCATCTCATGGAACGGTTCAAGGTCAGTGTGTTTCAGGGTGTATGGGAGGCAATTGTGCTCTTTTACGAACTCCATTGGTCAAGAAACGACGGTTTGGGGTTTAGGGTTTGAAGAGAATGTGTGTATCGTTCAGAGAGAAAGCAGAAGGCCGTGGAAGAAGAATATGTAACTGGTAGTTACAACTGAACGAAACTGGGACCTTTAAAGGTTTCGAAAAGGTTAGGTCCCGCGCACACATTTGGGAAATTACCTAAATACCCTGCACACTTTGACAGATCAAGTGAAAATAACTAGCAGTCCGAGAAAATGAACTAGCAGCATGAGAAAAGACTCATGCTGTTAGTGTAAATTTGTGCAGATTTTCAATGGAACAGTGTCTCCCCCTTAAATTAGCATATTGAGTTGATAATAATAAAAATCAATTAATCCATGTTTACCATACCAATGTTTGATATTAGGAAAGTGAACCTTCCTACATCAAAAGGTTTTGTAAATAGATCAGCTAGCTGATCATCAGTATGTATTTTGGTAACTTGGATTAACTTCTTTTCATTACAATCTCTGATGAAGTGAAATCTGATTTCTATATGCTTGGTTTTTGGGAATTTCACTGGGTTTTGCACAATGCTAATGGCACTTGAATTGTCAATATAAATAGGAGTGGATAAGAAATTCATACCATAGTCTCTTAGCTGATTTTGAATCCACATTACCTGGGAGCAGCAGCTTGCAGCTGCTACGTATTCTGCTTCAGTGGATGATGTGGAGACAGTTGTTTGTTTCTTGCATTGCCAAGAGACCAGTCTTGCTCCTAAGTATTGACATCCACCAGTTGTGGATTTTCTGTCAATGTTGCAACCACCATAGTCACTGTCAGAATATGCAGTTAGTTCAAAAGGAGAGTCTTTGGGATACCAGAGGCCTAAATGTGGTTGGCCTTTAAGGTATCTGAAAATTCTCTTAACAGCAACCAAGTGAGAATCCTTTGGTGAACATTGAAACCTGGCACACACACAGACAGCAAACATTATATCAGGTCTAGAAGATGTTAGATACATGAGAGATCCTATAAGGGATCTGTATAGATGAATGTCCACATCTATGCCGTCTTTGTCTGTATGAAGCTGTTTATGAGTATCCATTGGAGTGCTTGCAACCTTTGTGTCTTGATAGCCAAACTTTTCCAGTATGTCTTTGACATACTTTGATTGACTTATGAATAGACCAGTAGGCTTCTGTTTGACCTGCAGCCCTAGAAAGAATGTGAGTTCCCCCATTGAACTCATTTGAAACTTTTTGTGCATTAGGGCCTCAAAATCTTTTCACAACTTATCATTAGTTGAGCCAAAAATGATGTCATCAACATAGATCTGGACAAGAAGAATCTCAGCTTTGATGGATTTAGTGAAAAGTGTTTTGTCCAGAGTGCCTCTCTTGAATCCATTCTGTAGAAGATATGATGACAGTGTGTCATACCATGCTCTGGGGGCTTGGTGAAGACCATAGAGAGCTTTGTCTAGCTTGTACACCCTGTCTGGATACTTGTAGTCTTCAAAACCAGGAGGTTGACACACATACACTTCCTCTTCAATTGTCTCATACAAGAAAGCAGACTTAACATCCATTTGATACACTTTAAATCCTTTGAAACTTGCATATGCTAGAAACAGTCTGATGGCTTCAATTCTTGCTACTGGAGCAAAGACATCATCATAATCTATTCCTTCTTCTTGAGTGTACCCTTGTGCTACTAGTCTTGCTTTGTTCTTGATGACTATCCCTCTCTCATCCTTCTTGTTTCTGAACACCCACCTTGTACCTATTGCTCTCTTACCTTTAGGAAGATCCACCAGAGTCCATACATTCTGAATTTTAAACTGTAAAAGCTCTTCTTGCATAGCTTCAATCCAGGATGAATCTTTTAGTGGTTCTGATGCCTTTTTGGGTTCTAGTTGAGACATGAAACAGGCATGTTCAAAAGCAGCTCGGCTGAATTCTGGAACTGCTTGTTCAGCAACAGCAGTCTCATTGTGGACCATCTTCCTTGTTTGAACAGGAGTGCTTGGATCACTCAGTATTTGATTGAGAGGGTGATACTTATGAACTCTTAGTGTGGGCTCTCTCTCTGTTTGGAAGGATGTTCCAAGGTTTGTGTCATCTCCATCAGAACCAGTGAATGGTTCAGTTTCTGGAACAGTTTGAGTTTCTAGGCTAACAGCTTGAGAAGCTGTTGGGACTGCTAGCCTAGAAACTGGAGCTGTTTCCTTTTGTGTTTGAGCTGTGCTGTCAGGACTTGGAAATGGCACTTTAGTGTCTGGATTTGCATCATGTTGAGTGCTCAGGACCCCTGGAGGATCACATGACAGAAGTGGTAGAGTGGTGAAGTCATCCCAACTTGTTGAATCTGCAGCATTCTGAAACTTTGTGCCAACAGCATGAGAAATTGTATTGGCAGCATGAGAATGTGTGTTAGCAGCTTCAACCCTGTATGCATCAGCTTCTGCAGTAAACTCAGCAAAGCTCAGAGAATTTGTTAGAGAATCTAAATCAAATAACCAATCAGGACCAGTGCCTTCGATGTTAGCAGTATTTTCATTAAATTCAACATTGGCACTTTCTTCAATTGTTTTAGACACTCTGTTGTATACTCTATAGGCTTTGCTTTGAATTGAGTATCCTACAAAAAAATCCTTCTTCAGCCTTACTCTCAAACTTCCCTAAGTGAGTCTTAGTGTGAAGAATAGTACATGGGCATCCAAAAGGCTTGAAGAAAGCTATTAGGGGACTTCTGTTGTGGAATAGCTCATAGGGAGTTTTTCCTTGTGATTGAACTACTTGAACCCTATTTAGAACATAACAGGCTGTATTAACAGCTTCTGCCCAGAAAGTCATAGGCAGATTAGAATCAGCTAACATTGTTCTAGCAGCCTCAGTTAATGTTCTATTCTTTCTTTCAGCTACACCATTTTGCTGTGGTGTTCTTGGTGCACTATATTGTCTAGCAATACCTTTGGACTCACAGAAACTGTTTAGAATTTGATTTTTAAATTCAGTTCCATTGTCTGATCTTATCACCTTAACTTTGGAATTGGATTGGTTTTCTATCTTAAGGATAAAAGACTTAACAAGCTCAGCAGTTTCATCTTTGGACCTAAGAAAGTAAACCCAAGTAAATCTGGTGAAATCATCAACAATGACTAAACAGTATGCCCTTTTATTCAAACTCAAAACAGATGTTGGACCAAATAGATCCATATGTAACAGCTGAAGAACAGATGAGATTGAATTTACTTCTTTGGCCTTATGAGAAGTTTTATGTTGCTTACCTTTAAGGCATGCTACACAATGATCATCACAAATGAACTCCTTTTGTGGTAAACCTCTTACCAGATTCTTTTTAACCAAATCATTCATGGACTTGAAGTTCATGTGACACATCCTTCTATGCCAAAGAGCAGACTCATTTGATGATGCTTTGGATATTAAACAGCTTAAAGTATTTGATTTAGTCAAAAGAGCTGTGTCTAGGCAGTAAACATTGTCCTTTCTTGGTGTTCTAAGTAAAACAAGATTTTCAGGAATTTTGAAATCCTTTGAAAGAACAATGCACTCAGAATCTGTGAACAGAACAATGTTTTGTTTTTCACAGATTTGAGAGACACTCAATAAATTGTACTTAAGCTGTTCAACATACAAAACATCATGGAATGTCATGTTGCCTGCATTTACAGTACCTTTACCTGTAACCTTACCTCCTTTTGAGTTGCCTCCAAACGCAACAAAACCTCCATCAAATCCTTTGAAATTCGACAAGCATTCAGAATTGCCTGTCATGTGCCTAGAGCATCCACTGTCCAGATGCCATCTTGTCCTATGAGGAGACCTGTGGTTGCCCTGCACAAATAACAGCTTAGTTAGTAATGGAGTAAACCCAAACCAAATTGGTTTTGGGTTGGCCTTGTACATTGACATAACTAAAAACTGTTTTTGACTTCTTGTATTTGGTGAGATCTACTGATGGAGTCTTTGGAGAGTATTTAGTGATGATATGAGGTATCCAATTATTTTGATCATCTTTTCTTCTGACAGTCTCAGATGATTCACTAGCAGCTCCAGTTTGGTGCCCAGTAGCTTGAGCTGTGTTAGTAGTGCTAACAGTTTCACTTTTTGCACTACCAGCATCAGATTTTGACTTAGCAGTCTGATCTTTTGCATTAGCAGTTTGAGCAACAGATTTGTCCTTGACACACCATATTTGTTTAAAACTTGATTTAGGCTTTGCCAAAACTTGTTTTTGATGTGTGGACTGTTTTTTATTAACTTTTGAGAATCTGTGATCAACTGCTCTCTTTGGAGCTGCTGTGGAAGGTTTCACTTTTGAGGGCTTTGCCTGTTTAGGATTTGATTTTGTGTGATGCACAGGCTGTTTTGCAACAGCTGGTTTGTAAAAACAATCCTTAGCTAAGTGATTCTTCCTTCCACAGTGATAGCATCTTTTGACAGTTTGAATTGGAACACCAGACTTTTCTGTCAATTTCTGGTTCTTGTTTCTCTGGTTTCCTCTTACCTGCTGTTGTTTAGGAAACTTTTGAACATCATGCTTTTGGCATGTGCAGATAGAAACAGTTTTACCTCTTTTAGTTCCTTTTGATGAAGATGCAGTGTTACAGGTAGAATGTACAGAAACTTGTGGAGTAGCATTGCATACACTCATCTTTTCTTTTCCTTTCTTACTGGGAACTTTGACTTCTATGAGTGCACTCTTTGTGTCACAGTCTCTATTTTGACTCTTATCTTCCTTTGGTTCAGGACTGCTGTCAAGGATAGGATCTACAATAGTCATAGACTCAACTAATGGTTCATTGACAAGTCTATCAGCAACTTCACTCATTGGATGAATGTACTTGTTATTATATGGAGGTGGAGTAGCTCTGTATCCTATTCCTTCTTTGGGATTGACCTGAGATTTGACTCTATCTTTGAATTGAACTTCCATTAGGTGTTCTAGCTTTTGATTTGCTAACTTGAAGTTACCTAAATCTATGTTAACAGAGTTCAGTTTCTCATTAGCTTCTAACACCTTCTGTTCAGTTTCTTCTACCTTTTTATTCAAAGATTCTATTTTCTTATTGAGTTCCTTTTTCTCCCATTCATGATAGTTTCTATCATACCCCATTTGAAGCTCATTATCCTTATAGTCATTGATCTGTTTTTCCAGATCTTCTATGGCTTGCATATATTCATATCTCCTTTCTTCCATCTTAGCTAGAGTTTTGCACATGCTCTCATTGTGATCTCTGTACTTTTTAACCATATTTTTGCATGATTGAGAGCAGAGTTTAGAATTTACCTCAGATGGTAGTTCAGTTGAGGAGACATTTGAGGTTTCTGCCATCAGTGCTTGATTTTGGAATTCTTCCTCTGTCTGATCACTACAGTCAAACACATTGTCTTCTTGAGAGACAAGTGCTGTTGATGAGGAAGCTTGGATGGGCTGTGAAGTCCTTGATGGTTGTTGACCTTGAGATCTACATTCTCTGGCAAAGTGACCAAGCTTATGGCATTTATAGCATTCCACTTTTGATTTATCAAAAGATGGTTTGCCATCTGTTTTGGCTTGAAAGTTGGTCCTTCCAGTTCTTTTCAGGAATCTTTTTGCTCTCATGGTCAGCATTGCATGTTGCCACTTTAAATCCATCTCTTCAAGATCATCAGGATGGATTTGTTCCAAGTCTTCAACATTTAGAGCAAATAATCCATCATTGGCAACAAAAGCTTCATAATGAGTTTCAGCAGAATTGCCATCACCACCTGAAAAAGAATCACAGTTATTAGATTTTTCAGAGGACAAAAGAGCAGTGTTGTGATTATAAGAAAAGGATTTCTTTTTAGCATCAATTTCAGTCTCAAACACTCTTAGACTGTTGTATAGATCATTCAATTCTATCTCATCAAGTGTGTCTTTTGTTCTCCACTGTGCAGCATAGACTGTCCATTCTTCTCCAAGAGATCTGAGAAACTTTCTGTTGACCTCATCTTGATCCAGATTGACCCTTGCACTTTCCAGTTCACTTATCAGTTTGTTGAACCTATCAAAGATTTGAGTGAGGTTTTCATTCTTGCCACCAGAAAAGTTTTCATACTGCTGTTTCAAGAGGTCCTTTTGATTTCTCTTGGTACTTGCATTACCAGCAAACCTCTTCTCTAAGGCATTCCAAAGAGAGTGAGCAGTATAAAACTTTTTAAACTGATGTTGATAAGCATTAGGAATGACTATTTGTAATAATGTGAGTGCTTTCACTTCATTCATTCTAGCCTTCCTTTCAAGTTCAGTTTTTGGAGGAGTTTTTACTGGTTTTCCCTCAGCATCAAGTTCTGGATCAACTACAGGAGGAAATTCAACAGCTTCCCATATGGCATAATCAATGAATTGAATATGCTGTTGAATCCTGAGTTTCCACATCTCAAACTCAGTGGGCTTGAGCATAGGCACTTTGAGTCCTTGCCAAGATCCACTGCTGCTATTTTCAAATTCCATTGAAAAAGATTAAAAATTTGAAAGAAAGTTTTCGACTTTGAAAAACAAAGAACGACCTGGCTCTGATACCACTTGTCAGGATCTATAACTTATGAAAATTATGAATAACCAAGATTAACTGATTTGAATTTATCAGAGTATAAATCAATAATCTTGCTTTGAATCAAAGTTTAATTAAGAAGTTTGCGGAATAACACTTAATTATTTTGACAAAAACTTTCAGAATCAATAATAGCATAAAACATAAGAAGTAATCAAGACTGTTTGTATTGCTGAATTCACTGATTACAATCACCTCTAATCTGTTTTGATTAGACGAAGAACACAAACTGTTCTTAGGGTTTTACAACCTTAGAGGCTTAAGAAAACTTGAACAATAAAGCAATTACAGACTCAAAATATGCAGAAAACTCTTATTCTATGCGTATATCTTCTATACAATCTTCTGTCTATTTATATTACTTTTCCTTGAAGGACTATGACTTCTCTGATAGTAGATATGCTGATTTTCAGGGAAGATATCTACAAGAAGATTCCAGCATATCTACTATCAGAGAAGTCATAGTCCTTCAAGGAAACACGTCCATAAAGTAATATAAATAGACAGAAGATTGTATAGAAGATATACGCATAGAATAAGAGTTTTCTGCATATTTTGAGTCTGTAATTGCTTAATTGTTCAAGTTTTCTTAAGCCTCTAAGGTTGTAAAACCCTAAGAACAGTTTGTGTTCTTCGTCTAATCAAAACAGATTAGAGGTGATTGTAATCAGTGAATTCAGCAATACAAACAGTCTTGATTACTTCTTATGTTTTATGCTATTATTGATTCTGAAAGTTTTTGTCAAAATAATTAAGTGTTATTCCGCAAACTTCTTAATTAAACTTTGATTCAAAGCAAGATTATTGATTTATACTCTGATAAATTCAAATCAGTTAATCTTGGTTATTCATAATTTTCATAAGTTATAGATCCTGACATTTACAAATTGAACAAAGGAAAGAAGGAATGTTTATTCATCAGACGAAGTATGTCTACGACATTTTGGAGCGCTTCGGGATGGAAGGAACAAAGGTGACCGCACACTTTAGTACCCCGATTCAAGTGAATCATAATCTCGGACCGAGTATAGATAGTGATACTGATGTGGACCCGACTTTATATCAGGCCATGATCGGGTCACTTATGTATTTAACTGCTTCTAGACCTGACATAATGTTTGCTGTGTGTATTTGTGCAAGGTTTCAAGCAAATCCAAAGGAGATGCATATGAAAGCCGTGAAACGAATTCTGAGATACCTGAAGTCAAAACCGAAGCTGGGACTTTGGTATCATGCTGATGGAGATCTGGAATTGGAGGCGTACACAGACTCTGACTATGGGGGATGTAGCTTGAACCGGAAATTAACAACTGCAGGTTGTCGGTTCCTTGGAGGGAGGCTCGTATCCTAGCAATGCAAGAAACAAACTTCGGTCGCCGTATCAACGTGCGAGGCCGAGTATGTCGCTGCTGGTAGTTGCTGTTCACAGGTTATGTGGATCCAACAACAATTGCGGGATTACGGTTTGACTTATACTCATACTCCCATTAGGATAGACAATCAATCAACAATACTATAACAAATAATCCAGTTAAACACAGTAAGACAAAGCACATAGACATAAGAAATCATTTTATACGTGATTGTGCTGAAAAGAATTTGATAAAACTGGTAAAAGTTGCAACGGAAGACAATTATGCAGATTTATTCACAAAAGCATTTGATAAATCACGCTTTTAATTGTTAGTTTAACTAAATGGCATGCGTAATCCAGAGTAACTTGACCTTAGTAGTTTTTCTTTCTTTTTAGTTGTAACTGTTTAGTTTAGTTTCTTAGAATATTTTATTGAAAAAAATGAAAAACAAAAAAAGGAGAGAAAACCATAAAAATTTCTAAGAAAGAGCATATTAAAAAATGAGATAAGTCTTAGAGTCATAGGTTCAAAGTGACGAAACTTAGCACAGTCTAACAAATTCTAAGTGTTAACCTTTCACACATAATGCACGTTAAAATCTATGTAATGTACACACTCTTATCTGATGTGTTGGTAGGCATAATACATGAAGGAAATCCTAACAGCTAATAAAATAATCAAGAAAATGTCATATGTGTAACTAACTTAGATGTATGACCAAAAGGTCTTAATTTCTATGTTAGAGACATACAGACAATGATTATGAATGAGGTATGCAAATTTATCTAGGGGATGTATAGGAACATCAAAATACATCTTAAACAAGGAAGGAAAAAGGTTTTGAAAAGTAAAGTAAGTCAAAACAAGTGGCTTTGTTGTACGTGAGTACAGACCTGCCACCGCTGTCTTGCTAACATAAGAGGAACTATAAGACAAACTAAGACACTCTGTTTTATGTAAATTAGAACTGTGTCCGACGTTTGCCTTTTAAAGATAATTTGCAAATACCAAAAAGTCATAATCATTGTGTGTCTGCCTTGATCATAGAAGTATGTCTATGTATGGGACGCGTAATGTAGTTTCTTGATAAATAAAAAGGCCAAAGGAATTTCCAAAGTGTTAAATGTGTAAAAGGAAAAACATACCAACAATCACCTTGAAGTGTATGTCACAACAAACAATCAAAGGAATAAAAAATTCCTGAAGTGTGAAAGTGAAATACTGAAAGTGCGTTTTGACACCACTATCTGATTGAATTTTTCTTTGACTATCTCGAAAAAATATTCTATTAGTGTATTTTTATCCTTAAATTATCTTTGAATTTATTTTTATTTCTTTTTTATTTTTATTTTTATTTTTATTTTTACCTTTATTTTCTATTTTATTTTAATATATTCTAGCTTAGATAATCTTGATTTAAATAAATAGGAATAAGGTCAAAAGTTAAAAGGATGCATTTTAGTTGAAGAAACAATATTGCATGATGATCTGTTGCTTAGTGTGAATGTTTTGCAAAGTTGAAAAAAATTTCGTTAAGTGAAAAAGTTGAAAAAGTTGGATTTTATTCAAGAATTTTCAAAAATTTCAATTAAGATCGAATATCAACCAAGTTCGAAGTTACATTCGAACTTGCTGCAAGTTCGAACTTAACCTAAGTTCGAAGGAGGTTGGATATAAATAGGTCAACAGTGCTTCATTCAATGCACCTACCTTCGAATTTATCCTCACGAACTTATCTCCTGCGATCTCGAACATACGCTCGAACTTGTCGAAATTCGAACCTGAACGGTTTCTCGAAGTTTTCAACTGTTTCTCGACCCTACTCTCATACTTAGTTGGTTTGAACCAACAAAAACTAAGTAAGTGTATGATTAAAACCTTTTTAGTGGCTAAAATCGACAAATCTTGAGTTTTTGTGTCATTTAGAATTAGGTGAATTAAATCACATGTTTTAAAAGCAAAAACTTAAAATTAATGATTCATAAACTTGATCAGAACCTATTAGGACTAGATTTTACTGTTAATTAAGTCAAATAGGGTTAAAATCATAGTTTTGAAGTTGAAAATGGCCGACTTCGAATTTGTTTTTCAGATTCGAACTTGTCAGGACTTCGAACTTGTTATAAATATCTATAAGTTCGAAGTCAGACACATTTGAATAGGTTTCTAGAACTTAAGTAAGTTTGAAGGTCAAAACACTTTTCGAACTTAATCATGTTCGAATGTATTATATTCTCGAATTTAAGTAAGTTCGAAGATGTTAAAATTCGAACTTAATCTAGTCCGAATTTATACAACTTCGAGTAACATAAATTTTTGAAAATTAATTTCTAACATTTTAAGTGTAAATTGTGTGCAGATATGGGAGATAGAGCTTTCTTCAATAAGCACAATATGGTAATGGCAATAGATCTTTAGCTGCCAGAACCTCAGCCCTACCGGCAAACGATTGAGTTTTTGTCACAATCCAGAGTAGCATACGCTCTGACGCACAACCAACCAATCATTCTTACTACGTACGACAATTTTGGCAATCATTGCAAGTAGATTGCACCGTTACACCTACAGTTCTATGCACGAGAGTAGGTGGTCGTCCAATCGCTTTTACCGCTGATCATCTACGATCAATTCTACAGTTGGGGTCTACTGACCAAGACGATGGTCCAATTGACTTTCCAGCCCCCATAAGGCAGGCAACCTTCCTCAGAATGGGTTATGCTCAAGACATAACCAAAGCTTCGTACGTTAAAAGCGGTCTAATTGGCTAGTGGCGTATTCTGGTACACCTCATCATGGTATGTTTTGCTGCAAAGAAGGCGGGATTCGACACTATGGTGTCCAAGCTCCAATCGGCAATGATATCGCTCGTCTACAATAAGAAGTTTAGCTTCTCAGAGATCTTATTTGGGGAGTTTGTCCATCTAATTTCTGCTCCCACCCGGGAAAGATTTCTCATGTATTCGCGCTTTATCATGATGATAATAAGGCACATTCTGCCGGACTTACCGACGCTGCCAGAGCAAACTGGAGTAGCCATCATTGATAAAAGAATATTTGCTGACTGCCGATCTCACAATGCACGGAGTGCAGAGCAAGTAAGGCCACAAGTGGCTCCTCTTTTTGGTGCTGTTATAGATCCGGATTTCGTTTCTCCTGAAGGCGATGATTGGATAGGTGATGCACCTCAGCAACAACCTCAAACGCAACAACCTCCACCACAACAAGCACCGGCTCGGCAAGCTCCGGCTGCTAGATCAACTCCTAGTTCAAGGTCATCTGTAGAGGCAGCTGGGCCATCAACATCGGCATCACAGCCTGACCCGAGGATGCAGACACTAAAAGAGATCTTTGAGCAAGGTGCTGCAGCTTAAGAGAATATCTCTGCGGAGCTGGTCCAGGATATATTGGTGCCTCCTACAGATTTAGATGACATTTTTCGACAAATCGATGAGTATCAGCCTCTGGTAGCTGCATCTGAAGGAACAGGGAGCCGTGAAGAAGCAATAGAAGGCCTTATCGAGAGAGCTTCTGAATCTGAATAAGACTCTAGTTCAGACGAGGAGGAAGCTGAAGCTGTTAATCCAGCAATTTCTTTTGAAAGATATGGCTCCAGAGTAGTTGTGATCTGAAGAAATATGACTCGTCCAGCACTCCGTGATGAAGATGAAGGAGATGTAGACTTTATCTTAGAAGAAGAGGCTGCGATTGCTACACAATAGAGGGCGAAGCGTCAACGCATTCGTCAGGGAGCTCCATCTACCTTTACTGCCATTCCATCTGCTGCAACCACCACTCCATCAACATCAACTCCATCAACTTCTGTTCCATTTACTGAAAATCAGCGATTCACAGAGTTGAAAGGAAAGGTAGACTTCCAACCAGTCCAAATATTTCAGCTCTTGCAAGCTGTAAGCGAGTTGCAGCAACATAGCTCCAGACTGGAGTAGCAGAATGCTCAGTTACAAAAAAAAGTGGCTGCTCAACAAGAAGCAATGTCAGCTCATCAGTCTCAAATTCTGACTCTTCAGACCCTAGTCGAGAAAATATTGAAAGATCTACAAGTCAGGGGGAGAGCAGTTATAAGGGTGATGAGTTGAGGAGTGTTCAGAGAGATGATGATGATGACGGAAGTGACCCACTCACTCAAAAAGACAGTGAGCTAGCAAATCTTTCACAAGAGACTGCTTAGCAAGCTAAACTACAGAGGGAGCCTGGAACATCTGGTTCAGGAAGAGATCAAGAGAATGGGAAGGCTCCAGAAGCCTCAGAGTCCATTGAGCAAGAAATGATTGAAGCCTTAACAGGAATAGATGATGATGAAGATGTGATGTTTGACTTTGAAGATGAGTTAGAAGATCTTGAAGAAGGGGAATTCAATGCAGAAGACAATACAGACTGGAAGTCAGATGACGAAGTCCTAGTCGATGAGGAAGACGAGGTTATGAGATCGTTATTCAACAACAACCTATCACTTAGACGTATACGACGACAGTACAGAATATGATTGACATCGAAGCGTTTAAAGCTACTTTAAATGTTGAATCAGAGTTTGAAAAGACTGATAGAGAGCCTTCAAATGAAGAAAAAAGAAAATTGTGGCTCAGAACAGAAGAAAAGAAGAAGGCAGTGTCCTTGAAAGAAAAGATGAAGGTGCCTAGTGCTGGAAAGCTGTCCGGAAGTATACTTAGTTGGTTCTTCGATCGAGAATTGCAGCTCTTGATAACTAAGAGGACAGATGGACTCCAGCATCTGAGGAGGAGATTGAAAGACTTCTGATTGCCTAAGTGTGAGATAAAGGCGTTGGCATGGAAAGAGCTCATCAACATTGGAGACGGCCCCTACGCTGAAGTTCTTGCAAAGATTGTCAGAAGGGAACGGAGGTCTAGAAAGTTTGAGAGACTCAATCCACGAGTAGGCAAGAGGATAATGGATCATACGAGAATAGATCCTCTAACAGGCAGACCTTGGATGAAGATGTATTATAAGCCAGTTAGATGTTTGAAGAAGGTACCTCTGAAGCCAATGCCTCAAGACATCTTGGGCAATCTCAACTAGTGGTATGTGGACAGTGAGACAGGCGAAGCAGTTATAGAAGATGTCGAAGAAAAGGTGATTCTGAAGGTATACGATCCCTTGCACCTGGTCAACTTATCTAAAGATGATCTACTCAAGCTTCATGTTCAAAAAATCTCTTTCGGTGCACATTTGAAGACTGAAGGCAGAAAATATCAGAATGTTGTAAAGGTTTGTGTTGAACAGGGACTTCATGCTGGTAGTATTTTGAATAAGCCTAGCTCTATAGATTAATGTATATCTAACTAGAAACTATCGTCAAGGGGGAGTCTGTTAGTGCACCCTGTGTGACGATAGCAGTTTAAGTATAGATAGTCTTTTGTAATAGATCAGGCTTTGCAAATACAAGTTATATATGTTTGATCTTGTTTGTGCATGATGTTTACATTTGCATGATAAGTTCAAAGATAAGTTCTAGAACAAGTTCAAAGATAAGTTCTAGAACAAGTTCAAGGATAAGTTCTAGAACAAGTTCAAAGATAAGTTCAAGAATAAGTTCAAAGGGTAGGGTTTGAACTTAGTGAAGCTAAGTTCGAATGTGTTGGACAAGTTCGTGGGCTTGGTCCTAAACAAACTTGTGTAACTTAAGTTTGAACTTAATCTCTATAATTTAGAGTTAATCCGTTTGAATTAGAGACTTTTGCAGAAATTAGTATTCAGAGCTCTTATCAGTGCACGTACGAACTTGTGAGATTTCAGAAAGTCATTTTGGAGAAATACATGTGTCGGGTCGTTCGTCGTATCAGCTATCATTGTGTTCGTCTCCGGGTTTTTGTGTGTGATCGATCCGTTAAACCGCTAACGAGGATTCCGCACTCGTTGGAAGGTGTCGCGTCAAGATCAGATCCGTGCTTCAGGTGACCTTACAAAACTTCCTAGACCTCCCTTCCCTTCTGATAATCTTGGCAATCACTTCAGCGTAGGGATCGTCTCCGATGTTGACAAGTTCTTTCCATGCTAAGGCCTTTATCTCAACTTTAGGTAAGGAGTTGAAGTCCTTCAATCTTCTCCTCAGATATTGTAGACCATCCTTTCTCTTAATTACAAAAAGCTGCAGTTCTCGATCAAAGAACCAGCAAAGTATGCTTCCAGACAGCTTTCCAGAACTACGCCTTATCATTTTCTCTTTTAATAACAAAGCCTTCTTCTCTGTCCTGAACCACAACTTTTTCTTTTCTTCAGCTGTGAGTTCCCTATCAGGCATTTCAGATTCTGATTCAGCATTCAAGGCAGCTTTAAGAACCTCGATGTCAATTACATTCTGTTCTGCAGTAGTATACGCCTCTGTGATAGGTTGAATCTGGATTACAATTTCATCAGCCTCGTCTTCTTCATCAACTAGGACTTCATCATCTGATTTTCAATCTGGAACATTTTATGGCACAAACTCTCCTTATTCAAGTTCTTCTAGATCGTCTTCAAAGTCAAAATTCACATCCTCATCATCATCTATTTCAGCTAAGGCTCCAATCATTTCTTGCTCAACGAGCTCTGACGTTTCGAGAGCCTTACATTTTTCTTTATCTCCTCCTGATCCCGATGATCCAGGCTCCCCCTGATGTTCAGCTTGCTGAGCAGTCTCACGTGGAAGATCAGCTAGCTCACTGTCTTTCTTTTGAGTATCTGGGTCACCGTCTTCATCATCTCCATCTCTACGAACTTCCTTCAACTCATCGCCCCGGCAACTACTCTCCCCCTGAGCTAGAAGATCTTTCAATATTTGCTCTACCAGGGTCTGAAGAGTTAGAATTTGAGATTGCTCGGCATTGATGGTGTCTTCTTAGGCAGTCACTTATTGTTGTAGCTGAGCATTCTGCTGCTCCAATCTCGAGTTGTGTTGCTGCAGCTCATTCACAGCTTGCGAAAGCTGAAAGATTTGGACTGTCTGGAAATCTACCTTGCCTTTGAATTCTGAGAATCTTTGATTGGCAGAAGATGGAATGGATGGTGATGGAGTGGTGGTTGATGTGAATGGAGCGGTGGGTGTGGCGGATGGAACGGCAGTTGAGGCAGATGGAGCTTCTCTCGCTATCCGTTGGCGCTTGGCGCTTTGCTGCGATGTGATCATTGTCTCCTATTCCAACACAAAATCTTCATCACTTTCATCTTCGTCTCTTAGAGCCGGACGAGTCATTTTCCGTCTGCTTACTACTAGCCTAGATCCATGTCTTCCAAAAGATGTTGATGGATTGGCTGCTTCCATTAAAATTTATTCAGAACTCAAATCGGATTCTGATTCGGAAGCGGTCTCTACATGACCTTCTGTCGCTTCTTGACCCTCTGTTCCTTCAGTTGCAACTACTGGAGGCTGATAATCATCAATTTCTTTGAAAATATCATCCATGTCACTCAGCTCTTCAAAAATATCATTAACCAGCTGCTCCACTATATTTTCCTAAGTTGCTGCCCCTTGCTCAAAGATCTCTTGCAAAGTTTGCGCCCTCTGGTCAGTCTGGGGTCCCGATTTGGACGGCCCAGCTGCCGCTATCGTTGATCTTGAACGAGGAGCTTCCCTAGCAACCGGAGCTCGCTGTGTCGGTGCTTATTGCACTGGAGGTTGTTGCTGAGGAGCATCATTTATCCAATCATCTCTCTCTGAAGCGACAAAATCAGGATCGATGACTTCGCCGAATAATGGAGCCACTTGAGGCCTCACTTGCTCTGCCCTTCTAGCGTTATGAGATTGGCAGTCTACGAAGATTCGCTTATCAATGACGGCTACTGAAGTCTGCTCTGGCAATGTAGGTAATTCTGGCAGAAAATACCTGATGATCATCATAATAAACCTCGGATACATCAAGAATCGTTCACGGACTGAGGCTGAGATTTGGTAAAAAAAACTCTCCAAAGAAAAACTGAGAGAAGCTGTAAGGCTTGTTGTACACCAAAGAAATCATCGCTGATTGTAGCTTAGACACCATTGGGTCAAAACTTGCCTTCTTTGGTGCAAAGCAGACCATTATTACCTGCACCAGATAGCGCCATTTTCCTATAAGCCAACTCTTTACGTATGAAGCCTTTGTAATGTCTTGGGCGTATCCCATCCAAAAGAAGGCCGACTGCCTGATGGGAGCTGGGTAGTCTATGGGACCATCTTCTTGTTCAATCATCCCCAATTGCAGAATCGATCTTAGACGATCGGCTGAGAATGCAATTGGACGGCCACCGACTCTCGCTCGTAGAAGCGTAAAAACTGCAGTGCAATCCACTTGCAGAGAATGCCAGAATTGGCGAACATACGACAGAATGATCTGCGGGTTATGCATAAGAGCACACGCCACCCGATATTGCGACAGTAATTCAAGCATCTGTCTATAGGGCTGAGCCTCTGGCAGTTGAAGCTCTACAGCCATAAACATGTTATGCTTATTGAAAATGGCTCGATCTCCCATACCTGCACACAAATCAAACACATAAAATGTTAGAAATTAATTTTGAAAAATTTAAGTTATTCGAGTTTGTTTAAATTCGAACTTGATTAAGTTCGAATTTGAACATCTTCGAACTTACTTAAATTCGAGAATATAAGTCCTTCGAACTTACTTAAGTTCGAACAGTCTTTTGATCGTCGAACTTAGTTAAGTTCGAGAATCCTATTCGAACATGTCTGTCTAAGAACTTATAAATATTTTTGACAAGTTCGAAGTCCTGAAAAGTTTGAATCATTAAGAAGAAGTTCGAAGCCAGATGAACAAGTTCGAAGTCGTCTACTTTGAGCTTCAAAACTATGATTTAAACATTTTTAGACTCAATTAACAATTGAATCTAGTCCTAATAGGTTTTATTCAATTTTATTAAGTATTAATTTTAAGTTTTATAACCTACAACTTAGTGTTTATGACAGCTAGTTTTTCGGTTATCTAAACCCAAAAATACACGAGTAAGTCCATTTAAAGTCCCAAATATCACTTACTTAGTTAAAACAATTGAAACTAAGTGTATGTTCGAGATGGAACTGTTGGATCTTCGTGAAACAGGAGCAACAACTGCGTCACCAGGAGCAGAAGTTTAAGGCTGATCTGCTGGATGGTTTATTCCAGTAGCTTTGGCACCTCGTGCTGACTCAGATGGTGTAAGAGAAGTATGAAGTGGAGACTGTGTGGACTCAGTATGGAGTGGAGTGGACTCCTGTCTTTCAATATCCTCAGCCTGTTGAGAGGCTGGGATAGTGGATGTGGTAGTCTCCTTTTGTACAATTGGTTGTAGTGGGGAGGAACCAGAGGGTCTAGGCTGACTCTGGGTTGACTCTTATTGGAGTGAAGCCTGCTCCAAATATGCTGATTTTTCTACCAAAATAGGAGAAGCAGCACGGGTTGCTTCTTTGTCAACTGACTCCTGTTGGGAGGGGTCAGAGGGGCTAGTATGGGATGTTGGTTTCCTCCTAGCTAGAGATTTTCTCCTTGAGTATTGAGACATGGTGGGGGGATTGAGGAGAAGTGGCAGGAATTTGTGTTTGGACTGGTGGTGAAACTAGGTCAGGAACAAGAGGGTAAGCCTGTTCCATGGTCTCAGGTGCCAAAGAGGCACCAACCACAAAGACTTCAGGTTCAACAAATGAACCAGGGTGAGAAGTCTGTTCCCCCTCAGCCACTGAGGCTGATGGGGTAGACTTAGACTTTACATTTTTAGCCTTCTAGCGTACAGGCTCAGCTTCAGTCGATTCCAGGCCCCTTTTACCACCTGGGCCTGGATTTGGATTTTCTCTTGGGAGTAGCCACTGGATCCACCCTCACAGTTGAGGGTCCTTCCACCAAACCAAGTAACCTCCTCATTGGGGTAGATAGAGGAGGCTCATTGTTGAGTACTGGAGTGTAAAAGACTATATTCCCAATGACAGGGAATGCAGCAGTAGTTAACAAGGGTTGAGAGTTGTAGATATGCTGACCACAGATATGTTTAAAGACGAGGCTTTGAAACCTTGGGTATCCCATCCACGAACTGCAGGACTATGGGAATTTCATCCCTGCTAAGCTGGTCAAAGGAACCAACTTTGCAGCCAAAAGACATCACCACTGAGGCAAATTAGAAACTGTAAGTGGGTGATAAATCCCTTCTGAACAATGTAGCTCCAACTTTGGGTTCTGCTACACCACAGAAGCACAGCTGATTTCCCATCTGATCATTCTCACGCTGTGGTTTATCATAAGTTTCAGCAACATGAAAATGAAGAACTTCCATGAGAGCAGTGGTAATCTCAATGGTTTGAGACCCATTGAGGATGGTTCCCCTGATGGTTTTGGTTGAAGGATCATAAGCACAGGTGTACCAAAACTCATAAACCATCTCTTGGTACAGAACACCAGGATAGGCAGTCATAGCATAGTGCAGGGGATGAACTTGCAGAAACTCCACCATTTTTTCATATCCCTTTCCCACATAGTTTTTGGGAATGGTTAAGTTGGCTATGTAGTTGGTGGGTTTCAGAGTGAGCATCGTGGTAACAGATGAATGTTTTTGAACATCGTCACTAACGTATACTGGTAGCAAGGGGTTGTTTTGGTGAGCCATTTGGAAAGTAGTACGATGGAGGATTGCTTGACACTTGGTCGATTTAGGGTTTTTCAGGAAGTTATGGAAGCAGTAGAGAAGAAGAAGATGATGAAACAGTCATGTATTTATAGGATTTGAATGTGAGTGATTAGGAGAGAGAAAGTTTTGGGCAGTTGATTTGAAATGTTCATTAACGAAAAACGGAACAGTTTGCCATGTCAGAACGGTTGTCAGACCACTTGACCCTTTTTAAATACTAACACATGTTAACAAACATTATCCACAGGTAATTAAGTTAAATAAATACATAAATTAAGTAACTTAATTATGAAGAAAAGGTAATTAAAACTGATGTTCTAAGCTATTGTTCAAACCGATGATGAGCAGGTTTCATCATAAACTGATTATCCCCAAAGCTGTTCATTGAACCTGTTCAACTATATTAGAACAGATTTTTGTTCAATAGCTGATCAGGTTACAAGACTATGTCTTGTATGACAGGTTGAGAGTGTGAGCAGGTTAGAGGTTTGTACAACAGAATAGGTTTGAGATCAAAACATATTTTGTCAAGCCTGTTATACGTCCAAGCTGTCCAAGTTTTTCAGAAATTGGCTACTTAAAGAACAAGTAGAGTATGTTCTGTCCAAGCTGTTCTAAGAAATCTGAACAGTTTGAACATGCGATCTTTTAGAGCATCAATGATACTTAGTCACTTTTATTTAACATGCCCATCTTGCTTTACAAGGTAATTAAACCTGTTTTCATCAAGAGGTTTGGTGAAAGTGTCTGCAAGCTGTTCATCTGTGGAAATAAAACTTACCTCCACATTACCTTTCTGGATGTGATCTCCAATGAAGTTATATCTGACTTCTATATGTTTTGTTCTTGAATAAAAGACTGGATTGTTCGAAATAGCTATGGCACTTGTATTATCACATAGAATAGGAGTTTTCCTATATACAAGTCCATAATCCTTAAGCTGATGATGCATCTATAGAATCTGCCCACGGCAGCTTCCAGCAACAATTTACCCAGCTTCAGTAGTAGAAGTAGAAACTGAGTTCTACTTCTTGCTATACCAACTGATCAACTTTCTACCAAGGAGTTGACATCCACCTGTTGTGCTTTTCCTGTTTAGCCTGTATCCTGCAAAATCAGAATCTGAATAACCAATTAGTTCAAGGCTGGAGTCTTTGGGATACCAAATACCCAAACCTGGTATACCCTTTACGTATAAAAGATTCTTTTTACAGCAAGTAGATGTGATTCCTTAGGATCAGCTTGAAACCTAGCACATAAACAGGTAGCAAACATGATATCTGGTCTACTAGCAGTTAAATAAAGCAAGCTCCCAATCATGCCTCTATAAGCTGTTACTGAAACAGCTTTGCCACTGGCATCAGCATCCAATTTTATATTGGTTTCCATTCGGGTTTTGATGGGAGAACTTTGATCAAATTTAAATTTTTTCAAAAGATCCAAAGTATACTTTCTTTTGATTAATAAAAAGGGGTAAAGTCATACAATAGTAACCTACTTTTGAAAATTTATCAATATGGTACGTCTACTTTTTTAAATATCGATATGGTACCTGTACTTCAATTTTTCATACCGATATAACCATATTTGTAATAGACCCCTGTTTTTCATACCATTAGAACCCTATTTCGTATGTAAAAACTGAGCTCTATTATGTAGAATGACCATATCGATACAGAAAATTAAAGTACACGTACCATATAGACAATTAAAAAGGTAGACGTACCATATCGATACATTTTAAAAAGTAGGTTGCTATTGTATGGCTTTACCCCTAATAAAAATTCCATTTAAGGTTTGTTTAACCTGTAATCCAAGAAAGAAAGTAAGTTCACCCATCATAGTCATTTCATATTTTGATTTCATGAGTAGGGAAAAATTCTTGGATAGCTGCTCATTAGTAGATCCAAATATTATGTCATCCTTATAAATTTGAAGAAGCATAATATCAGACTTCACCTTCTTTATGATCAATGTGGTATCCACTTTACCTCTGGAGTAGCCATTGCTCATAAGGAAATCAGTAAGAGTGTCATACCATGCTCTAGGGGCTTGTTTCAGACCATAGAGAGCTTTGTCCAACTTATAGACAAAAGCTGGATGTTGTTCACTTTCAAAACCTGGAGGCTGCTTGACATATACTTCCTCCTGCAGCTTACCATTCAAAAATACACTCTTCACATCCATTTGAAATACCTTCATGCTCTTGTGCGCTGCATAGGCTACAAAGAAATGAATTGCTTCTAACCTGGCCACAGGATCACAAGTTTCATCATAGTCTATCCCTTCTTCTTGTCTATAGCCCTGAGCAACCAGTCTTGCCTTATTTCTAATGACATGCCCTTGCTCATCCATCTTAGTTCTGAATACCCATTTGGTGCCAATTATGGTTTTACCTTCAGGAACAGAGACCAGCTTCCATACTTTATTTCTCTCAAACTGATTGAGCTCTTCTTGCATGGCAGTGATCCAAATGGCATCTTTTAAAGCATCATCCACTTTCTTTGGCTCCATCAGGGACACAAAGCTAGAAAACATACAAAAGTTTCCTAAGTTGTCTCATCTTGTTTGTACCTCTTTGTTGATGTCACCAATTATCTGATCATTGGGGTGACACCTAATCCACTTAGGATCATGTCTCAATGAAGATTTTCCTATATCATTTTCATCTTCATCAGGTCTTGCAGAACAATTTTCAAGATTTTCAGACACACTGTTATCTTGAGCCTGTTCACCTGTTGATCATGAATCTCTATTGTTGAACACATCAGCAGAAGATCAAAGGAAATCTGCATTGATTGGTTTTGGACATGATGTATTAATTATGACAGTACACTTATTAACACAGGGTCTATCAACATAGTCATCATCATGTCCATTGTGGGTAACAGATTCCACTCTGGGTGATGTGGAAGCTTTTGAGTCCTTTTCTTTATCGATGGAATGCATGAGATCATCAAAGCGGAATTATTCTAAAACTGATTCAGGAACAGCTTTGGTGGGGGCACTCCTAGACTCCTCAAATGTGACATTGATAGATTCATCTATCACCTTTCTTTTGTAGTTGTATACTCTATAGGCTTTAGAGATAGCAGAATAACCAACAAACACACCTTCATCAGCTTTGTGTTCAAATTTTGATAGTTGGTCCCTCTGAATCAGAATGAAGCAGGGATATCCAAACACATGAAAATAGCTAATATTTGGCCTCCTCCCTTTGATTAACTTCATAGGGAGTGTTGTTGAACCTTTTCACCACTAAGAATCTGTTTTGAGTGAAGCAGGCAGTGTTGACAGCTTCAGCCCAAAATGATGAAGGCAAGCCTGATGCACACATCATGGTTCTAGCAGCTTCAATGAGTGTTCTGTTTCTCCTTTCAGCAACTCCATTTTGTTGTGGAGTTCTTACAGCTGAAAAGTTTGGTGAGATCCCTCTTTCCTCACAGAAGTCTTCAAGAGTATTGTTTCTGAATTCAATACCATGATCACTTCTAAGCTGCTTAACTTAAGCAGAGTTCAGCACTTCCATCTTTTTGATAAATCCAATAATTTCTCTAGGAGCCTCTCATTTGGTCTTCAGAAAGATCACCCATGTAAACCTGGAGAACTCATCAACCATTACTAGAGTGTATCTTTTACCTCCTAGACTTGGGACACTGACAGGTCAAAACAAGTCCATGTGGATTAAGAAGAGTGGAGTATCAATCGAAAAATTATGCTTGGAATTAAATGATGTTTTTCTCTGCTTGCCTTTCTCACAAGTAGTGCAGAGTTTATCCTTAACCAAGGTTATAGAAGGCAAACCTGTTACCAACTCTTTGTTACAGAGTTCATTGATATTCTTGAAGATCAGGTGTGATAGCCTTTTGTGCCACAACCAAGTTAGATCTGCATTGCTTCTTGAGATAAAGCAGGTTTCAGTTGCGGGATCAGCAGACTTCATGTCCACAACATATACACTTTTCTTTCTTTGTGCACACAACACAACTTTGCCTTGGGAACCAATATGTACCCTAGGTGCTCATCAAAGTTAACCTTGTAGCCAGAATCACATAGTTACCTTAAGAAAATATAAGTTAATTTTAGGGGAACTCATCACAAGGACGAGTTCTCCTTCTTCATCAACATTTGTTGATGGACCAGTTAGATCAACACTAATATTTCCTATTTGGATTGTATCAGCTTGGATACTATCCTCATCGACCATGTTACATCCAACACTACTGGTTTTTGCAATGTTGGAACTAGTAGTGTCAGCAGGCCTCATGTCCTAAGTTTCAAGACAGTCTTTGGCCTAAGAGATCAATATTTACAAAAATGTATCATATAGTAACTCATTGTAAATTAATAATCATATAAACCTTGTTGGCGTAACTCACATGATATGAAGACCTCATGTTACATTTCCATTAGAAAAAATAAACACATAATTTTATATGTGAATCAATATAAAATCATATCTTCTATAAATTAGATTGATAACATTTCATATTGTTACGTAAGATTTTTTATATACACCAAACACTACTACATAAATGCCATTCTAACCCCGCTTAGTAACCGGGTTTAACCAAAAAAGCAAAAGAAAACTGGTGCCTTTGAAATCCCACGTTTTTTAGGGTGAACAACCTCGGTTTCTTATTAAACAACAGGGGTTCAAAGTCCTTATTAATGAGCCATACCAACGCACGTCGCATGTCTTTTCTTGGAACACATATGTTATATTTGATTCCCAGATATTATCAGCACTTGATTGAATAACAAACACTCAAATAATCAACCACAAACGATAACGAAGCTCAATGATTGTGAAATGATTAAGAGAAAAGACAAAGAGAATATTTTCTCTATTGAATGCGGCGGCTGGAAATAATGTATCCGTGAATTCAATTGTCAACCTTACTTTTACACAGATTCCTAGGAGAATAAATACCTAGGAGAATTAAAAGCATCTTTAAAGGAATTACATAAAGGCCCCTTGAACTTTAATAACAATAAACTTAAACTAGAAATAAGTTACAAGATAAACTAACAAGAAATAATTATTACAAAATAAATCCACAAGATCGAAATTAAATATCTAACAATGTCCCCCTTTTCGATCATTGTGGTCGAACTCTGGCATGATCTGTTCTTTCTCGGAGGCCAAGGATGACATTGAATCGTCTTATCACTTGCCTCGTATGTAGCTTTTCGTTAAGGTATTCAATGCCGCTGAGGATGTCTTCTATCTCCTTGGGTGAGCGTCTGAGTTCTGGATTAGTCTGAGCATCGAATTCTTGTATTCTTCTTGTAAGTTCAGCTCTGACCAATCTGATTGTTCCATCGGAGTAACAAGGGAGATATTCGAAGCGCATGAATCGTTTCTGACCAATCTGATTGTTCCATATTGTATTCTTCTTGTAAGTTCGTCTAAAGCTTTAGTAAAAATATCTGCAAGTTGATATTCCGTGCCTACAAAATATAACTCAATTGTTCCCTTTTCTACATGATCTTTAATAAAATAATACCTGATATCTATATGTTTCATTCGTGAGTGCTGCACCGGATTGTAAAAGATAGCAATCGCACTTCGAGAATCGTAGTAAATTGGGATGTTAGTGAGCGAGAATCCATAATCACGTAATTGTGTTATCATCCACAACACTTGAGAGCAACAGCTTGCAGTTGCTACATACTTAGCTTCAGCTGTGGATGTTGGAACACAATACTACTTTTTGGAGGACCAACTCACGGGTCTGTCTCCCAAGAATTGTATTCCACCTGATGTGCTATTCCTCTCAACTCTACAACCTCCAAAATCAGCATCTGAAAAGGAAGTAAGATCAAAATCGGTTCCCTTTGGATGCCAAAGACCAAGATCGGGTGTACCCTTAAGATAACGAAAAATGTGTTTTACCGCAGTTAGGTGTAATTCTTTTGGGCCTGAAAATGAGAACAACGACATGTTGAAAACATTATATCAAGTCTACTAGCAGTCAGATACAGTAAGGATCCTATCATCCCTCTGTAAGTTGTATTATCGACACTTTTCCCCGAAGGATCGGTGTCTAACTTACAGTTGGAAGTCATGGGAGTTGTGATACTCGTGCAAGAGTCTAACTTATACTTCTTGAGAATGACAAGAGTATATTTCGACTGGTTCACAAAAATCCCATTTTCAAGTTGTTTGACTTGTAATCCAAGGAAAAAATTCATTTCCCCCATCATACTCATCTCGAACCTGGATTCCTTAGAGATGAAAAATCCTTACTGAAATTACTGTCAGTAGATCCAAATATAATGTCGTCGACATATATTTGAACTAGCATTATGTGCGGGTCTTCCCTTTTTGTGAACAATGTTGTGTCCACCACACCTTTGCTGAAACCAGCAGAGATAAGAAAGTTAGAGAGACTGTCATACCATGCGCGAGGTGCTTGTTTCAAACCATAGAGGGCTTTGTCTAGCACATAAACATGGTCTGGTTCATCGACAAATCCTTGTGGTTGTTCAACGTACACCTCTTCATTAAGTTCACCGTTAAGAAAGGTTGTCTTGATGTCCATCTGGTACACTTTGAAATCTTTGTGTGCCGCGTACGCCAAGAAGATTCTGATAGCTTCAATCCGTGCAACTGGAGCAAAGGTCTCGCCATAATGTATCCCTTCTTGTTGTCGGTAGCCTTTGGCGAAAAGTCTTGCTTTGTTTCTTATCACAATGTCGTTTTCGTCTCATTTGTTCTTGTAGATCCACTTTGTTCCGATAATTGTTCGGTCTTTGGGCTTGGAAACTAACCGCCATACTCGGAGCTGTTCAAACTGGTTGAGCAATTCTTGCATTGCAACAATCCAGTCTGGTCTTTTAAGGCTTCATCCACACGAGCTGGCTCTATCATACTAAGGAATGATGCGAAGAGACATTCATTAGCAGACGCCCTTCGGGTTTGGACACCGGTTGAGACATCACCAATGATTTGATCGGTTGGGTGACTTCGGGTCCATTTTGTCTCGTGTGAAAGGGGTACACGAGATGGAATCTCAGTGGTGAGAGTGGGAATGAAGGATGATTCATGGTCAATGGTTTCTAGTGAAGGTACCACTGGTTCCAGTTCGGGTTCAATGTGTTCAGGTGAAGGAAGGATGTTTGGCATGATGTGCGAGGGTATTTCTGGAGTAGATTCAATTGCAAATGTATCAGTGGATGAAGTTAATGGATGTGGGTATGAAGTGGATGAAGATGGATCAGATAGAGTTTCTGGTGCAGTTGAATTATTGGATGTGTTACCTACAGTAGAAGAAACATTAGAATTAGGACCAAAAAATTCTACATAAAAAGGATCAAATAAGTTAACTAAATAAGAAGGTGAAAAAGAAGTAGATTGAGATGAAGAGTCTCCAGGCATTGGTGTAATGCATGGTCCTGAATGATCAACTTCGGGTGCCAGTTCAGCCAATTCGTCAAATGTGACATGCACACTTTCATTGACTGTCCTGGTTCGACTGTTGAATGCATGATATGCCTTCGAGTTGGATGAGTATCCAATGAAGATCGCTTCATCCGCTTTCTCGTTGAATTTCCCGAGGTTGTCTTTGTCATTAAGCACATAGCACCTGCAACCAAATACACATAAGTACTTGATAAAAGGTACTTTATTCAAGAAAAGTTGATATGGATTTTTATTGAAACGCTTATGGATTATTGAGCGATTCTGCGTGTAGCAAGCTATTGACACGGCTTCGGCCCACAAGAGTGGAGGTAGCTATGAATAAGTAAGAATTGTACGAGCAGCTTCCACAAGGGTACGGTTACGTCTTTCTACGACTCCATTTTGTTGAGGTGTTCTAGCAGCAGAATATTGATGCTGAATACCTTTGGATCGAAGGAAGCCCTCAACTACCAAATTCTTGAATTCCGTGTCATTGTCAGACCGGTTTGCTTGAACGGACAGTTGCTGTTGGGTTTCGACACTCTTTATAAAATTGATGATTTCTTGAGCTGTCTCATCCTTGGATCGCAAGAATTTAACCCAGGTGTATCGTGAGTAATCGTCAACGATAACCAACACATATTGCTTTCCATTTATGCTTTGGGTCCTCATTGGTCCGCATAAGTCCATATGAAGTAACTCCAACACTCTCTTCGATGATGGTTCATGTTTTGGTTTGTGAGATGATCTTTTCATCTTGCCCTTCTCACATGCTCCACACAGATGGTCTTTATCATATCTCAGTTCTGGGAGACCTTTCACCAGTTGTTTAGCAGCCAGCTTGTTGATGTTTTCAAAGTTTAAGTGGGATAGCCTACGATGCCACAACCAAGAGTCTTTTGACAAGGCTTTTGATAGAAGGCAGATGCTATCCTTAACCATAAGCTTAGCTACATCTGTTGGTACACCCTGTGTGACGATAGCAGTCTAAGTTGTATTAGCATTTTGTCTAAGTCATGTTACAAAGTATTGAATACTAACTAGTGTTTGAGATATGTGTTTATATGTGTTTGATAGTTATTGATTGTATGTTTGAACTTGATGTAGTATATTACAAGAAGTTCAAACATAAAGTCCAAAGATTAATTCAAACATAAGTTAAACATATGTTCAAATAGAAGTTTGGCTTGTGAAATTCGAATTTAGAGGATATTCGAATTTACACATAAGACAGATTCGAATTTGGTATAAATTCGAATGAGGCAGATTCGAATTTGTCAAAGGGACAAATTCGAATGGGCCTTGGACCTGTTTCGAGTTTGGCCCATGACAAACTCGAATGGGTCACTGTAATTAGGGATTAACTCGAATCATTAATAGACTTTTGCTGAATTCGTGTGAGCAATTAGCAAAACGCGATCTCGAGTTTATCAACTGATATTGTGTTTGTTCTGAGAGAATCATTGCGTAGGTTCGTTCGTAGTCGATCGTGCAACGCCGTGGTAGTCTCCGTGTTCCGTGTGAGTGTTATATCCGTCAAGCCGCTAACGAGGATTCCGCACTCGTTGGTGTGTGTCGCGTCTAGATAGATCTGTGTAGTTGCAAGACCTTACAAGTGGTATCAAAGCCTACGGGGTGTTCTTCGTGTTCATAAAGATACATCCTAGGTTTCTTGACGCTTTTGGACGGTTAATGTCATGGATTTTTGAGTGTTTCGAGCTTATCAAATTGGATTCCGGGAAATACTTTGTTGTAGTTCACGTTTTTGATCAAAATCAATATTTTTACTTGTAAAATTATTGATTTAATCTGAAAAACGTGAAAAACTCGAGGTATTAGCCGTTTCTCGAATTTGCTGCGCTCGACTTTGTTAAGGGGAAATTAGGGTTTTGCTCAGATTCGAGTTTGACCAAAATACGCTCCTTTCGAATATTCCTTGAAGTGGTTTCGAATTTGGCCATTTCGAGTTTACTTTGGATTCCGACTTTGCACTAAAGTCGAATAGAGGACTTTCGAATTTACTGGGTTTCGAATTTGAGTATGTTTCGAATTTAAGTGGCATTTCGACTTTAGAGACCTTCGAATTTGACATTAATTTCTATTTTAATTGGATTTAATAACTTAACTCAAATTTAATCCCAAATAGGTTTAAATTTAATTAGATTCGAATTTACCTAAATTCGAAAGAATTAATTTAAATTAATTTCGAATTAAATTAATTAAGTTTAAATTCAATTATCTTTGAAACAATGACAAATCTACAACGGTTTCTGGAGATGGATCACGAGGTCGGAAAAGCTAATACTCCGCCAAAGTTGATGAAACTTGAAGATTATTACTGGTGGAAGGATCGGTTTGCTGACTTTGCGCGATTTAATGATATGCGCATGTGGATTTGTATCGACGAGGGATACATTCCACCGACAGCTGAGGTCGAAGGACGACAAAAGGTTGTTCCTTATTCTAAAATGAAGGATGACGATAAAAAGCTGTTTGAAGCAGAGAATCGCGCATACGCTATCATCAGAATGGCGTTACCTCAGGACATACTACACACTTTCTGTAATCAGAAGACAGCAAAAGAGCTGTGGGAGGCATTGGAAAAACGGTGTGAGGGTAACCCGAGGGTTAGAAGGAAACGTATGGAAATGCTCAAGCAGCAGTTTGCTATCTTCAAAGGACTAAAGGATGAAAAGCTGGAGGACACTATCACACGTTTCTATCATCTGCTAACGGGGTTAGACAGTCATGACATTGAGTATAGTGACACTGAGAAGAATAATAAGCTTCTGGATGCTTTACCGGCCAAATGGGCGATGTATGTGGCCTTGATTAAGCATGATGAGGATAAATACTATACTCTGACTCTAGAGAATGTTGTGGGAACGCTGAGGGCGTATCATTTTGAGTTACTGAAGGCAGAAACGGATTATGAACAAGTTCGAAATCCAGCAATGTATTTCGGAAAATCAAAACCTTCAGTGGCAGCTGAAATGAAGACAGCTACAACCTTCTTCTCGGGTGAGACATCGTCACCGGCTGAAACAGAAGACTCACTAAGTAGGGCTTTCTTAGGGTTCGCTAGACTAGAAGAAAAGCAGCATCAGGCTACTCCGACATCTACATCTCAAGGATATTCAAAGATGCCTATGAGCGCAAAATCGGCTGAAGACCATCTGAATCTGTTGGCTTCATTCGTGGCTGCTTATGGCAATTGCGTTCAAGGCAAAATTAACAATCCTGCACTTTGGGATGAGGATTACAATCAGGTAGACCCTGATGATCTTGAAGAGATGGATCTGCAATGGCAACTGGCCATGGTAACTCAGAGAGTTAAACGGTTCATCAAAAGAACGGGAAGGAATCTAAACGTTAGTAACAATAAGATTGGATTCGATAAGTCCAAGGTTATATGTTACAACTCTCAGGGGTTAGGACCCTTCACTAGAGAGTGTTAGAGACCTAAAGTAGAGAACTACTAGGGATAGTATCAGAATCAATCGCAAGGGAGATATTTACCAAGTAGTTCAACCAGTCAGGCGAATATAGCTGGTCTGTTATCCAATGTTACATCAGACAGACAGCTAGACGAAACTTATGACTAGAGTACACATCCAGAATCGAATGCTAGAGCCCTTATGGCTGAAGTGACTGAGACTGGAAATGATGGGGCAGAGGAAATCACAGGGGACAGCAGTCGGAATGAAAGCAGTCCGATGTGGGTAGAAAAGTCAGCTCATCAGACAATTTTGGAGTTTGCCGCACAGATGGCCAACGTGGAATCAGATCATGCCAAGGTAACTCTGAACTTTTCTCTTTTTCATGATTTATGTGTTTTATGTACTACGTCTCACGATAGGTTAAATTTAGTACTAGAATCACATCAAACCATATCTGCTCAAAATGAATTGTTAAAATCAGATAATGCTAGCCTAGTAGATATAAAGCAAGATCTTAGGGATAAGCGTAAGGCTGATGCACAGGATGTTATAGTTCTAAAGGACAAACTGAGCGAACGGTGTGTTAAGTTAGAACTAATGTATGAACATGTTGAGGCATTAACCAAGGAGCTTAAATCCAAAGAAGTAGAGCTAGCCGAGTCTAAGGTAAAGGTAGCTGAGGTCAACAGTAAACTTGAAAAGTGTAGGAACTCATCTCTTAACCTAGGGAAAATCTTAGATGCCCAGCGTCAGTATAAGAAGCCTGTAGGTCTAGGATATCATGAGAGTCCTCCACCTTTCAACGATAATTATGTACCTCAACCTCAGGAGAAAATTGAAAAATCAGTTGACTCAGAGGAAATACCGGAACCAGTGTCTGAAAATGCAAAAGAAATTGAAACTAAGGTGACTGCTAATAATATCAAGATTAAGAAAGTTAAATTTGTGCCATCCTCTAGTGATAAACCTGTAGAACAACACAAATTTGACTTTAATGATCAGGAGGATGAACCAGTCGCTATAGTTGAACCAAAAGAGCCAGACACTAGTGAGACACCTAAGTCGAAGGGCACACACAAAAAGTCAATTGACAAAATGTCTTGCTTTAGATGTCACGAAAGGGGGCATGTTGCTTCTAAATGTCCACATAGGAAAGTAGATACTACACCTAAGACAGGAAAGCCAGAACAAGTCAAGCCCTCTCAAAGTGTTGCAAGAACAAGTAGTTCTCAGAATACCGAGAAAACTGTGCAAGCTGCACCAAAATCTGCTGTGAAACAAATACCTGTGTCAGGTCGACCAAAAGAAGTGATTAGGACTAATTCACCAAATAGAGTCATTAATCAATCTAGGTCAGGACCACAACAGAGTTATAGGAGTACCACACCAAGAAGAGCTTACACTCCGGTTAGGTCACATACCCCTGTAAGACATCAAACACCAGGTAGAGCTAAGGGATATCAGTCGGAAATGCATTATAATCGTAACTATTCAAGAGCTCCACAGCAAATGCCTATACAAAGGCCGAGAGTGAACTTAAATCCAACTGCACCACAACAGACTCCAATTCAAAGACCCAAGTCACCTGAAAGGCGAGATGGGTATTTGAAAGAGTTTAAGTATGTGGACGAGAATGGTATTACCAAGTCAGTTATGGCTTGGGTTCCCCGTGATAACTAACCTATTTTCTTTCATGTGCAAGAGATAACTACAGGTCCAAACAACAAGTGGTTCATCGACAATGGTTGCTCCAGGCACATGACAGGGGAGAGAAGTCTACTTGCAGACTTCAAGGGAGGGAATCGGGGATTTGTATCATTCGCTGGCAATAAAATAGGAAATAATACCGGTACTGGAGTGGTCAATAATGGGACTATCAAATTGGATCAAGTTTATCACGTTGATAAACTGGTTCACAATCTCATTAGTGTATCTCAAATCTGTGATAAGAAGAACTCAGTACTATTTACTGATACTGAGGCGTTAGTGCTAAAACCGGGGTTCATAGTACCTGAAGAGTGGATACTGATGAGGGCTCCAAGGAAGAATGACATGTACATGCTCGACATGAACAAGCCGGAATCTTCAGTGGGACCAATTTATCTGTTATCTAAAGCTTCAGAGACTGAGTCGGTATTATGGCACAGACACATGGCACACTTGCACCTGAGAAAGATGAACTACATTACGAAAAATGGATTGGTGCAAGGTGTTCCTATGAAGAGTTTTCAGTTCGAGGATAAGTGTCTACCGTGCAAGAAAGGAAAACAACACAAGAAGGCACACAAGTCCAAGACTCAGCACTCCATCGCTGCCACATTCGATTTGTTGCATATGGACCTCTTCGGATCAATCAACAAAAAGAGTATAGGTGGTAGTTGGTACTGTTTAGTTATTACTGACGATTACTCACGTTTTTCTTGGGTTTTCTTTTTAGGTACAAAGGACGAGACGGCTGCTAAGCATATCGGGTTCTTATACCAAGTGGAAAATTCTTACGGAACGAGGGTTAAACGAATTCGAAGTGATAACGGAACAGAGTTTAAAAACACAGTAATTGGTGTATATTGCCTATCAAAGGGCATAGTGCATCAATTTAGTGCACCTTATGAGCCACAGCAAAATGGGGTGGTCGAACGGAAAAACAGGACATTGATTGAGGCAGCAAGGACCATGCTATCGGATTCAAAGCTTCCTACCATGTTTTGGGGGGAGGAAGTGAATACCTGCGTGCCATGTTTTAAACCGGGTCCTTACTGTCAAATCATTGAACAAAACCTGTTATGAAGTTTTGAATAAAAGGCCACCTAATTTAACTGGCTTCGAACCTTTTGGGGTACCATGTACTCCAATGAAAACAAAACATTAACCAAAGTTTGGTGAAAAGGCTGACGAAGGATACTTCCTAGGTTATGTGCCGAATTTACCAAATAAAAGGGTTTTTAATAAATCAAATGGTACAGTAGAGATTTTGTATAACATTGAAGTCACAAGTTATACACATGAACCCCAAACTGGTCCGGAATAGATATTTGATTATGACAAATTGTTTGAGTCATTTAACATTCCTTTGGATGAAAATGCAAGTACTATCGAAAAGGACATGGCGTCGTTGAATCTGAATGACGATGGTCATAGCTTTCCGAGGACCACTTTTCAATCAACTTCTGAGCCTACTTCAACTGAAGATCGATCTCTAGAAGTCACTGATTCAGAAGCACCTACAAACGAGAATCAGACTCAGACAACAACTTCTAACTCTGAGGAAACTGTCCACGAGGAAGAAAATGTGGAGTCCGAGGTCGTTCCCCCGTTAGGAGAAATAGGATCAAACTTAGGAGATAATTAGAGAGTTGACGAGATAGAGACATCTAGGATCAACAAGAACCATCACATAGAAAGCATCATAGGAAATCCTAATGAGGGTGTGAGGACTAGGAGTAGTTTAAATAACAACATTGTCTTGTTGTCGATGATAAATGACTCCGAGGCCTTTCATACCTGCCTCTATTCTTGTTTCATCTTTCAAGTAGAGCCGAAAAATGTGCAAATGGAACTAAGAGATAATTGTTGGGTTGAAGCGATGCAGGAAGAACTGTCACAATTTAGGAAACTAGAAGTGTGGGAGTTAGTTCCATTACCTCGAGGAGAAATAGCAATAGGAACAAAATGGGTTTTTAAGTGCAAAAGAAACGATCGGGGTATTGTCACTCGCAACAAAGCTAGGTTAGTTGTAAAGGGTTTCAACCAAGAGGAAGGAATCGATTACAATGAGGTGTTCGCGCCAGTAGCAAGGTTGGAAGCAATTCGTTTGTTTCTTGCTTTTGCTTCCTTCAAGGGCTTTAAGGTTTATCAGCTAGACGTTAAGAGTGCTTTCTTTTATGGGAAAGGGAAGGAACTGGTGTATGTGGAACAGTCGCCAGGGTTTACAGATCCGAAATATCCAGACAGAGTATATCGATTAGATAAGGCTCTGTATGGATTGCATCAAGCACCAAGGGCGTGGTACGAGACTCTGTCCAACCGTCTGTTAGAAAATGGGTTTGATAGAGGAAGGATAGATAGTACGCTGTTCGTGAAGCGAAAAGGAGAACACTTCATCTTGGTACAAGTGTACGTCGATGATATCATCTTTGGATCATCAGATTAGCAAATGTGCAAGGATTTTGAAAAGGTGACGAAGTCAAAATTCGAGATGAGTGCAATGGGTGAGTTGAATTTCTTTCTGGGTTTGCAAGTTGACCAAAAGAAGGAAGGGATGTTTATCCATCAGACGAAGTATGTCTACGACATATTAGACGAAGTATGTCTACGCCGATTCAAGTGAATCACAATCTCGGACCGGGTACTGAAAGTGATACCGATGTGGATCCGACGTTTGATCGGGCCATGATTGGGTCACTTATGTATTTAACTGCTTCAAGAACTGAAATTATGTTTGCTGTTTGTATTTGTGCTAGGTTTCAAGCTAATCCGAAAGAGATGCACATGAAAGCTGTGAAGCGGATTCTACGATACCTCAAGTCGAAAGCGAAGCTGGGACTTTGGTATCACGCGGAGGGTGATCTGGAATTGGAGGTGTTCACGGATTCAGAATATGGAGGATGTAGCTTGACGCGCAAGTCAACAACTGGAGGTTGTCAGTTCCTAGGAGGGAGATTCGTTTCCTGGCAATGCAAGAAACAGACTTCGGTAGCCGTGTCAACGTGCGAGGCCGAATACGTTGCTGCTGGTAGTTGCTGTTCACAGGTTCTTTGGATACAACAACAATTGCGGGATTACGGTTTGACTTACACTCATACTCCTATTTGGATTGATAACCAGTCTACAATTGCTATAACTGATAATCCAGTTAAACATAATAAAACCAAGCACATAGACATAAGACATCATTTTATACGTGATTGTGCTGAAAAGAACTTAATCAAGCTGGTAAAAGTGGCAACGGATGATAATAATGCTGATTTATTTACCAAAGCATTTGATAAGTCACGTTTTGAATATTTGATTCAACTAAATGGAATGCGTAACCCAGAGTGAATAGACCTTAGTAGAGTTTTATATCTTTATATAGCAGTAGTCTTTCTTTCTTTTTATAATAAGTTTAGTAACTTAGGATAGTTTCTATTTATAGTAAGTTAGTAGGTTATTTTATTTTCTTGCTACTTCTTATGAAAAATAAAAGAAAAAAGTGAGAAAACCATAAAAAAATTCAAAAAAAAGAAAAAGAATATCAGAACAACAGTTAAGTCTTAGATTCATAGGTTCAAACTGACGAAAATTATCATAGTTAATACAAGCTCTAAGTGTTTAAATTTCACACATAATGCACCTAAAAATTCTAAGTGTTATACATTATCTAGTTTGATATGTTGGTAGGCATAATACATATAGGGTGTCTCAAGGCTAATGAAATAATCAATTGAAAAAGTCAAACGTGTCACTAACTTAGATTTATGACCAACTGGTCTTAATTTTTATGTTAGAGACATACAGACATTGATTATAAATGAGGTATGCAAACTTTCTGGGGATGTATAGCAACATCGATTACATCTAAAAATGGAAAGAATAGAAAAATCATACTGAGTTGAGAGTCAAAACAAGTAACTCTGTTGTACGTAAGTACAGACCTGTTGCCTCTGTTTTGATTCGAGTTAGCAAGATATGTCGCTTTGTTGTACGTCGGTACAGACCTGTCACCGCTGTCTTGCTAGCTTTAAAAATAAACATTAAGACAAACTTAGACACATTGTTGTATGTAAATACAGACCTGTGTCCGATGTTTGCCTTTTAAAGAAAGTTTGCAAATACCATAAAGTTATAATCATTGTGTGTATGCCTTGATCATAAAAGTATGTTTATGTATGAGTCACGTAAGAGAATTTCATGATAAATAAAAAGGCCAAGGGATATTCCGAAATATAACATGCTTAAATGGAAAATAATACCAACAATCGGTTAGAAATGTATGTCACGACAAACAATCAAAGGAATCAAAAATTCCTAAGTGTGAAAATTTAAATACTGAAAGTGCGTATTTGACACCGCTATCTGATTGAACCTTTCTTTGACTATACTCGTCAAAAATATCCTGTTATAGTATAGGTTGTAAATTTTAAATAATGTAGTTTAGTCTAAGTTTAATTTTTGTTCACAATTTTAACTTTAAATTTATTTTATTTTATTTTATTTTTAATTTTATTTTATTTTATTTTACTTAGGAAAAAGGTCAAAATTACTGAGGGTGCATTCCTAGTTGAATAAAATAAGCATTGCGTGAAAAGCTTATGCTTAGGGTAAAAGATTTGGCATAGTTTATTCCGTTACAAGAAAAGGTTGAAAAAGTTGAAAAAAGTTGAATTTAATTCAAAGGTTTTCGAAATTTTCAAAGTTAAATTCGAGTTTAACCAAAATCGAATATACATTCGAATTGGTTGGTTCTTCGAATTTGTTGATAAATTCGAAAGAAGACAAACTCGAGAGTAGTTGATATAAATAGGTCAACAATGACAAGTAATTTTCACCTACATTCGATTTTAAGCCTTCGAGTTTACTGAGTGCGATTTCGACTTTGTCTTTCGAGTTTACCGACTTTCGAGTTTCATACTATTTGTCGAGTTTCTGTCCGTTTGTCTTCGAGACTTCTAGCAAATCTAGGTATAATCAACTGTATTGTACAAGATTTAGGTGGTTTTAGACTCCATTTGAGCCAAAATCAACGGATTTTGAAGTTTTGTTGGTGGAAAGTTTGTTTATCAAAATAACAAACTTTGAATCGGTGAAACATCAAATTGACTACAAATATCTTTGATTAGAACCTATTAGGACTAATGAATGTAATTTTCTAAGTCTAAAATGGTTAAAATTTTGGATTTTTTGTTGTTACGTGTACCGATATCTTCGAATTTGTTCTTAAATTCGAATTTGATAGAGGCTTCGAGTTTGTCATTAAACTCGAAGATGCCATTAAACTCGAATTGAGGATAGTTTCGAATGTGTCTTCGACTTTAATATTATTCAAATTATTTGCTTAAAATTTAAATCAAACTTGTAGAAATTCATAGGTGTTACATTTTGTACTTATACAAGTTCAAAATAAAACAAATTTGAATTTAAACAAGTTTATTTAATAATTCTAATATCCTATATGCTTTAATGTGCAGACATGGCAGATAGAATTTTCGTTCCTAAGCATAATATGGTTATTTCTCCGGACCATGCGATTCCAGAGGCTCAAGCCTACCGCCAGATGGTGGATTTTTTGGTGGGATCAAGAATTTCATATGCGCTGTCACATAATATTCAGATAGTCATCCCATACGTTCGTCAGTTTTGGGATCATCTACAAGTTGACTGTACTGTTACTCCAACAGTACTAAGGACGAGGGTCGCTGGACACCCTCTAGTGTTTTCAGCTGACATGTTACGTCAAGTACTGCAGTTAGGCTCTCAAGAGCAAGAGAATGGGCCAATTGACTTCCCGTTATCAATCAGGCAGGCGGCTTTTATCAGAATGGGATATAGCCTGGATGTGGCTAAGTCCTCTTTCATGAAGAGTGGGCTGATAGGACAGTGGCGATATCTAGCACACGTTTTTATGGTGTGTTTTGCTGCCAAGAAAGCAGGATTTGATTACATTGTGTCAAAGATTCAGTCAGGGATGATAGCATTGGTTTACAATCAACGATTTAGCTTCTCAGAGATGTTCTTTACAGAGTTTGTTCAACAAATAACAGCTCCTGACCGAGAAAGATTTCTGCTATATCCGCGATTCGTAATGATGCTGATTAGACATTTTCTACCGAACCTGCCACAACTAAATGAAATTCAAAGTGTTGCGGTGATTGACAAATGAATCTTTGTCGATTGTCAAGCTCATCGAGGAAGATTAGCGAGGCCAGTGGAGGCACCACTGTTTGGGGCTGTAGTCAATCCAAATTTCCAAGTTGGGGAAGGTGCCAACTGGGCAGGGGTTATGCAAGTTCCACAGCAACCGCAACAACAGCAACCGCCACAACCGAGGCCTCAGCAACAGAGGAGGAGGCAAAGACCATCTGCGAGACAAATTCAGGCTGATAGGCCTTCCACAAGCCAAGTGCAAGAGCCGGAAGAGGCTGGTCCTTCAACTGTTCCACCTATATCTGATCCGAGACTTCAAACGTTGAAAGAGATTTGGGCATCTGGTCCGAATGCAAATGAGCAAATTACTGCTGAGCTGGTTGGAGATCTTCTGGAACCTCCAGAAGGAGAAGTTGACATTTTTAAGCAGATTGATGATTATCAACCTGAAGCAGCAGGCGAAGCCGAGTCAAATTCTGATTCTAAGTCAGAAGAAGTTAAAGAGATTGAGGTTGAGGCCCCAAACACGATAACTGAAGATCCGTCCATTCATATAGGGACATATGGATCGAGATTAGTGGTGGTTGAGGAAGAAGTTAGAAGGAAAAGAGCTTCAAGAGAGTCTGATGACTCAGACTGTGAGGAAGAAGAAGAAGTCGTTCCTTTGATACCAAGGCAGAGAGCAAAGAGACATCGCTTCATGCAGGGAGCTTCATCAACCTCTGCTCCTGAGCCAGAAATACCTTCTGCCCAACCATCAGAACCCATTCCATCACCACCACCTGTTCAAACATCCGTTCCTCCACCAATCATCCCCACTCCCATCCAATCCATACCATCCACATCATCAACCTTCATGGACAATCAAAGGTTTTCTGAGCAGAGGAGCAAGGTTGACTTCTAGCAAGTCCAAATCTTTCAATTGACAAAAGCTGTTGGTGAGATACAGACTCATAACGCAAATATTGACAAAGAAAATGATGAGTTAAAGAAGCATGTTGGAAACATGGAGGAAGAGAATCTGGAGCTTAAAACCTTTGCTGCAGATCAAGCTGCTGAGATTCGATCGATGCAATCCCGGATTGAGCAATTATTGAAAAATCTAAAGGCTCAGGGACAGACGAGTTGTAGAGATCCGGAGGAGCAGCAAGGGAGAGATGATGAAGGCGATGGTCCCAGTGCACCAAAAGAGAATGAGCCAGTAGATTTTCCTGCTGCTCTATATGCTGAAGTTCAGGGGGAGCCTAGTCAGGCTGATGTTGAAGGAGGAAAAGGAGGTGAGGCTGGTTCCTCAAGGGCTTTGGAGAGCGATATGATAGATGCGCTAAAAGATATTGAGGAAGAAATAATGGATTTTGATTTTGAGGATGAAATGGAGGAGTTGGAAGAAGGGGAATTCATACCAGAGGAAATTGCTGATTGGAGATCTAATGATGAGGTTTTGGAAGATGAAGACGATAACGTTGATGAAGTGATCAATAATTCACAACCTATCACAGAACTATACGTGCAGAACGAGCAAAATGTGATTGATATTGATGAGATCAAGATTGCCTCGGTCGAAGACTCAGATCTTGAAGAAGCAGAAAAAGAGCCTTCCAGGGCTGATTTACTGAATCTGTGGTTCAAGAAGGAAGAGAAGAAAGAGAAGCCGAAGATGAAGAAGAAGATGAGAACTTCTGGGTCAAAAAATCTCTCAGGTGGAATTATTAGCTGGTTCTTCTACAGAGAACTCCAGCTTTTTATACTGAAGAGAAGAGACGGACTCCAATACCTAATGCGAACGCTTAAAGTCTTTAACACATTGCCAAAGGTAGAAGTAAAGGAGTTGGCGTAGAAAGAGTTCATCAATATTGGTGAGGATCCTTATGCTGAGGCTATAGCCAAGATTATCAGAAAGGAGGGCCGATCCGGAAAATTTGAAAGACTTAAACCAAGGTCGGGAAAGAGAGTGGAAGACCTTACAAGGATTGATCCACATACGGGAAGGCCTTGGGCCAGAATGGTTTATAAGCCCGTCAAGTGCTTAAAGAGGGTGCCTATGAAATCAATGCCACAAGATGTTTTGAAAAATATGAAATGGTGGTACGTAGATAATGAAACAGCCGAAGCCGTAATGGAGGATGAAGACGAAAAGATCATTTTGAAGATATATGATCCGTTGCACCTCATCAACCTATCCAAGGATGACCTGCAAAAGCTTCATGATCAGCCAATTTTCTTTCATGAAGGCTGGAGATCTGAAGGCAGGAAGTTCCATAAAGTTGTAAAGATTTGTATAGATGCAGGCTTATATGCAGGTGGCAGTCTATATAGTTCTAGTACTTAATCAAAATGCAAATAGTTAGAAGCTATCATCAAGGGGGAGTCTGTTGGTACACCCTGTGTGATGATAGCAGTCTAAGTTGTATTAGCATTTTGTCTAAGTCATGTTACAAAGTATTGAATACTAACTAGTGTTTGATATATGTGTTTATATGTGTTTGATAGTTATTGATTGTATGTTTGAACTTGATGTAATATATTACAAGAAGTTCAAACATAAAGTCCAAAGATTAATTCAAACATAAGTTAAACATATGTTCAAATAGAAGTTTGGCTTGTGAAATTCGAATTTAGAGGATATTCGAATTTACACATAAGACAGATTCGAATTTGGTATAAATTCGAATGAGGTAGATTCGAATTTGTCAAAGGGACAAATTCGAATGGGCCTTGGACCTGTTTCGAGTTTGGCCCATGACAAACTCGAATGGGTCACTATAATTAGGGATTAACTCGAATCATTAATAGACTTTTGCAGAATTCGTGTGAGCAATTAGAAAAAGGCGATCTCGAGTTTATCAGCTGATATTGTGTTTGTTCGGAGAGAATCATTGCGTAGGTTCGTTCGTAGTCGATCGTGCAACGCCGTGGTAGTCTCCGTGTTCCGTGTGAGTGTTATATCCGTCAAGCCGCTAACGAGGATTCCGCACTCGTTGGTGTGTGTCGCGTCTAGATAGATCTGTGTAGTTGCAAGACCTTACAACATCTATGCTGTAAAGGTTAGAGTTACGGGAACCGCATAAAATTTCTTTTCCATCCATACTCTTAACACTACAGTTCTTAGCCCTAAATGTGACTTCTAATCCTTTATCGCAGAGCTGGACTATGCTAAACAGATTATGTGATAATGCCTCAACATGGTCAACATCCTTAATGACTAGATTATTTATGACTAAGAGCATGGTGACTGTTCCATAGTTTTATTGTTCCACAGTATTGTTCTACTACATTGGAAAACATTTATCTTCTCCCAATCATGTGTTTGGAGCAACCCGAATCCATATACCAGATGGATTTTGCCTGAAAAACAATTTACATATAATGAAAATTTATAAGTATTCAAACAGATCAAACTTAAATTAACATTCAAACCGTGTTCTGAACCGAGATGTTCAGAAAATATGTTGATATTAGACCGGGTCCTGAGCTGTGTGCACAGAAGCCAAACATGTCGATTTAATCACAACCGACAAGCAGAAGAATGGGTCCTAGCCTATGATAACTAGAAGCCAATTCATCGAAGTATAGGACTTGATCTGTAGTAACCAAGAATCATCTGCATTAAGATCACACAACTTTGGGTATCCATCTTAATATGGGTCCTTTCGGGTTAGGAGTTCCAGGTGAATATGGCACGTTTGCAGTTTTAGGAACCCATTTTGCAGTTATGTGTGGACCAGATGCATAGCCTTTTGGAATCCATTGAAAATTGGATATATCAGGATTTGGAACCTTAGGCGATGAAATTACCTTCGGTTTTTTAACTTTTTGAGACTTGTTTGACTTTTGCTTTGGTTTTCGGCCTAGGCAAAGTACAAGCCTTTTTTTGTGATGGCCGATGATGCAACATTTTTTATTTTCTTTTAACGAATTCTTTTAGCAAGATAAGGCACAAAACATTCATTTTAGGTACTTGGTGTCTAAAACGAGTTGGACATAATTTAAACAAGTCACTAAAAGAATACTTCAAACAAGCATTGGAATTCGTTACATCAGTACAATCATTGTTTTCAGAGATTATATGCAACCTATCTCTAGAAACAAAATCATTTGGCATAACAGCCTTCTTCACAAAAAAAAACTTGTAAAACCTTGCATGGTTGTTTTTGGCACTCTTCTCACATGATCTGTAGGAACAAAACAACGAGAGTCAGTACGCATGGAAGACTTAGACTTTAAATATTTTTCTTTTTCTTGGTGAGTGGGTTTCTTATAAGACTTGGCTTGAATCTGAGTCTTCTTTGAGACCTCAGCTTTGAAAGATTTTGAGCACTCACCTTTAAAACTGATAGAAGAATTTTCAATTTTAGTTTTACCTTTGTTAGATGACACGAGTGGGATTTTGGTAGGACGAGAAACTCTTGGCTCTTTTAAGTGATCTTTTAAGCTTTGAGAAACCTTGTCAAATTTTTCTTTGTATATAGTTAATTCTACGGATTGTTGAAAACTTTGATTTACCAATTTTTCCTCACTCTTAAGAAGAGCTTCTTGATAATCAAGAAATTTCTTTCGAGTTGCCTATAATTCGTTTTTAAAACTTTAATTTTATGTTGAAGAACTTTTATAGGAATGTAAAGATGAGGGATTGGTTTTACTGCAACTACTTTCATTTCAGCTTCAGAATAACTAGACAAGAAGTCTTCCTCTAGACTGGGTACTCTATAAGGATAACTCTCGTTTAGTTCTTCATATTTATAAGATATTTCTTTTTATTTATTTCCATTACGTTTCTCATCCTCTTGGGTTAAGACTTCTTTTGATGACTCGAAAAAGAAAGATTTAAGCCCAGCACCCATGTAATTCATGTCATAAAAGAGAGGTAGAACTTGTTGAGCCTTTTCCAAATACTTAGGATTTTTAAAACCAATTTCTTGTTTAGAATGGTAAAACCTAGTCTCTTTGGGCTGATTCAAGTGAATAGTTTGTTCAGTTTGACCCCGTTTTAAAAATTCATCATCAAGGGTCTTTATTCTAGAGTACAAACTTATTCTTTCTTCTTCTATCATTTTGTATTTTTCTAAGTTGTCTATGTTTTCCATACTTACCGTCTCTAATTGTTTTGATAGAACAGATATTTCTTCTTTTAATGAGTGCTTTTCATTTGATAACCTATCCATACAAGATTCTAGATACGTATTCCTATCCTGAACATCTACCTTTTCAATTAGCATATGCATTATCACATTATGACTAGCTAACCACTTCGATTGATATAACTCATATGACTCTTTTAATGTTTGGGCTAGATGTTCAGCCTTGACACACTTTTCCGTTTCAGCATTTAATCTAGCTTCTAGATCAAGTATATGTGTGTGCAAGTTACATTCACTATGTACAGATAAATTATTTACATGCTTTGGAATGTAAAAGGAATGTACCTCTCGTGCCTCAGAATCTGATGAAGAACATTCTGGATCGTCGGATCTGGCCATCAGACATGTTGGTGGATTTTGCGGTGTCTCCCCCTCAGCAGCAGTGTCTGAATCTGAATCGGTCGATGTAGCATAGTCGGCCAATCCCAGACTATCTGCCATGTAGTAGTTCTTACCCTTGTCGGCCTCTTCATCAGTATCCTCTGCATCCCAATAATCTTCTTGGGTAACGAGAGCCATTGCATAAGTCCTGTTGGGAAATAATCTAAGTATGTCAAGCTGTTAGTTAGTTTTCTCAAGATGTTAGTAGTAATTCTGTGTAATTACAAAGTTTGAGCTGCCAGTTCAACAAACTCGAGCTGCTAGTTCAAAAGTTCAAGCTGTCAGAGTTAAAAGTTCAAGTTGCTCAACAGATTGATAACAGAAAGTGCAGAATTCAGGAAGTGATATATATTTCAAGATTTGAATATTTTCTAAGCATATCTACTACCAGAGAAATCAGAGTTCGCGAATGAAACAAATCAGAAGGCTATAAAAAGTTCTCAACATGGTAATTGCAATCTGATAAGTTTCTCAAGCCTCTAAGGTTGTAAAACCCTAAGAACAGTTTGTGTTCTTCGTTAATCAAAACATATTAGAGGTGATTATAGTCAGAGTTTTTGGCAATATAAAGGTTTTGATATTTGTTATGTTTATTTGAATAATTGTCCTTTATTGTTTTGAAAGTTTTCTTAAAACAGTTAACTGTTATTCTACAAACTTCTTAATTGGACTTTGATTCAAAACAAGGTTATTGGTTTAACACTCTGATCTATTAAAACCAGTTAATCTTAGGTGATTTTGATCCTGACAAGTGGTATCAGAGCCACAGGTTTTCTTTGTTAGTCTTTGTTTTGAAAGTCAGAAACTTTCTTCGTTTAAAAATTTTTGTTTTTCTGTAATGGAGTTTGAAAATAGCAGTTGTGGATTTGGGCAACGACTCAAAGTGCCTATGCTTAAAACAACTGAGTTCGAGATGTGGAAACTTAGGATTCAACAGCACATTCAATTTATTGACTATGCCCTATGGGAAGCTGTTGAAAATCCTCCTGCAGTTGATCCTGAACTAGATGCTGAGGGCAAACCAAAAAGAACACCTCCAAAAACTAATATTGAAAGAAAGGCTAGAATGAATGAAGTCAAAGCCCTTACTCTTTTACAAATAGCCATCCCTAATGCTTATCAACATCAGTTTAAAAAGTTCTATACTGCTCATTCTCTTTGGATTGCTTTAGAGAAAAGATTTGCTGGCAATGCTAGCACCAAAAGGAACCAAAAAGATCTTCTAAAACAGCAGTATGAAAACTTTTCTGGTGGCAAGAATGAAAACCTTACTCAAATTTTTGATAGGTTTAATAAGCTGATAGGTTAATTGGAGAGTGCTAAGGTCAGCCTGGGTCAAGATGAAGTGAACAGAAAATTCCTCAGATCTCTTGGTGAAGAATGGACAGTCTATGCTGGCCAATGGAGAACCAAAGACACTCTAGATGAAATAGAGTTGGATGACCTTTACAACAGCCTGAGAGTGTTTGAACCTGAAATTGAAAATAAAAAGAAATCATTTTCTTACAATCAAAACACTGCTCTGTTGTCATCAGCATTAACTGATAAATCAAACTGTTGTGACCCTTTTACAGGTGCTAATGGTAACTCTTCTGAAGTTCATTATGAAGCATTTGTTGCAAGTGATGGACTTTTTGCTCTTAATGCTGAAGATCTAGAACAAATCCATCCAGATGATTTAGAAGAGATGGACTTAAAGTGGAAACATGCTATGTTGACTATGAGGGCCAAAAGATTTCTGAAAAGGACTAGCAGACGAAACTTTCAAGTCAGAACAGAAGGCAAGTCAGCATTTCACAAATCAAATGTTGAGTGCTTCAAATGCCACAAACTTGGCCATTTTGCTAGAGAGTGCAGATCACAAGGTCAGCAGCCACCAAGACCCCAACAAACCAGTCAAATATGATCTTCAAAAGCTCTTGTTCCTCAAGAAGACAATGTATTTGGCTGGAGTGACCAGACAGAAGAGGAGTTTCAAAATCAAGCTCTTATGACAGAAACTACAACTGTCACTTCCACTGAACTACCATCTGAGGTAAATGCTAAACTCTGCTCTCAAACATGCAAAAATATGGTTAAAAAGTTCAGAGATCATACTGAGAGCATGTGCAAAACTCTGGCTAGAATGGAAGAGAGGAGATATGAGTATATGCAGGCAATAGAGGATCTTGAAAAACAGATCAATGACTATAAGAATAATGAGATTCAGATGGGACATGATTAAACATATCATGAGTGGGAGAAAAAAGAACTAAATGATAAAATAGAAACCCTAAATAAGAAATTAGATGAGGCTGAACAGAAGGTATTAGAAGCTAACAAGAAAGTAGAATCAATAAACATAGACTTGGGTAACTTCAAGCTGGCCAATGAAAAGCTAGAACACCTAATGGAAGTCCAATTCTAAAGATAGGTTCAAATCTCAACTCAATCCCAAGGAAGGAATAGGTTATAAGGCTACTCCACCCCCATATAACAATAAATACATTCATCTTATGAGTGAAGTTGTTGACGGGCTGCTAAATTAGCCATTAGATGAGAAAATGAAAACTGTAGATCCTATCCTTGGGTACAAGCCTGAACCTAAAGAAGATTTGGTTCCTAATGAAGGCACTAAGAATGAGGAAACTGAGAGTAACTCCAAAACCATGAGTGCACCTATAGGACCTCCTGTTTCCAATTCCATAAGCACCAACAATCTAAAAGGAAAAGAGAAGATGAGTGAATGCAATCAAGCTCCACATGTTTCTATACCTTCTAACTATAATATTGCATCTTCTTCCAAAATAAATGAAAAGGGTAAGACTGTTCCAGTATGCACATACCAAAAGCATGGTGTCCAAAAGTTTCCCACACAGCAGCAGGTAAGAGGAAATTAAAGGAACAAGAACCAGTTATGGTCACACAAAACGGGTTCCCCTATCAAAACAATCAAAAGATGTTTCCACTGTGGCAGGAAAAACCATTTGGCCATGCATTGTTAATATAAACCATCTGTTACAAAACAGATTGTGTTCCATGCTCAAAATTCAAAAGTTTCAAAGGCCCAAAAACCTGTCACACCAGTTCCAAAGAAGACAGATGATCACAGGTTCTTAAAAGTCAAAAAAAAGGCAGCCTGTACACCAAAAACAAGTTCTAGTAAAATCTATATCAAGCATGAAAAAGGTATGGTGTGTTAAAGGCAAAAACACAGATCAAACTGCTAATGCAAAGGTTGAAACTATTAAGTCAAAAGTTGGAACTAATGGTGCAAATTCTGAAACTGCTGACACTCAGCATCCAGTTCCAACTGCTAAGTCAAAAACTGGAACTGGTAGTGGAACATCTGAGACTGTTAAAGAAAAGGTTGGAAAGAACACCTGGTTATCTCATGTCATAACTAAATACTCCTCACAGAATCAACCAATGGATCTCACTAAGTTTAAAAAGACACAAACAGTATTTAGTTATGTCAATGCATAAGGACAACCCAAAACCAATTTGGTTTGGGTTTACTCCACTACTAACTGAGCTTTGTTTATGCAGGGCAACCACAGGACCCAACATAAGAAAAGATGGCATATGGACAGTGGATGCTTTAGGCACATGATAGGCAACTCTGAATGCTTGTCAAATTTCAAAAGCTTTGAAGAAGGGTTTTTTGCATTTGGTGGAAATTCCAAAGGAGGTAAGGTAACAGGTAAGGGTACTGTCAAAGCAGGCAATATGATATTTAATGATGTTTTGTATGTTGAACAGCTGAAGTATAATTTACTAAGTGTGTCTCAAGTCTGTGACAAACAAAATATTGTTTTGTTCACAGACTCCGAATGCATTGTCCTCCCAAAAGATTTTGAAAAACCTAAAAATCTTGTTTTACTCAGAACACCAAGAAAGGACAATGTCTATTGCTTGGACACAGAACTTTTATCCAAATCAAATATTTTAAGCTGTTTGATATCCAAAGCATCATCAAATGAGTCTGCCTTTTGGCACCGAAGGATGTGTCACATGAACTTCAAATCCATGAATGTTTTAGTCAAAAAGAACTTGGTAAGAGGTTTACCACAGAAGGAGTTCATATGTGATGATCATTGTGTAGCATGTCTCAAAGGCAAGCAACACAAAACTTCTCATAAGGCCAAGGAAGTAAATTCAATCTCATCTCCTCTTCATCTTATTCATATGGATCTCTTTGGTCCAACATCTGTTTTGAGTTTGAATAAAAGAGCATACTGTTTAGTCATTGTTGATAATTTCACCAGATTTACATGGGTTTATTTTCTTAGGACTAAGGATGAAACTGCTGAGTTAGTCAAATCCTTTATTCTAGAAATTGAAAAGCAATCCAACTTAAAAGTTAAGGTGACTGGGTGAGACAATGGAACTGAGTTAAAAAGTTTTATCCTAAACAGTTTCCGTGAGTCTAAAGGCATTGCAATGCAATTTAGTGCACCTAGAACACCACAACAAAATGGTGTAGCTGAGAGGAAGAATAGAACACTAATACAGGCTGCTAGAACTATGCTAGCTGATTCAAATTCCCAATGACCTTCTGGACAGAGGCAGTAAATACAGTCTGTTATGTTCTAAATAGGGTTCAAGTTGTTCAGTCACAAGGGAAAACTCCCTATGAGTTATTCCATCACAGGATTCCCCTAAGCCTTTCTAAAACCATTTGGATGTTCATGCACTGTCCTCCATACTAAAACTCACTTAGGTAAGTTTGAAAGTAAGGCTGAAGAAGGAGTCTTTGTAGAATACTCTATTCAAAGCAAAGCCTATAGGGTATATAACAGTGTGTCTAAAACCATTGAAGAAAGTGCCAATGTTGAGTTTAATGAAAACACTGCAAATGTCAAAGGCACTGGTCCTGATTGGTTGATTGATTTAGATTCACTAACAAATTCTCTGAGCTTTGTTGAGTATTCTACAGGAGCTGTTAGAAACAGTGTTGAAACTGCCAGTACAAAGTCTCATGCTACATGGGATGAGTTTACTGTACTACCACTTCTCTCTTGTGACCCACCTGGGGTCCTGATTGACCAACAAGATTCACATACAGAGTTTGAAGTGCCAATCCCAAGACATGAAGTAACAGCTCCAACCAATAGTGAAACAGTCCCATCTTCAGATCAGACTGTTACTGAAGCTGAATCATCAAGTAGTGCAGAAGGTGATGATACAAATATGGGAAGCTCATTTCAGAGAGATCGTGAACCTACACTCAGAGTTCACAAGTACCATCGTCTTAACCAGATCATGGGAGATCCACGCACTCCAGTACAGATAAGGACAATGATTTACAAGGAATTAACTGCTACTGAATCAGCAGTCCCTGAATTCAGTCTAGCTGCATTTAAGCATGCATGCTTCATGCACAATCGGAACCAAAGAAGGCTTCTAAAGCTCTAAATGATCCATATTGGATTGAAGCAATGCAAGAAGAACTTTTACAATTCAAGATTCAGAATGTGTGGACACTAGTGGATTTTCCTAAAGGAAAGAGGGCAATTGGTAAAGATGGGTGTTCAGAAATAAGAAAGATGAGAGAGGTGTAGTGATCAAAAACAAAGCAAGGCTGGTAGCTCAAGGATACATGTAAGAAGAAGCAATAGACTATGATGATGTCTTTGCCCCAGTAGCAAGGATAGAAGCCATCAGACTGTTCCTAGCCTATGCCAGTTACAAAGGATTCAAAGTGTACCAAATGGATGTGAAATCTGCATTTCTATATGGTACAATTGAAGAAGAGGTTTATGTGTGTCAACCCCCTGGATTTGAAGACTATAAGTATCCAGACAGAGTCTACAAGTTAGACAAAGCACTCTACGGGCTTCACCAAGCTCCAAGAGCATGGTATGACACTTTGTCTTCATATCTACTACAGAATGGATTCAAGAGAGGTACTCTGGACAATACACTATTCACAAAGTCTATCAAATCAGAGATCCTTCTTGTTCAAATCTATGTTGATGATATCAATGGGGGAACTATCTTTCTTTCTAGGATTGCAAGTCAATCAGAAACCCACTGGACTTTTCATAAGTCAATCAAAGTATGTGAATGATATCCTGGAAAATTTTGGATACATGGACACCAAGGTTGCCAGCACACCAATGGACACTCATAAACAGCTTGATGCAGATAAAGAAGGAGTGGATGTGGATATTCATCTGTACAGATCCTTGATAGGTTCAGTCATGTGTCTTACATCTTCTAGACCTGATATAATGATTCCTGTTTGTGTTTGTGCCAGGTTTCAATGTGCTCCATAGGATTCACATCTGTTTGCTGTTAAGAGAATCTTTAGATATCTCAAAGGTCAACAAAAATTGGGCCTGTGGTATCCTAAGGACTCTCCACTTGAACTAACAGCTTACTCTGATAGTGACTATGGAGGTTGCATCATAGACAAGAAATCCACAACTGGTGGATGTCAATATCTAGGAGCAAGACTAGTCTCTTAGCAGTGCAAAAAGCAAACCACAGTCTCCACTTCATCTACTGAGGCAGAAGATGTTGCAGCTGCCAGCTGTTGTTCCCAAGTGATGTGGATACAAAACCAACTAAGAGACTATGGTATGAACTTTCTATCTAATCCTACTTACATTGACAATTCAAATGCAATCAGCATTGTACAAAATCCAATGAAATTTCCAAAAACCAAGCACACACCATCTCAATTATTTACCTATTTAACCACAATTATCTCAAAAATCAATTATATTAATCAAATTCTATTAAAAATACATCAATCCATCCTAGTTTGAACAAACGCACATACTCAAATACAGCCAACATGGTAAGATTGCAACATAGATGTAATGCTGCAAGAGAATCTAAGAGGTACTACTAAAAAAAGGGTTTTCGATGACCCTTGCACTTAAAGCTTAAAAAGCAAACCGCTATGAGTAGCAAAGAAGGGTGCAAAGACCAGCGACTCTACAAGCATGAGCTTGATGAGGATGTTGAGAGATGGACACGAGGTGTCTTTTAAGGGGTCGCCAATGGTGTCACCAATCATAGCAGCTTTGTGTGGTTCCAATCCTTTCGGTCCAAGGGTCCTTGCATGTCATTAAAGAGAAGTTAACATTTTACAGCAGTGAGACACATTTGATATAAAAATAGATTTTGCAACATTTAAACTAATAATCACCTCAATGCACATCTTGGCATTGTCCCATGCACCACCTGTGTTCGATGCAGAAATTGCAACTTGGACACAAGAAACAAGAGAACCAGCAAGAATTTCTTGAAAGAGTCTATCAGATATTCTTCACTCTTAGTACTTGTGTATATTCTCAATGGCTTAACTTGATACTTGACTGAGACAAGATAAATTAAGAAAAATGACAAGAGTGGCTTAAACTGCCTAATGACTTACACTGAGAAGCTGACACAGAATAACCAAGAATAGTAATAACATAGCGTTGAGAAGAGGAAAGGCAACCACATCCTCTCAATACTTTGAAATGAAAATCCAAATCTTATTGATGAACTAACGAAATTGGCTGCAACTTGGGTTAAGAAAAAATGTGAAAAAGTGCAACTATCTTTTACCCATATCAATTAAAGGGAACTCTGTGGTAGCATCTTCCCAAAGTTCCTGAACATGGAGCTCACGTGTAAGAGTATCGTAATAGGAAATTCCAACTCTGACAACACAATTTCGTAATAAATCAACTCCAATTTCAATCAGTACATAATATATTGAAAAAGTAGGCTTTGGCTATAGGATAACTTTTGGATTTAGGTTCTATATTGTGCAATTATATTCAAGACGTGCATATATCGAGTTTTTATATAGATTGCTAGTCTAAACAGTTGGAGCACAATATTCCTAGCAAATTGATAAAATATGATAATGCTTGTACTACAATAGTCTCTACTACATCACTATAGTGTGACTACCCAGACCATTGCAATAAAAATCCCAACTAATGATATTTAGTACACCAAAGAATTTTACATGTGACCATGCATGAGGCATGCCATGTATACCTATTGAAAAATCAATACCAAAAATACTTAGGCAAAACATTGTATTAATAAACTATTAAAATAAAATAAAATGACATGGGCTTGGGCCCAGCCTGCCCATAGCCAAGGCCGGCCCTGCTGATAATTTATCATTCATTTGATTGATTCATATCCTCAAACGGAGTGTATTATCAATATTTATCACTGATAATTTATCGTCCATTTGATATCGATCAAGAGTCAAGAATTTGAAATCAAACAGAAGCACACTGATTAAAATCAAACAAAACTAAGCATGCCGAAATCAAGCAGGCATTAAAATCACACATAGTCTATTAATGTATTATCGTTGATATCGATCAAGATTTGAAAAAATGAAGACTTACTTTGGTTAGAATGCAATACTCCACGATCATCGTCCCTCGTCCGTACTCTGTCGATTGCAATACTCCACGATCTCCACCATGGCCATCGAACTTTGAAACTACATTAAATCAACATTGCTTTGTCGATTGCAATACCTCACCCTTCAGACTTTGTCGATTGCAATCCTCCACGCTTCGGACTCTGTCGATTGCAATTTTCTAGTTTCCACAATTTACTAAATCAGCGTCGTTTGTCGTTTCAATTCCTCTAACAGTGAATTGCAATTCCTATTGCCCAGCAGCTGAAACTTATAGTATGTCTTTCTTATTCCCTTAATTAAATTTAAGGTTTCAGTGTTTCATTTTAGTCGGTTATTAAGCTTTTATTGTCATATTGTCCAATTACTCTTCATTTCTGCTTTATTATTCATTATTCTTCATAATATATGTGTTGATCAATTTGTTCTCGCATGTACTTTGAATGTTTTTTTTAATTCTTACACAACCATAGTTATTTTATAAAGTAGTGATAATAGCCAAAATTTTGATTAGTACACATGCTTGATAATTATAAACAGATCGAAAACGAAAAGCTGATTGAAGAAAGATCGATCAAACTTGATCAAGCCACAGATGCTCTCACACTTGTCTTGGGCAAAGACCATAGTGGATTTATGAAAGGTGTTGGCACAGGAGTCACCGCAACCAAATATTGCAATGTTCCTCGAACCAAAAGTTCAGCAAAAAGAACGTATTACTCAGCTTGAGCTTGAACTAGATAATCAGATACGTGCAAATAAGAAAAAGGATGAAGAATATGAGCAATTGTCAACGACGGTACATGGATTAATGAAACATCTTGCTTCTCAAGGATTGACAATGCCAAATTTCTCAACTACATCAAATCACAAGCCTCAATCATTAGTAAGTAACTTTGATGGTTAACTAATGCATTACTCTTATTAGCATTTCAGGCAATATTTATATGTTTTTAACAGATACATATAATTATTACTAACCCTTAGTTTCTAGCTAATTTTAATTTTAATTTTTTTTTACTCTTCTTTTTTACTATTTTATTAAGATTTCTATTACAATCTTCATCTGAGAAATCAATACCAAATAGCCAACGATCTTCACATACAGTAGTAGCCCCAGAAGTTGCGACTTCAAATATTGCGAAGCCGTTTGGATCTTTGAGTAAACGAATATAGAGTGTGGTATGTTATTAAATTATTTTTATTTTTGCATTTTTTTTATTTTTCTTTAAAATCTTCAATTACACTTTTTAAAGCAACTGAGAAAGACAGTGAAAAATCTATTGAACCTATGCCCGAGTCTCCAAATGTTGCGACTTAAAATATGCTGAAGCCATCTCATAGTTGCTCACAAAGTGTATCACATGTTGAAGTTCCAGATCCTCAACCTCTAACAGTATGTATTTTGACATTTTAATATATGATTATTATAACTTTATATTATAATATTAATATTTCCATGTACAATTGCAGACAAAAAGTTACAAATTGTCGTATCCAGATCTGAGAAGCATCGTTGCATCTGGTACGGTGTACTTTTCTTCAGGAAGACAAACAATACATGGAGTTCCATTTAAAGCAAATTGTGTAAGAGTTTCGGTGGATGAATTGATAAAACCAGCCGCCTTTTTACCAATTCCAGCTGGCGTTATGAAAACAATCGAAAATGCGCTAGCTAGTTTCGTGGCTTGGCCAAAGTAGATTGTATCATTTTAGGTATCTTTGTTGCTTAAGTAATTTAGTTTTCATTAAACGAGTTGTTTTTTCTTAAAAGTTTTATTAAACAACATTATTCATACTTGTTTTGATGTTTACCTAATTTTGTTGTTACAGGAACAACTAACTGCAGCTCAAGAGAAAGAAATGCAAAAGTCAAAGAAAAGGAAAAAACAATACACAACGGTAGAGGGATTAAAAAAGCAAACAAGAAGTAATGCTCTTAAGGATAAAATATAGAATTTTGGTTTTTCGGTAACTATGGATTTTGCATTTTTTTAGGAGTGTATAGATTTTATATTACTATTAACAACATGCCTATGGATTTTGCGTCTTTTTTGAATAGTGTATGGATTTTACATTCCTATTAACAACATTTCCCTTTTTATTACATTTTATCGTGTATTTTCATTTTTGATATATATGTTATATTTAATAGTAGCTTAGTATTTGTTATTTAATTACCCATGGCTAAAAGTAACAATTAGTCATGAAAAAAAGAAAAAAATTGTCACCATAACTACTTTAAGGTCACGGTTTATTTTATTTTGTGTAACAAAAAATAATTAATGGTCATAATTTAAAAAGAAAAACATGTGATTATAAGTATTTTATCGTCACTGTTTAGTATATTATTGTGTCTCAAACTAAACATACATTAACCATGATAAAAGAACAAAAATGTAACTATAAGTATTTTGTAGTCACAATTTATTTTGTTTTGTGTGGTTAAAGATTATCAATTGTCACAGTTAAAAAACAATGCTTGTTAATAGAAGTATTTTGTGGTCATGGTTAATTGTGTTATGTGTGTCAAAAACTCAACATTAATCATGATAAAAGAAAAATACTATGACTACAAGTAGTTTATGATCACGTCTTATTTTATTATCAGTTGCTTAATGTTATTAATTGTCATAATACAAGCAGCAAAATGTGGCTGTAACTATTTTATGGTCACGATTTAGTTTGTTTTGTGTGGTTAAAGGTTATTAATTATCACAGTTTAAGAAAAAACTCATCATTATTAGTATTTTGTGGTCATGGTTAAATGTCTTATACGTGTCAAAAAGTAACCATTAATTATGATGAAAAAAAACAACCGTGAGTACAAGAAGTTTATGGTCACGTCTTATTTTATAATGTGTGACTAAAATTAATTCATCGTCATAATAAAATAGGCGAAGTGTAGCTATAAGTTTTTTATGGTCACAATTTAATTTCTTTTATATGGTTAAAGTTATCAATTGTCACAGTTTAATAAACAACGTGTCATTATAAGTATCTTATGGTCATGATTAAATGTCTTATATGTGTCAAAAACTAAATATTAATCACGATAAAAGAAAACAAACCGTGACTACAAGTAGTTTGTGGTCACGTCTTATTTTAATATATGTGGCTAAAAGTAATTAATTGTAATAATTAAAGACAAAGAATGTGACTATATGTATTTTATGGTCACATTTAATTTTATTTTGTATGACTAAAAGGGATCAACGATCACCGTTTACGAAACAACATGACACTATAAATATTTTACGGTCACTATTATAAATATTATGTGTGTCTAAAAGTAAACAACAATCACGATAAAAGAAAACACATGTGGCTGTAAGTAACTAATTGTTACAGTTTAATTTTTTACACGTGTCTAAAAGGAACAATAGTGATTTTAAAAGAAATATAATGTGACAATAAGTATTTGATGGTCACAGATTGTATTGTTGTATGTGTCTAAAAGTTACCAATTGTCACGATTAGGAAGTAATAAGTAACTAAAAATGGTCTATGGTCACAGTTTGGTTTATTATATGTGTCTCAAAGTAAGCAATTGTCATGAATCAACGAATTATTCTGTGACTAAAATAATAGTATGGTCACGTTGTAATTATTTTTGTGTGTCAAAATATACCAATTGTCACGGTTTAATACTTTATATATGTCCAGTTGCAACCAATCGTCACATTTTAATAAATTATGTGTGTCTAAGTGTACCCGACGGTCATGGTTTAATTGTTTACGCATGTCTAAATGTACAAATGGTCACACCACTTAATAGTTTATGTGCGTTAAAATATTATCAATTGTCACGGTTTCATTCATGTGGTGTGTTTAAATGTCTCAAATAGTTACGGTTTAGCTTATTATGTGTGTATACATTTATCCAATGGTCACGATTAAATATTTGTGCGTCTTTAAATATACCAGGTGGCCATGGTTTATTTGTTTATGCGTGTCTGTAAGAATGTTAACGCCACTGATTAATTGTTTATGTCACTACTACAAATCGAAGCTAAGGCAACACTTTTGATGCAACACATATAAAAATTGTTGTTTTTTTATTGAAGTTCGATCTAAAGCAACACATTCACAAATAGTGTTGCGTATAATGATTTAATGCAACACTTTTTTTAATGTTTTGCCATTTTTACTAAATAAATACAACAATTTTCTAAAGTGTTGCAATTTTTACTAAATATTGTAACATTTGTTTAAAGTGTTGCATATTTAAATAAAAAATGCAACACATTTTTAGAGTGTTGCATTTATAATGAAAAAAAAGCAACATATTTTTAGAGTGTTTTATTTATAATGAAAAAAATGCAACACATTTTAGAGTGTTGCATGTATAATGAAAAAAATGCAACACATTTTTAAAAAACATTTTTTTGAGTGTTGCATTTATAATGAAAAAAATATGACATGTTTTTAAGTATTGAATATACTACTTTTTCTTGTTTTGTAATTTTGATTAAAAATACACATAAAAGTTCAACGCCTGATTTCTTAGAATTAACAAAATTCTTAGGATTAACAAAATACAAGATTTGATAACACATGTTTTAATTTTTATTTTTAAATAAAGAGGGCAATATTTAGAAATTAAATTGGTTAACAAAAAAAAACAATATATAACAATTAATTTAAAAAAACTTTTACGTACGTATATGTATATATTTGCAATTATCTATCTATCCTATTATATAAGTAAGTAGATGCCAAATGACATCTAAATAGAACGCCAATTGGCTTAATATGGGATTACCACATGTATCTAACAATTTTCTATTTAATTTCTTAAATTCCACAAAATCACAACAAACAATATACAAGAACTTTTTTGATTAATAACTATAATACTAATAATAAACTTAAAAGTTATTAATAAATAGTTTTCTTGTTTAAATGATTTATACATACATATATTATAATAAGATATATTAAATATCATTAGTATAAAAAGTTTGGATATTAGTTTTAGTTTTAAGTTTATATAATTTTATGAATAAAATTATTAAAATTTTTCGTGTAATACACATGTTAATAAACTAGTATATATTAAAATTGGAAAAAAATTTTTTTGAGGTTTTTTTTTTTTTTTTGGCTTTTCTTTTCTGCACACTTCTTGGGCTGATTTGGTCCCTGTGGTTTGTCCATTGTTGCTGGTTTGATCCTTTAAGATCAAAAATTACTCCATTGGTCCTTATGATTGTATTTTTGTTTCATGGAAGGTCCTTTTCATAAACGGCCGTTAAGTATGCAGGTTAGTGAAAGGGTAATTTAGTCTTTTACCTACTCTCTCTCCTCACCCTTCTTTGTATTAAATAACCTAGCCTATTTCTTCATCTTCTCCATTTATCCTCCCTACCATTTTCTTCATTTTCTCCTTCTCCATCATTTTCTCCTTCTTCCTTCTTCCTTTTTTTTTCATTTGATCAACACAATTATGAATACTCACCAGTATCCTAGCAGCCAAAGAATTAGAAGGACCACGGCAAGCAAGTTCATTAAGAGCCACCTCAGCGGCAGAGTGCTCCGCCTGCCTTAACGTCGTGCAATAGTTAGGGCTCTCGTAAGTCTCGCCGTTAAAATTAACAGTAGCCTTGAACCGCGGCGCGTGATCTGGACCTTCTCTTATGCACGTATACGAGGGTAAATTAAAGCAGCTCCTTTGTGCCAGTTCTTGCAGCTGGTTCTTATACATCTCTCCCTCTCTATAAATTTTTAAATCAAATGGGAGGAAAAAAAAAAGAAGCTTGAAATAGCAAGCCCGATTAGCTTCGATTGACCCGGATTTTGATAATGCCGATCATGGATTCTGATTCGTAGATGCTCCAAACACGATCAAATGTTTCTAGGGTTTTGATTTCACTAACAATGCATGTATATTCATATATCTGTATGTATATGTTTATGTTTGGTAGAGAGAGATAGAGAGAGAGAAACAAGTACAGTGTGTTGTAAATTTTGGTAGAAAGTGGTCACCCTCAAGATAAGATATGTGACTGCTTGAAGACGGAGACCGATGTGGAGAGAGAGTAGGTAAAAGACTAAATTACCCTTTCACTAACCTGCATACTTAACGTCCGTTTATGAAAAGGACCTTCCATGAAACAAAAATACAATCATAAGGACCAATGGAGTAATTTTTGATCTTAAAGGACCATACTAGCAACAATGGACAAACCACATGGACCAAATCAGTAATTTTCTCATCCTTAAAAAAAGTGTGCTTTTCCTTTTCTTTTTAAACCGGTGCTATGTACTCACTTTTCTCCCTTTGAACCGATAATCTCCTAATCGGTGCTACCCCTCTGATCGATACTTCTTTTGAATCGATGTAACCCTTTCTGTGAATCGGTATACTTCTCTTTTGTAAACCGTTGCTACTTTCACTCCTCAATCGTTGCCTTGTATGAAACGATGTAATCTTGCAAACCCTAATCGACGTCTTCTACTTTTGAGATGTTGCCTACGGTTTCCGTTAATCAATTGTTGGTTCGATCGTATGATGATTGATGTTCTAGAATTATTTATCGTTGCCTCTATGTGATGGTGACAAATAGTGGTTTTGGCGGTGGCGATTTGGTGGTTTTCGGTGGTGGTAGGCGACGGTTCTGGTTTCGGATGACCGTGGGTTTTCTGCGGTTGTGGATTCTTCAAAATCAGGTTATAATTTTCTGATTTTGGCTTCTATTGCTTTTGGTATTTGATGTTTGTTCCAGCAATTTCCATGAAACAAAAGTGGGTGTTAATTCAGTTCAGGGACTAGCTCAAATGTTAGGTAAGCTTCAAATTACTTAATGTGTTTTAATACTTAAATCTGATTTGTGCAAATGCAGTTACAACTTAGATTGTCTAAATTAAGTGCCTTCGCTTGTTCCACTAATTAACCATTCTAGGAGAAAAAACTACGTACAGTGAAACCTGGTATATTCCCCTGTCTGCTGTCTTTCTTTTTCTGTTTAGCGTACAGAGGAAGAAGACAGGGAGCTGTGTAATTCATTTGGATTTAATTGAGTTGCCATTTTACCTAATGGCCTTCTAAGTTAAATCTCATTTGGACCATTTGCTGGAAGGTTAAATTAAATAGTGAGGAGGAATAACTCCAGCTAGGTGTATGTATGCAAGTAGGTATAGTCAACAACCTGTCACATTCAGATTTCCTTTTACTTTTTAGACTTCCCATGGTTATCAAAGGCATGCTCTTGAGGTAAATACTACATGTTACACGAAATAAACTCGCAATCCTCCATGCGTATTCGCGTTTGCTTATTTTGGGACTATCGACAGTTCCAACTTACGCCACGTCACTTTGGAGGGTACTAAAGAAAACCACCTAAAATGTATTCTGCCATCACCAACAAATAATAACGGTATTGCCAAAACACCGGCTGTTAACTGGCTAATAGGTTGATGTACCTGCACTAAATACATATAGCTCGTGAAATTGAATGTATTCGTTTTTTGGTTTACCAAATATTAGCGGCGCACCCTTCTTTTTGCTTTCTGATTACATCTTCTTCTTTCCTAGAGTTGCATCTTCATCCTTATTAGAATAGGAACCTTTTTATTGTATATGAACAAAATTGCCCCAATGGTTGTACAACAATTTCTGCTTGGAAAATGATTTTCCTAATCTTGATAATCATAGACCTTAAATTACTGGTGATACATTATCAGCCTGCAAAATGAGTTTCCTACTTCTATAGGTTATGTGTTTACATTGGAATACCTAAAAATACGGGTTCGTTTCCCAGATAAACAAGAGGAGGTTGAATAATAGAAGATGGATGGAATTGAGGATGATGATTGATTGAATTGAGTTTTGGCCCAAGTGAAAGGTAAGCTACAAATACAGGTTATTTCATATGGATTTTTTTTATTTATATATGTTTTGTGTTTTACAGTTCTTAGAAGGTAGGTCCGCCACACAAATTTGAGTTCCAATTTGATGAATTAATTTATCTATGTTTTTTGTTTCTAATTCCAACATACTAGAACAATATAAGAGCATTTAATTTCATGCATGCTGATAATTTGATGTTTAACACTATATTTGAGTTCCAACTTGATGAATTTATATCATCACTCTTTCGCTTCTGGTCTGGACATTTTACACCCAATGAAGACTTTAATCATAGAAATTACATTGTTGCTTGCTTGATCGTAGATCCTCTTAATTCTTGATCATAAATATGCTGTTGTTGTTTGTTTTTCATTCTGCAGGACACACCCCGAGAGTCTTGGGGTCAGATGCATAAGCAACACAAACTTTGCACTTCTATTTCAGGTTATTACATAGTTGTTTCTATTCCTAATTTACACCTAACATTATATATATTTAACAAATCAAACAAAGGAAATTGATTGCTGAAATTGTTGTCTTTGATTTTACATTACACATGCATACATCGTGTCTCCCATACTCTTGATCTCAGATGGTACCAGAAAGTATCAATAAGCATTATACATAGTAAATGGTGCAAGACTGCAATAACTACCCATTTGGTTAAGCGATGTTTCATTTATAAATGTCTGCCATATTCTGGTATATTGATTATTTCTGCATTTAGAATTAGGCACAGATGGTGGGCTACTATTGAATTGTATCTTTATTTTACAATTGAAATGTAAATGGTTCTTTATATATCAATTTCTCAATGTTGTTAAAATATCATATTTGTCAAATAAAAACCAAAATCCATTGTCTAAAAAACAATAAATCGGGATTTGGCAGAAAAGTCGAAATTTTGAAACCAAGAAAAAACTGATATGGAACCTATATAAAAACCAAACCATTTAGTGTCCAGAATGTAAAAACCTATAATTTGAGTTTGATTTTTGCCAAAAACCTATCTAAACCGAAGTGAGCTCTTTCCTAGTAAGGGTCTGTTTGGCATGGACCTAATAGCTGGAACGGGATAACCTACGGCTGCCATGAAATGTGTTTTATGATTCATTACAAGGTAATTCACCTCCCCAAATGTCAAATTTTCTGTGTGTGCGCTACTGTGGGATAACCTACGGCTGCCATGAAGTTCAAGCATGAACCGTGAAATTAAATGTCTAAATTGATAAAGAAATTTGCATAAAATCTCATCCAAATCATATGCTTGCCTTTGTGTGGTGTTTAATTGGAGTTTGGAAGCAATTATAAGGGCTGAATTGATGTCAATTTATATATATAAATGGGACGCTACTGCTGTGTTAAATAATAAGACTCCGAGACTCATCAAAGTCTCAGAGTGTTTCCCTTTTGTGTGGATGTGCCATCACTTATTGCTGTTCGCCTCTGATCCTTTTCTTTTTTGCCCTGTTTTGGCTGCAACTGGAGGCGTATATATCAATATATAGGTGCCTGTGTTGTATGCGCAGAACAGAAAAAAATGGACAGCAGCCATGGTATTGAAATAGGGTTGAGCTGTCCAAAACACAACAACTGTTATGAGTATTTGGTGCTGCAACTTCACCATTTCTTGCCTTAATTTTTGCATTTAGTGGTGTTTTGTCCTTTGTGCAAGAAGGACATAATGACACAATTGATTTTATTGGGACTACAACTTTCTCATGATGCTGAACTCTGCTGCATAATAGTTTATTAGGTATTGCTATGAATAATGGCTACAAGCTTTTACCAATTCAAGATTCTCAAGATTGCCTTTGCTCTATCCTGGATTCAATTAAAGTTTACTTTTTGCTCATTAAAATGGTAACTTTGATTTTAGTTCACAACTTTCCTGGGTTTTGTTCTTGTTCAGGCACATTTTAGATAGTAGACTAACAGTCAAACATTTTAATTGCTCAAAGTTTGTATTCATTACTCAAAATTGGTAACTCTGCATAATTTTGGGACCAAGATGGTATTACTTTAAGGCCACCTAACTAAATTGATGGCAACATGAAGTTAAAGCTAAGATGGTTATTGATGGAATTTATGGGTGTGATTGAACTGGAATGGTAAACATATTACATATTTTTGAGGTGACTTCAACTAAGGTGCTTATCGTTTCATCTCTTTGCTGTGTTCATTCATTTTCTTACGTGTAGGCCATAAGCAAGGCATAAGCAAGGCATTCATTTGTTCCGTACATCATATTTCTTACGATTTAGCAATAATGTGTTCATTCCTTTTCTTACGTGTAGGCCATAAGCAAGGCATTCATTTGTTCCGTATATCATATTTTCTTACGATTTAGCAATAATGACTTCAACTAAGGTGCTTATCATTGAAACTTCTTTCTGAACAACCAAGAGTCAACTGGAATGCAGGTAATGTTCATTTTTATGTCAAATTGTATGCTTGTTGGCAGTTGCACCATGCGATCTTTCATTAATCAAGGGAAATATTATAGGAATTGGTTGGGAAATTTGTTTTTAGTTATAATAAGACGAACCGCCTTTTAGAAGAAAAGGAATATATTACCTACTGAATTTGTGTACATTGACGTCAAATTTGATTGAACAATCATTTTGATCTATACAAATTGGAAAATGGCTTCTCTGTCTATTGCTATTTTAAACAAACTTTTGGTACTTTAATGCCCAAAAGTATGGAATATCAATGAATGATGAAATATGTTTATATATTTGGTCTTTCCTAAGTATTTTAGACTTGTTACAAAAAGTACCGTTAAAATTGGACGTCAAACGAAAGTTTTTTTCTATTTTATGCAAAGAATTGTAGCTTAACGAGTAAAAATACAAATTTAATGTGGGAAGTGTAATATTTTTAGAGAAATACTATTTTAGAAGATTTTTAAGGTGTTGTGAAAGTTTCATCGATAACCTACTTAATTTGAAAGTTTGTTGCCATATTATGCAGTTTCAAGAAAGTTGATTGCTATTTTGGGCAGATTTTTTGTGAAAGTGATCGACAGAAGGAGAGTTGTGCATGATAAGCGTTGATTTCGTATGAAAGAAATTACAAGAAGAGGAATTGAGTATGCATTCCCAAGATTGTAATTAACTTTTTTGTTGTATCGCTTATACTTTTGATGAACCTTATTTTAGTTGTAGACATTTATATACTTGAAATACTTTTTGATCGATATGTTATGAAATGATATTATATTTGTTATATTGAATTGTAAAGCAATTAAATAAACATTTGTATTTGCATTAAATTTTAAAAATAATGAATGTGTTTCTTTTGTCTAGAAAATATTGTATTTATGTAATTTAAAACAATAATAAAGTGTTGCAATAGATTGATAATGGTGTTGCATTTATATAATGACAACATTTGATAAGTGTTGCATTTGATAAATAAAGTGTTGTTATAAGTTGGTAACAATAAATTAAAAGTGTTGCTTTAGAGTATAAAAAAGTGTTGCATTTAAAAAGTGTTGCATTTATAAAATAATGGCAACACATTAAAAAGTGTTGCATTTATAAAATAATGGCGACACTTTTGAAAAGTGTTGCATTATCAAGTGGAAGTGTCGCTTTAGACCTAAGGCGACGTTGGCTAAGGTGACACTACATAAAGTGTCGCATTAGGCCTACAACAACACTTTTAAAGCCTAAGACAACATTTTTCCCATGTTGCTTTTAGGTTCATTTTGTTGTAGTGTGTGTGTCTGAATGTATCCAACTGTCATGGTGTTAAAAGAAATTGTGACTAAAAGTATTTTATGGTCACGGTTACTAAAAAATATAGACCACAACTATATAGAAATTGTTACCATATAGCCACGATTTTTGGCTATGGCCACGGTTTTACATGTGACTTAGTCACGAATATTAAATGTAGCCATAAGGTACCAAAAGTGATGCCACCTTTGGTCACGATTTGAATGAAAAGAAAACTGTGGCCAAAGGTCTATGGCCACGGTTTTTTAACGTGACGGAAGACATATTTTGTACTAGTGAAACACTGGATTGTTAGAGATAGCTATAGCACCTGTATTATCACACAGAATAGGAGTCTTCCTATATACAAGTCCATAGTCTTCAAGCTGATGCTGCATCCATAGTATCTGCCCACAGCAGCTTCCAACAGCAATATACTCACCTTCAGCAGTAGAAGTAGAAACTGAGTTCTCCTTCTTGCTACACCAACTTATCAACTTACCACCAAGGAGTTGACACCCACTCGTTGTGCTTTTTCTGTCTAGCCTGCAGCCTGCAAAATCGATATCTGAATATCCTGTTAGCTCAAGACTTGAATCTTTGGGATACCAAAGACCCAAACCTGGTGTACCCTTAAGGTATCTGAAGATTCTTTTTACAGTAGTTAGATGTGATTCTTTAGGATCAGCTTCAAACCTAGCACATAAACACGTAGCAAACATAATATCTGGTCTACTAGTAGTTAAATACAGCAAGCTCCCAATCATGACTCTGTAAGCTGTTACTGAAACAGCTTTGCCACTGGCATCTGCATCCAACTTTACATTGGTTGCCATTGGGGTTTTGATAGGAGAACTTTGATCAAATTTAAACTTTCTCAAAAGATCTAAAATATACTTTCTTTTATTTATGAAAATTCCATTTGAGGTTTGTTTAACCTGTTTGACATAGACTTCTTCTTGCAGCTTACCATTCAAAAATGCACTCTTCACATCCATTTGAAATACCTTCAAGCTCTTATGAGCGACGTAGGCTAGAAACAAACGAATTGCCTCTAACCAGGCCACAGGAGCAAATGTTTCATCATAGTCAATGCCTTCTTCCTGTCTGTAACCTTGAGCAACTAGTCTTGCCTTATTTCTAATGACATGACCTTGCTCATCCATCTTGTTCCTGAAAACCCATTTGGTGCCAATTATTGTTTTTCCTTTAGGAGCAGGGACCAGCTTCCATACTTTGTTTCTCTCAAACTGATTGAGCTCTTCTTGCATGGCAGTGATCTAATTGGCATCTTTAAGTGCTTCATCCACTTTCTTAAGCTACATCAGGGACACAAAGCTAGAAAACATACTGAAGTTTCCTAAGCTGTCCCATCTTGTTTGCACCCCTTTGCTGATGTCACCGATTATTTGATCATTTGGGTGACACTTAATCCACTTACGATCTTGCTTCAATGAGGATTCTCTTGAGTTATTTGCATCTTCACCAGGTCCTGTTGAGCAGCGCTCTCAAGATTTTCAGACACACTGATATCTTGAGCCTGTTCGCTTGTTGAGCATGACTCTCCATTGTTGAACATATTTAGTAGAGGATCCACGAAAATCAGCATTGATTGGTTCAGGACATGATGTTGTAATTATATCAGTACACTTATTCACACAGGGTGGATCAACATAGTCATCATCATGCCCATCATGATTAGCAGGTTCCACTCTAGATGTAGTGGAAGCTTTTGAGTCCTTCTATTCATGAATGGAATGCATAAGATCATCAAAGCTGAACTCACCTGAAACTGATTCACGAACAGCTTTGGTGGAGGCACTCCTAGACTCTTTAAAGGTGACATTGATAGATTCTTCTATCACCTTTCTCTTGTTGTTGTATACTCTGTAGGCTTTGGAGATAGCAGAATATCCAACAAACACACCTTAATCAGCTTTGGGTTCAATCTTTGCCAGTTGGTCCCTTTGATTCAGAATGAAGCAGGGACATCCAAACACATGGAAATAACTAATGTTTGGCCTTCTCACTTTGATTAACTCATAGGGAGTCTGGTTGAACCTATTCACCACCAAGGATCTATTTTGGGTGAAGCAGGCAGTGTTGACAGCTTCAGCCCAGAATGATGAAGGTAAACCTGATGCACACAGCATGGTTCTAGCAGCTTCAATGAGAGTTCTGTTTTTCCTTTCAGCAACTCCATTTTGTTGAGGAGTTCTTACTGCTGAAAAGTTCTGTGAGATCCCTCTTTCTTCACAGAAGTCCTCAAGAGTACTGTTTCTGAATTCAGTACCATGATCACTTCTAAGCTGCTTTACTTGAGCAGAGTTCAGCATCTCCATCTTTTTGACAAATCCAATGATTTCTCTAGCAGCCTCTCCTTTGCTCTTCAGAAAGATCACCCATGTAAACCTGGAGAACTCATTAACCATTACTAGAGTGTATCTTCTTCCTCCTAGACTTGGGACACTGACTGGTCCAAACAAATCCATGTGGATTAATAAGAGAAGAGTATCAACAGAGAAATTATGCTTAGATTTAAAAGATGATTTTCTCTGCTTCCCTTTCTCACAAGCTGTGCAGAGTTTATCATTAACGAAGGTTATAGAAGGAAAACCTGTTACCAACTCTTTCTTACAGAGTTTGTTGATATTCTTGAAGTTCAGGTGAGATAGCCTTTTGTACCATAACCAGTTCAGGTCTGCATTGCTTCTTGAGATGAAGCAGGTTTTAGTTGTGGGATCAGCAGATTTCATGTCCACAACATATACACCTTTCTTCCGTTGTGCACACAACACAACTTTGCCTCGGGAATCCAATATATAACCCAGGTGCTCATCAAAGTTAACCTTGTAGCCAGCATCACACAGTTGACTTATGCTAAGAAGATTATGTTTTAGCCCAGACACATAGGCTACCTTTTTTAATACAGCAGCACCAGCTTGAAGAGTTCCATATCCTTCTGTGGATCCCCATACATTGTCACCAAATGTGACTTTTGGCCCTTTTTCAGGCCTGAGATCACTCAGCAGGTCCTTACAACCTGTCATATGTCATGAGCAGCCACTGTCCAAGTACCAAATCTGGGATGGTTGTTTTTCCTATAGAGTGTCATAGGAAGATATTAGTTGATGGACCAGTGATATCCACACTAATATTCCCTATTTGGATAGTATCAACTTGGATACTATCCTCATTGACTATGTTACTTCCAACACTGCTTGTTTTTGCAATGATGGAACTAGCAGAGTCAACAGGCCTTATGTCCCTAGTTTCAGGATAGTCCTTGGCCATATGTGTCTTATTTCCACACTTATAGCATTTTTCTCTTTTTAGCCTTCATGGAAGAAGAACTTCCAGAAACATATTCTGAATTATTTTTGTTGATCCTGTCAGCAGGTTTACCAAACTTATTTCTATTTTTGGATGAATCAACAGTTTGGGGTGGAAGGCACAATGGCAACAGCTTTGCCTGTATCTTCTTTCATCTTTTTGGGAGGGCAGATGTCAAACACGGGAAGTTTAATTTCCCTTTGACCTTCCACAGGTTTGGGAAACTTATTCCCAAATTTTTCAGGTTGAGCAATGGCTTTGCCTTTGCCCTTACTGAGATGTGATTGATGCTGCCTATCAACATAATCACTGCTTTTGGTTTTGAAAGACTTACCTTCATTTATAACCAATTTTCCACTATGATTTAAAAACTTATTTGAAACCACAGCAGATTTGCTTTCGACATGAGACTTACCCCTGTTGAAAGCAGGCTGCTTACCTTTTGAAAATGTTTTCTCAAAATGTTCAGCATCAAAAGGATTGACAGGTCTCTTACCATCAGCTTTAGACCCAGAGCCTGTTTTGTCAACAGGTTTAGAGTCCACAGCTGCAGTTTGAGCTTGTTTTCCTTTCTTTTACTTATGTGAACCAGCAGAGCACTTAGCAGGCTGATTTGATGGAGAACACATTTCATCATCAGCTTTTGGAGCTTTTTCACACCAGCTGTCAGTATTTTGAGATCTGACAAACCTGTTTGTTGAGACTAGCTTACCATTTACTTTCTGAATTAAGGTACTGGGAAGCTCACAAAGAGTGGATAAGTCATTTTTCAGATTATTTATCTCAACAATAGAAGCTGCTTTGTCAAGATCCCCTCCAAGATAGCCTTGGATTTGTGCAGGCATCTGTTGACTGATGCAATGGCTGACTTTTTGTGTAGATTGGCACAAAGAGTCAACAATCTTTTGAAGCTTTGCATGTTTTATGTCTGTTTCTCTCTTTTCTTCTAGTAAAATGGAATTGATGTGTTTTAATTCATTAAGCTGAGCTTCCAACTTATGGAAACTGTCTAGTTTACTTGTTTTTATGTCAAGATCAGTTTTAAGGTTAGAGATTTCAGACAGTAAAACATTGTGCTTCTCAACAGCAGCTTTTAAGTCAACAAGCATATATTCAAACATTTTTACTTTTTCATCAGAACTGTAAGCCATAAAATTTTGTACCTTGTATATCATTGTCGGATTCCAGTTCTCTAAGCAGCTGAAGGCTTCAGCTTCAGCCAGGTCTTGTTTGAAGTTGCTAGTTGATGGGACATCAGTGTTGGCCATCAGAAAGTTGTTTTCTTCTTCATCTGAAGATGAATCAGATTCCTCCAAATCACATGTCTCAGCCATGAGTCCCTTTTGCTTGTTGGAAGCCACTGAGTTTTCCAACTTTTTCAGCTTAGCCATAGCCATAAGGTACTTAACCCTGTAGCCATCGTCCTTGTTTGTCTTGAATGGTTTGGATGATTGACCAACAGCTTTGGACACACAGTCAGCAGCTATATGGCCAGTTTTGCCACACTTAAAGCACTCAGCCTTAGTTTTATCAAATACCTTCTTTTTGACAGCATTTGAGTTCCTCTGCAGCATTCTTCCACCAAACCTTTTCTTGTTGAACTTTTTGACAAGCATTGCAATCATTTGTTCATCATCAAGTTCAACAAGATCTTCACCGTCTTCCTCTTCAGACATTCTTCCCTTTCATAATCAGCCTGTTGATCAGGTTGTGTGAACACATCACACACCTGACCAACAGGTTGTCTCACGCTGGCCACCAAGACAGCACCTCTCTTAGACATTTCCAAGGCATTTCTTTTCAGTTGCCTTGACTGCTCATCTTTTAGTAAGGATCCATATAAATTTACAAGATCCATACCTTTACCTTTGATGGTGCCTGAATTTCTTAAGACGGTAGAAAAATAGTTCCATTCTTCGGGCAGGATGTCCAAGAACTTGTTCACCAGAGTCAAGCTATCCATTGTGATCCCAACAGCTTTGAAATCATTAACAAGGGCAGTGAACCTGCTATAGGTTTCTGTGAGAGACTCCTTTGGTTTTGCAAAGAGGAGTTCATACTGTCTAACAAGGTTGTTAATCCTGTTATCCAGAGTGATAGTGGGACCATCATAGACGGTACACAAAGTATCCCACATCTCCTTTGCAGTCTTCATTTTCTCAACCTGTTTGAACACATCATCAGGAAGAGAAATGACAAGGTTATTCCTGACTTTTGCATCAAGAGCAACCAGCCTTTTGTCTTCATCAGACCATTGAGCTTTGGCCTTCTCAAAGGTTTTGATCTCAGGGACAGCTCCTTCAACAACAGGAGTAATGGTAGTAACAGAAGTTGGCACATAGGGACCTTCCATTACTACCTATGGCAGTTGTACATCCAGATTCTCTAAGTAGAGCATCATTCTGCTATTCCAACCAGAGAAGTTTTGATGATTGAACTTGGGAGGTTTGGCCATTGAACCATTGTCATAGTAAGAGGAGGAACTGGTAGCATTGTTGTCCATGGCAAAGTAGGGAGAATGAGGGATCTAGAGTTAACACACACTCTATCTGCTCTGATACCAGTTGTAGGTCCCAAAAGGTTTACCTAGTGTATTGTTCTAAGCTGTAGAGGGGGGGGGGGGTGAATACAGCAATTTAAAAACTCAACACTCTTTTCTCGATGTTTGTGTATATTATTAACAAGTGTTAATTACAAACAAGCTTGACTATGAGATAGTGGGATGTCTTTCCAAAAAGATGAAACAACTTTTCTTCACATTCCGATAAAGCATACTTGTCTTCATGTGGCAGAATCTTTGTCTTTTTGTTTTTGTCTCTGTTGTATAAGCCTTAAAACCAAAAGAGGAATGTCAACTTTGCATCTTTCTTCTTTTATAAAGGCCTTTTTGATATAAGAAATGGTCTGTCAACCATTTCAAATATCCATTTGTCTTCATGTAACAGAAAAGCGTAGGCAGGTTTTGCAGTTTCTGTTTTCCAGTTTATCTTCGACTTTGTAAACTGATCTTGTAGCCAAAAATAATACATGAGGACTTGGAAACATATTCCATAAAGTGTTTAGCATGTTCACAAAGAACAGGTTCAGTTCACAAAGAACTGAACACTTATAATCTGTCGAAGCTGCTCAACAGAATAGAGCAGCGTAGACAGTTTATTTCCAGCCTGTTCATCAGACAGAACAGCTTGGACAATCTTCCTTTGTTGCCACGAATGCAACATGTTAAACAACTTTGGCTGATATTGCAAATCACTTTTCAGGTTTCAATAGGGCATTAACAGGCCTTAAATTATACCTTCAAGTGCATCAATCAGGTTTGATTAAAAATCTCCCCCTAAGATGTAGAGCAGGTTTGATTGAGGCCTTTTTCTGCCTAACACATACAAGTATACTTGGGTATAGTGATCATCATAATACTAAGTAAGTGTAGTTTAGGACATTAATGTGGCAAACTTTTGAACATATTTGATGTTTATGTTCTTTGAAACTAGGTGATTTAAAATCACAAGTTTTAAAAGATAAAACTTCAAATAAAGGATACATTACTTAGATTAGAAGCTAATAGGACTAAGTTACACGGTTGATTAAGTCAAATGGGGTCAAAATCATGGTTTTTAAGTTGAAAGTGACCGACTTCGAATTTGTTCTTCATGTTCGAACTTGTCAGAAAGTTCGAACTTGTTGAAAATATCTATAAGTTCGAAGTCAGTCAAGTTCGAATGAATGCCTCGAATTTATTTAAATTGGAATGCTTTTAAATAATCTCGAATTTGTCTAAGTTCGAATGTGTTGGACTTCAAACTTATGCAAGTTCGAAGTTATGCAAATTCGAATATGACAAATTCCATTTTATTTTAATTTTAATTTCTAATTATGTTTGATGATTTTGTGTGCAGATATGGGTGATCGTGCTTTTTATAATAAGCATAATATGGTCATGGCCGTGGATCTCTAATTGCCAGAGGCCAAACCCTATCATCTGAATATCGAATTCCTAATGCAGTCCTGAGTTTCTTATGCACTCACACATAATCTTCAAATCACTTTGACGTATGTGAGGCAATTTTGGGAGCATCTTCAAGTGGATTGCTCGGTTACCCCTACTATGATGCGAACATGAGTAGGCGGTCAACCAATTGCGTTTTCGGCTAATATGTTGAGGCAGATTCTACAGCTGGGCACTGAGGACCAAGAAGCAGGCCCTATAGATTTTCCTTTACCTATAAGGCAAGCAGCATTTTTAAGGATGGGATATGAGCAAGACATCACAAAGGCATCATATGTAAAAACGTGATTATGGTGTGTTTTTCACCAAAGAAGGCGGGGCTTGACACGATGGTGTCCAAATTGCAGTCTGCGTTGATTGCATTGGTGTATAACAAGAAGTTCAGTTTTTCGGAGATGTTTTTTGGAGAGTTTGTAATCCAAATCACCGCTTCGGCAAGGGAACGATTATTGATGTATCCCCGCTTTTCCATGATGATTATCCACCATTTTTTGCAAAATCTACAGCCACTACCCAACCAAAGTGGTGTTGCTCTGATTGATAAGCTCATCTTTGCTGACTGCCAGACCCATAATGCTAGAAGGACCGAGCAGGTCAGGCCGCAAGTAGCACCGTTGTTTGGGGCAGTAATAGATCCGGATTTTGTCGCTCTAGAAAGCGAAGACTGGATAGGTGAAGCCCCACCCCCACAATAACAGCAGCAGCAGCAAAAACAGCAGCAACAGAGAAGAGCACCGGCGAGAAGAACTCCGGTTGCTAGAACTACTCCTCGCCCACAACCAGCCACTACAGCTGCTTGACCATCATCTAAAGCTGCTGGGCCATCTAGTTCGGCTCCACAATATGACCAGAAGGAGCAAACTTTGGAAGAGATTTGGGCACAAGGAACAGCTGCAGAGCAAGATATTGCTGCAGAATTAGTTCAAGATATTCTGGAGCCTCCAGCCGATGTGCATGACATTTTTAAGGAGATAGATGAATATCAGCCCTCTGATGCTGAGTTTATCGACACAGAGGTCCAGGCTGAGGAAGAAGGCGCTAGGGAACAGACTGAGGCTGAGGGTCACGTGGAGACCGCTTCCGAGTCTGATTCCGAATCAAGTTCTGAAGGAACAAAGGCTGAAGATCCGTCTGTCACAATCGGCAGATATGAATCTAGATTAGTTGTTAGCCGCCAGAAGATGACAAGGCCATCAATTCATGATGAAGAAGCTGAAGATTCAAAGTTTGAGTTGGAAGAAGAAGTTCCACTTGTTGCTAGGCATAGGGAAAAGAGGCATAGATTCATGCAGGAAGCTCCATCCACTTCTGCTACTCCACTTGTGTCAACTCCCGCTCCATCCGCATCAACCGTATCTCATCAACATCCGCCTCTACTCCATCCACCTCGACTTCATTCAATGAAAACCAGGGGTTCACAGAGTTGAAGGGAAAAGTGGACTTCCAAACAGTCCAAATATTCCAACTCTCCCATGCTGTAAAAGAGTTGCAACAGCACAATGCACGATTGGATCAAAAGAATGTCGCGCTACAGACAACTGTGGTAGATCAAAAGGCTGAGCTGAGGACTCAACAAGCCCAGATTCTGACTATGAAGACTCTCATTGAGCAAATAATGAAAGATCTCCAAGCTTAGGGGGAGAGTAGCTGCAAAGGTGATGAGCTGAGGAAAGTTAGAAGAGAGGATGAAGAAGGCGATGATCCAGGCGCACAGAAAGTAAAGTGAGCTAGCAGATCTTTCCCAAAAGACTGCTCAGCAAGCAATCGTTCAGGGGGAGCCAAGTTCTTCAAGTATGGGAGAAGGTGAAGCTCCAGAGAAAGGAAAGGCGCCTGAAGCTTCAAAGGATGTTGAACAAGAAATGATAGAGGCTTTGATAGATCTTGATGATGAAGATGAATTCGGATTTGATCAAGAAGATCTTGAAGAAGGGGAGTTCATCCCAGAAGAAGTTGTAGACTGGAAATCAGATGATGAAGTAGTAGAAGATGAGGATGATGATGTTGATAAAGTGTTGATCTCAAAGCAGCCTGTCACTGAACAATATGTGAATAATGATCAGAATGTGATAGACTTAGATGTGCTTAACTCAGCATCTAATGAAGAATCAGAGTTTGATACAACTAAAAGAGAACAATCTAAAGAGGAGAAGATGAGATTGTGGTTTAGAAAGGAAGAGCAAAAGATTGACTTGGCAGTGAAGAAAAAGATGAGGCTGCCAAGTCCAGCAAAACTTTCAGACGGAATTCTGAGTTGGTTCTTTGATAGGGAACTGCAGCTTATTCATCAGAGGAAAGAGGGCATGTTTATTCATCAGACGAAGTACGTCTAAGACATCTTAGAGCGCTTCGGGATGGAAGGAACCAAGCTGACAGCTCACTTCAGCACGCCGATTCAAGTGAATCATAATCTCGGACCGGGTACAGAAAGTGATACCGATGTGGATCCGATGTTATATCGGGCCATGATTGGGTCACTCATGTATTTAACTGCTTCTAGACCTGATATAATGTTTGCTGTTTGTATTTGTGCTAGGTTTCAAGCTAATCCGAAAGAGATGCACATGAAACCTGTGAAGCGGATTCTATGATACCTCAAGTCGAAACCGAAGCTGGGACTTTTGTATCACGCGGAGGGCGATATGGAATTGGAGGCGTTCACGGAGTCAGACTACGGAGGATGCAGCTTAACGCGCAAGTCAACAACTGGAGGTTGTCAGTTCCTAGGAGGGAGACTAGTTTCCTGGCAATGCAAGAAACAGACTTCGGTAGCCGTGTCAACGTGCGAGACCGAATATGTTGCCGCTGGTAGTTGCTGTTCACAGGTTCTGTGGATACAACAACAATTGTGGGATTACGGTTTGACTTATACTCATACTCCTATTAGGATAGATAACCAGTCAACAATTGCAATAACTAATAATCCAGTTAAACATAATAAAACCAAGCACATAGACATAAGACACCATTTTGTACGTGATTGTGCTGAAAAGAACTAAATCAAGCTGGTAAAAGTGGCAACGGATGATAATAATGCAGATCTATTTACCAAATCTTTTGATAAGTCACGTTTTGAGTATTTAATTCAACTAAACGGAATGCGTAATCCAGAGTATGTTAACCTTAGTAAAGTTTTATTTCCTGTTATAGCATTAGCATTTCTTTCTTTTTATAGTAAGTGTAGTAGCTTAGGATAGTTTCCTTTTATAGTAAGTTAGTAGGTTATTTTATTTTGTTACTCTTATTTATGAAAAACAAAAGAAAAAAGAGAGAAAACCATAAAAAGTTCAAAAAAAGAGAATATCAGAAAATGAGTTAAGTCTTAGATGCATAGGTTCAAAGTGACGAAATTTAGCACAGTTGATAAATTCTCTAAGTGTTTAGCTTTCACACATAATGCACCTAAAATTCTAAGTGTTATACATTATTCAGTTTGATATGTTGGTAGGCATAATACACATAGGGAGTCTCAAGGCTAATAAAATATTTAAGAAAAAGTCATACGTGTCAATAACTTAGATGTATGACCAAATGGTCTTAATTTTCATGTTAGAGACATACAGACATTGATTCTAAATGAGGTATGCAAACTTTCTGGGGATGTATAGCAACATCAGATGCATCTTAAAGAAATGGAAAGAATAGAAAAATCATACTGAGTTAAGAGTCAAAACAAGTAACTCTGTTGTACGTAAGTACAGACCTATTGCCTTTGGTTTGACTCGAGTTAGCAAGATAAGTCGCTTTATTGTACGTCGGTACAGACCTGTCACCGCTGTCTTGCTAGCTTTAAAAATAAACTTTAAGACAAACTAAGACACTTTTTTGTATGTAAATACAGACCTGAGTCCGATGTTTGCCTTTTAAAGAAAGTTTGCAATACCAAAAAGTTATAATCATTGTGTGTATGCCTTGATCATAAAAGTATGTCTAAGTATGAGTCACGTAAGAAAATTTCTTGATAAATAAAAAGGCCAAGGGATATTCCGAAGTGTAACATGTTTAAAGGGAAAATAATACCAACAATCGGCTAGAAATGTATGTCACGACAAACAATCAAAGGAATCAAAAATTCCTAAGTGTGAAAGTTTGAATACTGAAAGTGCGTATTTGACACCGCTATCTGATTGAACCTTTTTTTGACTATACTCGTCAAAAATATTATGTTAAGTATTAAGTATAGGTTGTAAGTTTTAAAAATAATGTAGATTAGTCTAAGTTTAAAGTTTTGGTTCAAAATTTTAATTTTAGTTTACTTTATTCTACTTTATTTTATTTTATTTTAACTTCATTTTTATTTTTACTTCATTTTTATTTTAATTTTATTTAGGAAAAAGGTCAAAATTACTGAGGATGCATTCTTAGTTGAATAAAATAAACACTGCGTGAAAATCCTGTGCTTAGGTTAAATTATTTTGCATAGTTTATTCAGTTACAAGAAAAGGTTGGAAAAGTTGAAAAAGTTGAATTTAATTCAAAGATTTTCAAATTTTCAAAATTTTGAAGTTAAATTCGAGTTTAAGCCAAAATCGAATGTATATTCGAATTTGACAGTAAAGTCGAACTTGGAAGCAAACTCGAAGGTGGTTAGTACAAATAGGTCAACAGTGACATTCATTATTCACCTACCTTCGACTTTTGTGCTTCGAGTTTACCTTGAGAGATTTCGAGTTTATTGCTTCGACTTTGTCGTTTCGAGTTTTACACTGTTAATCGAGTTTTTGTCTGTTTGTGTTCGAGAATATTACCAAATCAAGGTATAATCAACATCATTGTACAAGATTTAGGATGTTTTAGACTCAATTTGAGCCAAAATCAACTGATTTTGAGGTTTTAATGGTGTGAACTTTGTAATTCAAAATAACAAAGTTTGAACCGGTGAAACATCAAATTAGTGACAAATATCTTCGATTAGAACCTATTAGGACTAATGGATGTAATTTTCTAAGTCTAAAATGGTTGAAATTTTGGAGTTTTGTTTTTTAACATACCGACATATTCGAGTTTGATCGTGGCTTCGAGTTTGATTGTGGCTTCGAGTTTGTCACTAAACTCGAACAAGCCAATAAACTCGAATGAGGGTTGTTTCGAATATGTTATTCGAATTATCATTAAAATCGAAATATTTGCCTAAATTTTAAATCAAGCTTGTAGAAATTCATGTGTGTTGGATTTTGAACTTACATAAGTTCAAAGTAAAACAAATTTGAATTTAAACAAGTTTATTTAGATTTTGCTCAGTCTAATATATTATATACTTTATTGTGCATATATGGCGGATAGAGTGTTTGTCCAAAAGCACAATATGGTCATTTCTCCAAACCGTGAGCTGCCTGAAGCTCAGGCATTCCGCCAGATGGTTGATTTTTTGGCCGCTTCAAGGGTTTCTTATGCCCTTTCGCATAACGTTCAGATAGTGCTGCCGTATGTTCGTGAATTTTGGGACCATATGCAGGTCGATTGTACTGCTACTCCGACAGTATTGAGGACCAGGATCGCTGGACAACCTCTCGTGTTTTCAGCAGATGTTCTACGCCGGGTTTTGCAGTTAGGTTCTGCCGAGCAAGAAGCTGGGCCGATAGACTTTCCATTAGAAGTGAGGCAGGCTGCGTTCATAAGAATGTGATATAGTCTTGATGTGGCAAAGGCATCATATATGAAGAGCGAGTTGATTGGGCAATGGAGGTATTTAGCACACGTCTTCATGGTGTGCTTCGCTCCGAAGAAAGCGGGTTTTGATTATATTGTGTCGAAGATTCAGTCGGCAATGATCGCATTGGTCAACAATCAGAGGTTTAGTTACTCTGAAATGTTCTTTGCGGAGTTTGTTCACCAGATAACAGCTCCAGCAAGAGAAAGATTTTTTATGTATACTAGGTTTGTGATGATGCTGATCCGTCATTTCTTGCCAAATCTGCCGCAATTACCAGAGATTCAAAGCGTAGCAGTGATAGACAAAAATATTTTTGCTGATTGTCAAGCCCACAGGGGTGCATTGGCTAGACCAGTGGAGGCACCACTTTTTGGTGCAGTGGTGAATCCTGATTTTCAAGCCCCTGAAGGTGCCAACTGGGCCGGGGAAGTTCAAGTTCAGCAACAGCCGCAACAGCAGCAACAACAACAGCAGAGGCCTCAACAACAGCAACAGAGGAGGCAAAGACCTTCAGTTAGACAGACTCAGGCTACTAGGCCTTCAACGAGCAGAGTGCAAGAGCCAGAAGAAGCTGGTCCTTCAGTTGTAGCCCCCGTAGCTGATCCACGGGTGGAGACATTGGAAGAAATTTGGGCACAAGGGCCTCATGCAAATGAAGAGATTACATCTGAGCTAGTTGGAGATATTTTGGGACCTCCAGCTGGGGAAGAAGATATTTTTCGACAGATAGAGGAATATGTGCCTGAGGAAGAAGGTCAAGCTGTGACCACTTCTGAATCTGAGTCGGCAGAAATTGAAGAGATAGAGATTGAGGCACCAACGAAAGAGACAGAAGATCCGTCTATCCGAATAGGCACATATGGATCAAGAATAGTGGTGATTGATGAAGAACCAAGAAAGAGAAGAGCATCGAGGGATTCGGATGCAGATGACTCCGATTTCGAGGAGGAAAACATAGCCCCTTTGGTGCCTAGGCAGAGGGCCAAGAGGCATCGATTTATGCAGGGAGCTTCGTCGGCTTCTACTTCTGAGCTTGAAGCACTATCCGCTCAAACATCCATTCCACCACCATCACCACATGTTCAAACATCCATTCCACCACCAATCATTCCGACACCCATCCAAGCCATTCCATCCACCTCATCCATCTTCACTGACAATCAACGGTTTTCGGAGCTCAGAAGCAAGGTTGGTTTCCAACAAGTCCAAATATTTCAGCTCACTAAAGCCATCGGCGAGATACAAGCGCATAATGCAAATATTGACAAAGAGAATGTAGAGTTGAAGACATTTGTTAGAAAGATTGAACAAGAGAATCTTGAGTTGAAGATGTTCGTTGCAGATCAGGCTGCAGAAATCCGCACGATGAGGTCCCTTATTGAGCAATTAATGAATAATCTAAAGGCTTAGGGGGAGACAAGTTGCAGGGATTCTGAGGAGCCGAGAAGGGGAGATGATGATGAAGGCAATGATCCCGATGCACCGAAAGACAGTGAGCCAGTAGATTTTTCTGCTGCTCAACATGCCGAACTTCAGGGGGAGCCAAGTCAGAGTGGAGCTGAAGGAGGAGAGGCGAGTTCCTCAAAGGTCATGGAGAGCGAAATGAGCGAAATGATTGAAGCTCTGATGAATATTGAGGAAGAGGTGTTAGAATTTGATTTTGAAGACAAGATTGACGAGCTAGAGGTAGGAGAGATTATTCCAGAATTTATTCCTGAATGGAAACCAGATGATGAGGTATTAGGTGATGAGGAAGATGAAGCTAATGAAATAATTATTCAGGAAAATCCTATCACTGATACATATCTGACAGAAGATCAAAATGTGATTAACATAGAAGCCGTTAAAGCTGCTTTAAATGTTGAATCACAAGTTGAAGAGCCCGTCAGGGAGCTTACAGATGAAGAACAAAGAAAGTTGTGGTTTAGGTCTGAAAAGAAGGCGATAGAGTTGAAGGAAAAGATGCTTGTGCCCAGTGCTGGGAAGCTGTCTGGAAATATACTTAGCTGGTTCTTCGATCGAGAACTGCAGCTGTTTATCATCAAGAGGAAGGATGACCTTCAGTATCTGAGGAGAAGGTTGAAGGATTTCAACTCCTTGCCCAAGTGTGAAATAAAGGCCTTAGCCTGGAAGGAGCTTATCAATATCGGAGACGATCCCTACGCCGAAATCATTGCTAAGATCATAAGAAGGGAGGGGAGGTCTAGAAATTTTGAAAGGCTTAATCCACGAATTGGCAAAAGAGTTATGGACCATTCAAGAATTGATCCTCTGACTGGTAGACCATGGATGAAAATTCAGTCTAAACCAGTTAGATGTTTAAAGAAAGTTCCTCTGAAGACGATGCCACAGAATGTTTTGAGGAATCTCAACTGGAGGTATGTTGAAAGTGAAACAGGTGAAGCTGTAATGGAAGATCTCGAATAAAAGGTTATTCTTAGAGTCTATGATCCGTTACACCTGGTTAATCTATCAAAAGATGATCTTCAAGTGCTTCATGTTCACAAGATCTCGTGTGATGCGCATATGGACCCTGAAGCCAAAAAGTATCAGAACGTGGTCAGGGTTTGTGTCAAACAAGGTCTGTATGCTGGTACTATTTTAAATAGACCTTAGTACTTAATCAAAATGTAAATAGTTAGAAGCTATCGTCAAGGGGGAGTCTGTTGGTACACCTTGTGTGACGATAGCAGTCTAAGTATGGTTAGCATTTCGTGTAAGTCAAGTTACGTAATATTGAATATTGACTAGTGTTTGATATATCTGATTATGCGTGTTTGATATTTATTGATTGTATGTTTGAACTTAGTGTAACGTATTACAAGAAGTTCAAACATAAAGTTCAAAGATATATTCAAACATAAGTTAAAACAGAAAATCAAACATAAGCTTGATAGTGAAATTCGAATTTGGTCCAAATTCGAATTTGCTCTTAAGGTAGATTCGAATTTGTCAAGTGGACAAATTCGAATGGGCCTTGGGCCTGATTCGAATTTGTCCTAAGACAAACTCGAATTGGTCAGTATAATTAAGGATTAACTCGAATAATTATCAGACTTTTGCAGAATTTCAGAGAGTAATTAAGCAAAGGCGATCTCGAGTTTACTAGTAATCAGAGAGTGTTTTCGGAGAGAATCATCGTGTAGGTACGTTCGTAGTCGTTCGTATAACATTGTGGTAGTCTCCGTGTTCCGTGTGGGTGATCATACCGTCAAGCCACTAACGAGGATTCCGCACTCGTTGGACGGTGTCGCGTCGAGATAGATCCGTCAGTCCAAGACCTTATACAAAACTACACAAAGATGCCTATGAGTGCACAATCAGCCGAGACTCATCTGAATATTTTGGCTTCGTTTGTTGTAGCATACGGAAATTGTCTACAAGAAAAAATTAACAATCCTGCATTATGGGAAGAGGACTACGATCAGGTTGATTCGGATGACTTGGAGGAAATGGACCTTCAATGGCAACTGGCCATGGTGAGTCAGCAACTCAAACGGTTCATGAAAAGAACAGGGAGAAATCTGAGCATAGGCAACAACAAGGTTGAGTTCAACAAATCTAAGGTTAAGTGCTATAATTTCCAAGGATTAGGACACTTTGCACGAGAGTGTCAACGACCCAAAGTTGAAAAATATCAGAATCAATCTCAGGGAAGATATCAGTCTGGTAGTTCGGGTAATCAAGAAAACATCATTTGTATGTTAACAAATGTATCATCGGACAGACAACTCGATGGGACTTATGACTGGAGTACTCATCTTGAGTAAAACGCTAGAGCATTCATGGCTGAAGTGATAGAGACAGAGGATGACGGAGAAGAGAAAGTGAAAGAGGAAAACGAACTGAATGATACAAGTCCTGTGTTGGTGGAGAAGTCAGACAATCAGACCATTGTGGAGTTTGCCGCACAGATGGCTAACGTGGAATCGGATCACAAAAAGGTAATTCTGAACTTTCTACATTTCGTGACTTATGTGTTTTATGTGCTACTTCCAATGATAGATTAAACTTAGTTCTAGAAACACATAACATCTTAACTGCTCAGATAGAATCACTAAAATCAGATAATGCTAGTCTCTTAGATATAAAAGAAGATATAAGGAATAAGCTGTAAGCAGATGCTCAAGATGTTATAGTTCTAAAATACAAATTAAGTGAGCAATGTGTCAGGATAGAACTTATGTATGAGCATGTTGCGGCTTTAACCAAAGAACTTACCATTAAGGAGGTTGAGCTAGCAGAATCAAGAGTTAAAGTTGCAGAGGTAAATAGTAAGTTAGAAAAGTTTAGGAACTCTTCACTAAATCTAGGGAAAATCTTAGATGCTCAATGTCAGTCTAAGAAACTAGTAGGTTTAGGTTATCAAGTGAGTCCTCCACCTTTCAATGATAATTATGTGCCTCAACCTCAGGATAAAACTGATAAACCAGTCGAGTCAGAGGTAGCAGCTGAAACTATATCTGATCTGATAAGGATAACTCAACTAAGGTGTATAATAATAACTCTACGATAAAGAAAGTCAAGTTTGTGCAGTCTTCTAGTGACAAAATTCTAGGAGAAGCTAAACCTGAAGTTAATAATCACAAAGAGGAAGTAGTCACGATAGTTGAAAAGAAAGAACGTGACACGAGTGAGACACCAAAGTCAAAGGGCACTCATAAGAAGTCGAGTAATAAGATGTCTTGCTTTAGATGTCATGAGAGGGGACATGTTGCGTCTAGCTGTCCATATAAGAAAGTAGAGTCTACACCCTCTAAAGCAGAGTCTAGACCTATTGTTGGAAAGCCTGAACAACATAAACCAGTATCTAGTGTTGCTAGCACAAGTGGTTCTCAAAACACTGAGAAAATTATGAATGCCACACCCAAGACCGCTGTTAGACAAACACCTGTGTTGGTTAGACCAAATGAAGTGGTTAGGACTAATTTGCCGAAAAGAGTCCCTAATCAATCTAGGTTAGGACCTCAACAAGCTTATCGGAGTACAACACCTAGAAAGACTTACACTCCAGCTAGGTCTCACACTCCTCAAAGACATCAGACACCAGGTAGAGCTCAGAGATATCAAACTGAAATGCCTTATAAAAGAAATTAATCGAGGGTTCAATAGCAAATGTCTACCCAAAGGCCAAGAGTGAATTTAAATCACTCAGCACCACAACAGGTTCTCAATCAAAGACCCAAGTCACCTGAAAGGAGAGATGGGTATTTGAAGGAGTTCACGTATGTGGATCAGAATGGTATCACCAAGTCAGTCATGGCTTGGGTTCCCCATGATAACTAACTTGTTTTCTTTCATATGCAGGAGCTCACTACAGGTCTAAACAACAAGTGGTTCGTCGACAGTGGTCGCTCTAGGCGCATGACTGAGGAAAGGAGTCTTCTCACGGACTTCAAGGAAGGGAACAAGGGGTTCGTATCATTCGCTGGGAACAAGGGAGGAAATGTCATTGGAACAGGAGTGATCACTAATGGGACTATCACACTTGATCAAGTTTATCATGTTGATAGACTTGCTCACAATCTCATTAGTGTCTCTCAGATCTGTGATAAGAAGAATTCAGTTCTTTTTACTGATACCGAAGCGTTAGTACTGAAGCCAGGATTCAAAATACCTGAAGAGTAGATTATGATGAGAGCCCCAAGGAAGAATGATTTGTATATGATGGACATGAACATATCAGATTCGTCGATGAGAACAATTTGTCTTTTGTCTAAAGCTTCAGAGTCCGAATCCATCTTATGGCACAGACGAATGGCACACTTGCACCTAAGGAAGATGAATTTTATCACTAATTGGTGTATATTGCCTATCCAAAGGCATATTGCATCAATTTAGTGAACCATATGAGCCACAACAAAATGGGGTGGCAGAACGGAAAAACAGGACTTTGATTGAGGCAGCAAGGACCATGCTTTCGGATTCAATGCTTCGTACCATGTTTTGGGGGGAGGCAGTGAATACCGCGTGCTATATTTTAAACCGAGTCCTTACTGTCAAATCACTAAACAAAATCTGTTATGAAGTTTTGAATAAAAGACCACCCAATTTAACTGGCTTCGAACCGTTTGGGGTACCGTGTACGTTATTGAAAACAAAACATCAACCTAAGTTTGGTGAAAAGGCTGACGAAGGATACTTCCTAGGTTATGTACCTAACTCACCAAACAAAAGGGTTTTTAACAAAATAAACGGTACAGTAGAAATTGTGTTTAGCATTGATGTAACAAGTTATACACATGAACCCCAAACCGGTCCGGAATGGATATTTGATTATGACTCATTGTTTGAATCATTTAACATTCCTTTGAATGGAAATGCAGGTACAATTGAAAATGAATTATCGTCATTAAATCTGAATGACGACGGTCAAGGTTTTCCAAAGACGAGCATTCCATCAACTTCTGAGCCTACAACAACAAAAGATAGATCTCCAACAGATCTACAACAGAGAATGAACCTGAGTTACCTACAAACGAGAATCAGACAAGTACTTCTAACTCCGAGGATAGTGATCATGAGGAAGAGAATGTACCGTCTGAAGTCGTACCCCTGTTAGGTGAAATAGGATCAAAATTAGGAGATAATCTTAGGGTCATTGACATTGAGACATCGAGAATAAACAAGGATCATCCGATTGAGAGCATCATAGGAAATCCAAATACCGATGTGAGAACTAGGAATAGTGTGAATAACAACACAGTGCTGTTGTCGATGATTAATGACTCCGAGGCATATCACACATGTCTTTATTCATGTTTCATCTCGCAAGTAGTGCCGAAGAATGTGCAAATGGCACTGAAAGACAACTCTTGGGTTGAAGCCATGCAAGAAGAACTGTCACAATTCAGAAAGCTTGAAGTGTGGGAGTTAGTGCCGCTACCTCGAGGAAAAGTTGCAATAGGAACCAAATGGGTTTTTAAGTGCAAAAGAGATGATCGGGGTATTGTTATTCGCAACAAGGAAAGACTTGTGGTAAAGGGATTCAACCAAGAAGAGGGAATTGATTACAACGAGGTGTTTGCACCAGTGGCAAGGCTCGAGGCAATACGTTTGTTTCTGGCCATTGCGTCATTCAAAGGATTTAAAGTCTATCAACTTGATGTGAAGAGTGCATCTCTGTACGGAAAGGTGAAGGAACTAGTGTACGTGGAACAACCGCCTGGGTTCACTGATCCAATGTATCCCGACAGAGTGTATCGATTAGATAAGGCTCTGTATGGATTGCATCAGGCACCAAGGGCATGGTATGAGACGTTATCAACTCATCTTTTGGACAACGGGTTTGAAAGAGGGAGAATTGATAGTACATTGTTCGTGAAGAGAAAGGGAGGAGTTTCATCTTGGTACAAGTGTACGTGGATGATATCTTTTTCGGGTCATCAGACGAACAGATATGCAAAGATTTTGAGAAGGTTATGAAGTCTAAGTTTTAGATGAGTGCTATGGGTGAGTTAAACTTCTTTCTGGGTTTGCAAGTTGACTAAAGGAAGGAAGGCATGTTTATCCATCAAACAAATTATGTCTATGATATTCTGGAGCGCTTCGGGATGGAAGGAAAAAAGCTGATAGCTCATTTTTGTACTCCGATTCAAGTGAATCACAATCTCGGACCGGGTACAGAAAGTGATACTGATGTGGATCCGACTCTATATTGGGCCATGATCGGGTCACTCATGTATTTAACTACTTCTAGACCTGACATTATGTTTGTAGTGTGTATTTGTGCTAGGTTTCAAGCTAATCCGAAATAAATGCATATGAAAGCCTTGAAGCGGATTCTGAGATACCTCAAGTCAAAACCGAAGCTGGGACTTTGGTATCACGCTGATGGTGATCTGGAATTGGAAGCATACACGGATTCTTACTATGGTGGTTGCAGCTTGAACTGGAAATCAACAACCGGAGGTTGTCAGTTCCTAGGAAGAAGGCTCGTATCCTGGCAACGCAAGAAACAGACTTCGGTAGCCGTGTCAATGTGTGAGGCCGAATATTTAGCTGCTGGTAGTTGCTGTGCACAGGTTTTGTGGATACAACAACAATTGCGGGATTATGGTTTGACTTACACTATACTCCCATTAGGATAGATAATCAGTCTACAATTGCTATAACTAATAATCCAGTTAAAAACATTAAAACAAAGCACATAGACATAAGACATCATTTTATACGTGATTGTGCTGAAAAGAACTTAATAAAACTGGTAAAAGTGGCAACGAAAGATAATAATGCAGATTTATTCACTAACGCTTTTGATAAGTCACGCTTTGAATTGTTAGTTCAGCTAAATGGTATGCGTAATCCAGAGTAAGTTGACCTTATTATGTTTTATTTCTTTTTATAGTAGGTTAGTAGTATTTCCTTTTATAGTAAGTTAGTAGGTTAGTTTATTAGCTTATCTTAAAAAAATTGAAAAACAAAAGAAAAAAGAGAGAAAATCATAAAAATTTAAAAAAAAAAGAGAATATTGAAAAATGCGTTGAGTCTTAGATACATAGGTTCAAAGTGACAAAAATTAGCACAGTTGAAAGAATCTCTAAGTGTTAAGCTTTCACACATAATGCACCATAAATTCTAAGTGATATACAATTTCTTGTTTGATATGTTGGTAGGCATAATACACAAAGGAAATCCTAACAACTAATAAAATAATCAAGAAAAAGTCATATGTGTAAATAACTTAGATGTATGACCAAATGGTCTTAATTTCTATGTTAGAAACATACAGACAATGATTCTAAATGAGGTATGCAAATTTTCTGGGGGATGTATAACACCATCAAATACATCTAAAAGAAAAGAAAAGAAAATTTTTTGATAAAGAAGATGGGGTCAAAATAAGTCGCTTTGTTGTACGTAAGTACAGACCTGTCACCTCTGTTTTGACTCAAGTTAGCAAGATAAGTCGCTATATTGTACGTAAATATAGACTTGTCACCGCTGTCTTGTTAACTTAAAAGGAACTTTAAGACAAACTAAGACACTCTGTTGTATGTAAATACAGAACTGTGTCCGACGTTTGCCTTTTAAAGAAAATTTGCAATACCGAAAAGTTATAATCATTGTGTGTCTTCCTTGATCATAGAAGTATATCTAAGTATGGGGCACGTAAGGTAGTTTCTTGATAAATAAAAAAGCCAAGGGAATTTCCATAGTGTTAAATTTTTAAAGGGAAAATTATACCAACAATCAACTTGAAATGTCAATCACGACAAACAACCAAAGGAATAAAAAATCCTAAGTGTGAAAGTGAAATACTGAAAGTGCCTTTGACACTGCTATCTGATTGAACCTTCTTTGACTTTCTCCAAAAAATATTCTGTTAGTATAGGTTGTAATTGTGACACCCTTGCAACAATAACCACCATTACAATACACCCAGGAGTAATCCCCAAACAAAATATATTACATAATGATCTGAATACTTAAATTACAGTGCGGAAGCATAAAAGTACATAATAAAATAATACAAATTTATCCAACACCCTACGGTGCTACAAAGGTTCAAATACTAATTCTACATACTCAATAACATTACATCACTCCAAATTTATTACAACAACATTCCATAAATCTGTTACCAAGATAAACAGTAGATATCTTCAATCACTTCAACAGACGACCTAGCTAGAAGGTTCCGCAGCAGATTTCCCTTTTCCTGTAAAAATTCAACAACTGAGGGGTAAGCGAATGCTTAGTGAATACCAATGATTTTACACATTCCAAAAGTCCTTATGATGCCCCCAAGGGTAACCGCGGTAACACATACCGTATACTCCACACGTACTCAAAGTACGCAAACCCGAGCCGCAGCTCTTTTGAGATGACACTCGGCATAAGAAAAACCAACCATCGTAGGCAAACATTACATCGGGGATGACATACTGTCTATCCTGACCGCAGAGGTGTCAAACTCTTGGTCATGTAGCACAGTAACATCAGAGTACAGATGCGACCCGCAGGTCCATCAATAAGATGCACAACAAAGAAACGGACATGCAACAAGTATGAATGTTCATCAACATATACGTAAGTTAGTAGAGTGCCATACGGAAATGAAACAACATGCCTCAGCAGGCAAAGCAAACATAAAGCAGATGCAGACATGTTAAAAAATCAAAGGTACTCACAGTGGGTGCGTTATTAAACTTCAAGTTAATTTTATTTCTCCTCGGGATTTCAACCGGACTCACAAAGTACCCTACTGTGGGTTAAACAACACCACAAGGGACCTGTTACATATCCATAAGGAAAATATATCACATACGTGTTCGAGCATCAATTTGTACAATTATAAGTGTTACAACATTTGGAACTGACATCCGAAACTCACGTGTAAATCTCATCATTTGAGGTGCTATTATTCCCAATTAACCCTCCTTTATATGCCTTTATATAATACCAAAAATATCCCAAAAGTGTGATTATTTATCAATAAATTCGGGTCCTTAATAACCCATCCGAATTACACATGTATAGCATAGAACTCGCCGAGATGGCCAAGGGTACTCGCCAAGTTCAGGTCCGAAGTTCGGACCCTCGGCCAGATTTCGGACCCATCCGAATTACTTAACCCATCCGAGTTCGGTTCTTTTTCAAGTTCGGTTCCATCTAAATTCGGGTCTCATCCGAATTCGGGTCCCAACCGGCTTCGGATCCAATACTTATGAATTTTTTGAAGATTTATTCTACTGTTCATGGGAACTCGACGAGTTCACTTGCAGAAATGCAGGTCGCAGCTACGGGTTTCTAAGTGAAAATTGTCAAAACTCATTTTAACAACATGCAATCCTTACCTTTGATATATTATCATATATTGATTGTTTCTACATCGTTTTCCATATCATTAACATCTAAATTCGTCCAGATTGGACCAAAAATGAGTAAAAACCCCAAGAACTCAAAAACTCTTAAAAGTCAGATTTTTTACCTTTTAGGACGAAGTGAAGCACGATTCTTGTTTCTGGAGCTTCAGTGATGTTCAACTATTGATTTCCAACTTGATTAACACAAATGCAACATCATTTTATCAGATTCAAATTCTGAATTTTTAATATTAAAGTCTCCAAATAAACCCCAAGTTGAGATATGATATTCTTACCTTAATTTCCACTTTGAATCTTGTTAATTTCCAGATATACTCAACGAATTTGCTTCCAATGAGTTGATTTTCAGTAGAAATTTTAGAGTGAGAGTGAGAGAGATTGAGAGCTTTGAAGTTGAAATGAGGAAATGAACATAATAAAAGACCAAGGGTCTATTATTCCATAACTGTCGATTCTTTACACCTTTAGCCCCTCTACTTATCTTGTTTCCTTAAATACTGATTTTATCTTATTTTTATCAATACTAACATTCGTAGATCATAATACTACATAATAATAATTCCAAAATTCTCAAATTTCTTAATTTCTCAAATTAGCAGCCAACTTTTAAATACTCGGATACATAATCATTTTCATAGTCCAACTAAATTATACAAATTTCCATATATCCTACTAATTAATCTAAATTACAATAATTAGATCTAAGGATGTTACAGCATGGGCTCCACCACGCTCAAACTTCGTCCTCGAAGTTACTTGGATCCAAACAGTTGCAGATACTTTTTCATCATTTTCCGCCTTGCTTTCCCACGTATGATTAACACCTTTGTGATGCTTCCAACGCACAAACACCATTTCAATCTCTTTACTCCTTAGCTTCTTTACTTTAGTATCCAACAAACACTCCGGCTCTTCAACATATCAGAGCTTTTCATCGATTTGCAGCTCAGTGTGATCTGCCCAATCCGCATTTCCGGTAGTGAATGACTTCCTGAGATTCCCCACATGAAACACCGGATGTATGCCCGACATCTCTTCAGGCAAATCCAAACGGTACGACTGATTTCCCACATTCTCTATTATCCTGAATGGTCCGACAAATCTTGGAGCTAACTTTCCTCTCTTTACAAAACGTGTAACACCTCTCATAGGTGATACTTTCAAATAAACCCAATCATTCACCTCAAAGTTGATTGGTTTGTGCCTTCTATCGTAATAACTTTTCTGACGATCCTGGGCCGCTTTCATGTTCTGTCGCACTAATCGTATCTTCTCATTTGTCTCCTGTAACAATGACGGCCCAGCAATCAGCGTTTCTCCAGTTTCTCTCCAATATGTAGGAGTCCTACATCTTCTCCAATATAAAGCCTCAAATGGCGCTTTCTTTATTGTCGCGTGATAACTGTTATTATACAAAAACTCTATCAATGGAAAATGGTCGTCCCAATTGCCATCGAGATCCAATACACATGATCTCATCATATCCTCCAAGGTAAGGATGGTCCGTTCACTCTGACCATCAGTTTGCGGACGATAAGTCGTGCTCATCACAATCCTCGTTCCCAACCCTTCTTACAATGCCGACCCGAAGTTGGAGGTGAAGCGGCTATCACGATCAGATACTATAGACTTAGGAACTCCATGTCTCGTGATAATCTCATCTACGTAGATCTGAGCCAACTTTTCCAAAGAATAGCTTTCTCCAATCGGTATAAAGTGTGCTGACTTGGTCAATCTATCAACTATTACCCAAACAGCATCGTGTTGACGTCTAGTCTTTGGCAGTTTCGTAACGAAGTCCATAGTGATGTGTTCCCACTTCCATTCCAGAATGGAAAGTGGTTGCAAACTGTCGTAGGGTTGCTGATGTTCGGCTTTCACAAGCCGACATGTCCTACATCGCTCTACGTATTGACCAATATCCTTCTTTAATCCCGGCTACCAAAAGTCTGATTTCAGCTCGTTGTACATCTTTGTGCTCCCGGGATGTACAGAAAACTTGGATTGATGTGCTTCTTCGATGATCACCTTTCTCATACCACCAAACTTCGGCACCCCGATCCTTCCATATACACCTTTCAATCCAGACTTACTCGTTCCCATATTCTTAATCTGTATTATTATATCCTCAGCATTAACATTCTCTTCCTTTAAAGCTTCTATTTGTGCAGCTTTTACGTCATCAATGATTGTGGAAGTTAACATAGTAGACGTCATCATGTAGCAGCAGTCCTTAGAGTAGGCCTTACGACTTAGTGCATCGGCTACTACATTAGCCTTTCCGGGGTGATAAAGGATTTCACAGTCATAATCCTTTATAAGTTCCATCGAACGTCTTTGTCTCATGTTAAGCCCTTTCTGACTGAAGATATACTTTAAGCTCTTATGGTCCGTATATAATTGACACTTAGTTCCATACAGATAGTGCCTCCACAATTTCAATGCAAAAGTGACAGCTGTCAACTCAAGATCATGAGTTGAATAATCCTTCTCGTGCTGCTTAAGCTGTCTCGAGGCATACGCTATAACCTTTCCACGCTGCATCAGTATAGCACCTAACCTCAGCCTTGAAGCATCTGTGTACACCACAAAATCGTCATTGCCCTCCGGTAAAGCAAGTATCAGCACTTCACTTAATGTCTTCTACAAGATCTCGAAAGCCTCTTGCTGTACAGTTTCCCAGACAAACGGTGCATTCTTCTTCGTTAATGCAGTCAAAGGAACTGCAATCTTAGAAAAATCCTTAATAAACCTCCTATAGTAGCCCGCCAACCCAAGAAAACTTCTTACTTCTGTAGCTGAACGAGGCGGTTCCTAGTTTCTTATGGCTTCAACTTTAGCTGGATCTACTGAAATCCCAGCTCCCGAAATAACATGTCCAAGAAAGTGAATTTGTTGCAGCCAAAACTCACACTTTGAGAATTTGGCATACAACTTCTCTTTTCTCAACAGTTCCAATAACTCCTTTAGATGAACAGCATGCTCGGCTTCAGACTTGGAATACACCAGGATATCATCAATAAATAAAATCACCGACTTATCTAACATTGGTCTACATACCCTATTCATCAGATCCATGAATACAGCCGGGGCATTGGTTAACCCGAAAGGCATAACCAAGAACTCGTCATGCCCATAACGTGTCCTGAAAGCTGTCTTAGGCACATATTCCTCTCGAACTTTCAGATGATGGTATCCCGACCTCAAGTCAATTTTAGAGAACACACTTGCCCCATGTAGCTGATCAAACAAGTCTGTAGGTCCCGAGAGGTTCCCAAAGTATATAGCTTTAAGCTGTAGAGGGGGGTGAATACAACTATTTAAAAACTACACACTATTTTCTCAATGTTTGTATGTATTATCAACAAGTTGTTAATTACAAACAAGCTTGAATGCGGAAAGGTTCAAGCTGAGATGACAGATACAACAGTATGTTCACTAGTCTAAGACAGACTCAAACTAGTTTACAATGAATATACTCACTAAGAAGCACTCACTGTGTTTACAAGACTCAGAGGGACAGCTTATGTAGAGCAGCTTAGACACAAAGAAACTGTATTACACAAGCAGGCTTGCATGCATGAAAAACACACTTGCACGTTCACTCTTGGCTTCAGCACTTAGCTTTTTGGCTTAATCTTTCTGACCTTAGAAGCTTCCTTTTATACTCACTCAGAGGATCTAAGAGAAGTTTCTTCATTGGACGGAATGAAAAAGGAGAAGTCTTGTTGAAAAGACAACATAACCTTTTCTGCACTTTCTGAAAAGCAGACTTGTCTTCTTGTGTGCAGAACTTTTTGTCTTTTCACTTTGTCTACTGTTGCATTGCCTTTAACTAAATAAGGAATGTCAACTTTGCGTCTTTCTTCTTTGTAAAGGCCTATTTTGATATAAGAAAAAGGTCTGTCACCCTTTTTCAAATAACCTTTTGTCTTCATGTAACAGAACATCTTGGGCAGGCTGAGCAGTTCTGATTTCCACTTTGTCTTCGACTTTGTAAACTGATCTTGTAGCCAAAAACAATACATGAGGACTTGGAAACAAATTCCATAAAGTGTTTAGCCTGTTCACAAAGAACAGGTTCTGTTCACAAAGAACAGAACACTTGTAAACTGCCCAAGCTGCTCACCAGTGTAGAGCAGCGTAGACAGTTTATGGCCAGCCTGTTCAGTAGACTGAACAGCTTGGGCAAAACTGTCTTTGTTGCAACACATGCAACACATAGAGCAACTTTAGGCTGATATTGCAAATCTTTTTCAGGTTTCAATAAGGCATATAACAGGCCTTAAATTCAACCTTCAAAAGCATCTACAGGTTTGATTAATAATCTCCCCCTCAGATGCAGAGCAGGTTTGACTGAGGCCTTTTTGTGCCTAACAATCTCCCCCTATTTGCAATAACCAGTCTAAGCTGGCCTTATCAAAAGTCACTATATATTTTTACAGTACATTTGTTGAAATAAAATTACAACATCAACATAAAGTAAAAGATCAGTTTATATATACACTGATTTTTTATTACATTAGAACAACACATGTTCTTACCAAAGTACAACTGATGTACTGATGTATATTACAACTAATGTAACTTAGAAAATTACAAAAAATGTAAATAAAGTACAACTAATGTACATTGGACTGTTTTTGTTGGGAGCAGAAAATGGTAAGCCTGTCCAACTGATGGACAGCTTCCATTCTTCACCTACCCAGATGGTAGATGGACTTCATCACAATGGAGGGGGACCTTGAAACATCTTTTCAAGTTCCTCTCTAGTATCCTCAAGTTCTTGAACTTCACTTCTTATTATCATGAACTTGGGATCTTCAAGTTCACCTCTCTCAAAGAAGCCTCTGAGCTGATCCCAGACGGCTGCTCTCCACTTACTAGACTGCCTGAATGAAACTGCAAGTCTGAAGGCCACAAGTTGTCTCAGATCCACTTTGTATAGATCTGAAGCTCTTTCAAAGCATTTCTTCTGAGTTATGGGATCTACAAAAAATTCCCCCAGCTCAGGCTCTTCAATAATCTTGCCATCTTCAAACTCTATTCCACTAGGCAGGCTGTGATCAACTCCCTTCATTTCAATGGCATAATCGCCTTGTTCAATCAGTGCAAGGAGTAGTTCCATTTCAGTGTCCTTCCTTGTCCTCCTGGCCTTAATTTTTGGATGTGTCACAAAGACACCTTCACTAACTTCTTTGGAGATCAGGCCAAGGTTCTCTACTCTCTCCATTAGTTTCTTGACATATGCCCTGATTGTCTTAGCCGTTTCTGACTTTGACTCACTCAGAGCAACTGCCAGCTCAATCCATTCTCTGTACCCCATCTGTGCTACGTCAGTGTAGTCATATGTTTCTAATTCTGGGCCTGCTGCACCCATCCTTGTTATTTTCAACTTCCACTGACTGCCTTTTCTTGATATAGGGACAGCTTTGACAATTGCTTCCTTGGCAAGCCTTCTTTCAGCAACATCTTGAAATTTTTTCTTTGCCAGGTTGTCAAAATGGAACTGAGCTCTTGCATGAGGCACTGTAGGCTTGGTCACTGAGACCATAGTACCTTTTTCTTTTTCTGCTTTCTTCTCCCCTGCTGATCCCTTAGCAGCTTCCAATATTTTCTTTTGCACTTCCAGAGTAGACATTTTAACTTTCTTTGCTTCTTGAAGTGCAAATGATTTGGCAGCTTTGGCAGATTCTTCTTCTTTTCTAAGAACTTCTAGGGCTTGAAGCTGTTCTTCTCTAAACTCAAAATATTTGTGCATAGGAAGACCCATTTCTTTGGCCCTGGCTTTGTGAAATTTGATTTCTGCGTCTTTCTGCTGTTGAGGATCAGTTGCTGCTATTTCTTTACCCTTAGCTGCTGTAGTGACAGCAGCTTCAGGACTTTCCTCCTCCTCTTCTTCTTCTTCTAAGATCAAATGCCTCCTTCTGCTGCTTCGCCTGCCCTCAGGAATAGATTCCTCCCCCTTAGATTGAGCAGGGATTGGAGATTCAACCTGAGTAGTCTGAGCAGCATGGGAGGCACCCTCCAGTGTACCTGTTGAAGCTCCTGCTTGTTGACCAGTTTGTGCTGTAGGCACTGGTTTCTCCTTAGGAGAAGAAGTTTTCTCCCCCTTAGACTTAGTCTTAGAGGCAGACGACTTCTCCCTCTTTGAAGGAGATGGACCAGCACCTTCAACACCCGGTCTGCCTGAAGACACAAAGTCATCAGGCTTGCCAGCAGTTTTGGCAGCAGGCCTGGGGCCAACAAGGCTATTCACTAAGAATGCCAAGTTGTCCTTCACCTCTGCAAGCTGGGTAAGACATGACTGAAGAGAAAAGGATTGTGTATCAGCAAGGGAGGTCAGCTTAACAATGTTTTCCCTATCAGACTCGGTGAACAGCAAACTTTGGAGCAGTGCAAGATGTAATTTGAGAGAATCTTGCTCATCAGCAAAGTTTGATGACACAGAATTGGAAAGGGAGCTAATGAGGGTGTTCAAGCTGGCCAAAGTAATAGGAAGAGTAGTGTTGCAAGAAGTGAGGAGAGATGACAGCTGTTGAGAAATAGCTGTCATTGAGGACACAGAGTCCTGTTGTAGTGAAAGAATTGAGGATAGGGAGGTGGACACATTTTGCAGCTATGCAGTGAGTGGTAACAGCTGTGGAGAATTATCTGTTTGTGGAGTGGTAGGGAAGGAGTCTTTGAACGAATCCAAGAACCCCTTAAGCTGTTCAGACACAAAGTCTGAAATAAGAGATGGTAGAGAAGTCATAGAGGTTTCTAAAGAACCAACTTTGTTGGTCAGCAGTGAAAGCTGATCCTTCAAAGGCAGGTCTTTAGGAGATGGAGTTGTATGGGTTGACTGTTTAGAGTGGGTTGATGGAGAAGATGATGAGGAGGCTGGTGTATAAGGATGTGATGGAGAGGGAAGAGGAACATTGGATAGAAGCTCCATAGCCTGGGCAAAAGTAATGTGGCCCAGCTTGGAGGGGTCAAAGGGTCCCTCAGCAGCGGCTGTAGCTGCATCATCAGGAGAAGGGGTTGATGTTGGGGGCCTTTCAGATTCTGCTTGTGTGGCAACATCCTCATGAAGGCCAGTGGGGGTTCCCTCTGCAGTGCCTTGGTGTAAAAGCACCTCATCATTGGGAGATGGGATATGCATTTCAACATCAGCAGTGGTGAAACCTGCTGATGGAGTTTGCATGGAGGGAGCAGCCTCACCAGAGGGATGGTATGATCCCTGAGGTTCATCAGCTTGGGTTGTTGGTCCCTCAGCAGCTGTTTGGTGTAGAACAGTTGTATCATGGGGAGCAGAAGTTTGAGGCTGATCTGCTGATTGGTCTATACCAGCAGCGTGGGCGCCTCGTGCAGACTCAGGGTGTAAAGAGATTTGAGTGGGGGACAGTGTGGACTCAGTATGGAGTGGAGAGGGCTCCTGTCTTTCAATATTCTCAGCCTGTTGGGAGGTTGAAATAGTTGAGGTGGTGATCTCCTTTTGTACAACTGGTTCCTGTTGGGAGGAACCAGAGGGTCTAGGCTGACTCTGGGTAGACTCAGGATGGAGTGAAGCATGCTCCAATTGGGCTGAACCTTCTCCCAATATAGGAGAGGCAGCAGGGGTTGCTTCTCTTACAACTGAACCCTGTTGGGAGGGAACAGAGGAGGTGGTTGTTTTGGCTGGTTTCTTTTTGGAGATGGATTTTCGTTGGTAGTGAAAGGATGAAGTGGGTGATTGTGGAGAGGAGATGAGGGGTTCAGACTGGACAGGTTTTGAGACTGGGTCAGAAACAGGTGGGTTGGCCTGTTCCATAGTCTCAGGTGCCACAGAGGCACCAGCCACAGAGGCTTGAGGTTCAACGAATGAACCAGGGTGAGGAGCCTGCTCCCCCTCAGCCACAGAGGCTAAGGGTTCAGATTCAGACTGAGCTGTTTTGGCCTTCTTTTGCACAGGCCCAGCTTCAGTGGTTGCCAGGGTGCTCTTAACAAGTTTGGACCTGGCTTTGGATTTTCTCATGGGAGCAGCAGCTTCTGGATCCACCCTCACAGCAGAGGGTCTCCTTCCACCAATCCTAACAACCTCCTCATTGGTGTGGACAGAGGAGGCTCATTTGGGAGTACAGGTGTATAGAAAACTCAATTCCCTATGACAGGGAATGCAGCAGTCTTAAGTAAAGGCTGAGAGTTGTATAGATGCTCACCACAGTGATGCTTGAAGATGAGGCTCAGAAATCTGGGGTATCGAACATCAGCTGGACGAGTTTCATGCTGCACCAGATTCCTTAGATTCAGGAAAATCCATTTTGCCATGTCGATTGTAGTCCCATCCACCAGCTGTAGAACAATGGGGACTTCATCACGGATGAGTTGGTCAAAAAAACCAACTTTGCTACTGAAGCTCATCATTATCGAAGCAAATAAGAAGCTGTAAGTGGGGAACAACTCCTTCCTGAATAAAGTAGCTCCAATTTTGGGTTCTGCTACACCACAGAAGCGTAGCAGATTGCCCATTTGTTCACCTCAGCTTGAGGCATGTCATAAGTGTCAGCAGTTGGTAGATGAAGCACCTCCCTGAGAAGATTAGTACTAATCTCCATGGTCTGAGTCCCATTGAGAATAGTACCCTTGATGATTTTGGTGTTGGGGTTGTAGGCACAGGTGTACCAGAACTCGTACACCATCTCCTGGTACAGGACACCAGGGGTTGCAGTCATTGCATAGTTCAACGGATGAACTCTTAAGAACTCCACCATTTCTTCATACCCTTTTCCCACATAGTTCTTGGGTATGGTCAGATTTGCAATGTAGTTGGTGGGTTTGATGGTCAGCATTGTGGTGACTGATGATTGTTTGACAACATCATCACCAACGAACACTGGAAGAAGGGGATTAGGTCTGTGAGCCATTTGGGAAGTTTTGAGGTTTGGAGAAGCAAAAGACACTTAGTGATTTTTAGGGTTCTTGAGGATTCCTGGAAATGATGAGGAAGACGAAGATGAAACAGTAGGAGGTATTTATAGGATTTGAATGTGAGTGGGTATGAGAGAGAAACATTTGGGCGGTTGATTTGAAAAAGCCGTTAACGGAAAACGGAACGGTTGTCCATGTCAGACCGTTTGTCAGACCACTTGAGCCCTTTTTAATCACTAACACACGTAACCCACATTATCCGCAGTAATTAAGTTAAATAAAAACATAAATTAAGTAACTTAATTGTGAAGAAAGGTAATTAAAACTGTTGGTCTAAGCTGTTGGTCAAACCTGTGATGAGCAGAGTCATCACAAGCTGTGCATTCTTCAAGCTGTTCCCTCAGCCTGTTCAACTATGTAGGAACAGGTTGTGTTCAATAGCTGAGCAGGTTACAAGACAGTGTCTTGTAAATCAGTGTGAGATAATGAGCAGAATGATGAATGGACCATCAGACCAGGCTGGACGAGTAAACTGTCTTTGTTCAGCCTATTGTATGTTCAAGCTGTTCAAGGATTTCAGAAAAATGGCTAAGTACAGAACATGCAGAGCCTGTTCTGAGAAACTTGATCAGTGTGAGACATACAAAGTTTTAGACCTTTGAGGAAACTTAGTCACTTTCGTTTAACATGCCCAGCTTGCTGACAAGGTAATTAAACCTTGTTTCATCCAGAGGTTTGGTGAAAATGTCTGCAAGCTGTTCATTTGTGGAAATAAAACTTACCTCCACATTACCTTTCTGAATGTGATCCCTGATGAAGTGATGTATGACTTCAATATGCTTTGTTCTTGAATGAAATAATGGATTGTTGGAAATGGCTATGGCACTTGTGTTATCACATAGAATAGGAATTTTCCTATACACAAGCCCATAATCTTCAAGCTGATGCTGCATCCACAGAATCTGCCCACAGCAGCTTCCAGCAGCAATGTATTCATCTTCAGCAGTAGAAGTAGACACTGAGTTCTGCTTCTTGCTACAGCAACTGATCAACTTACCACCAAGGAGTTGACATCCACCTGTTGTGCTTTTCCTATCTAGCCTGCAGCCTGCAAAATCAGAATCTGAATAACCTGTTAGTTCAAGACTTGAGTCTTTGGGATACCAAAGACCCACACCTGGTGTACCCTTTAAGTATCTGAAGATTCTTTTAACAGCAGCTAGATGATATTTCTTTGGATCAGCTTGGAACCTAGCACACAGACAGGTAGCAAACATAATATCAGGTCTACTAGCAGTTAAGTATAGCAAGCTCCCAATCATGCCTCTATAAGCTGTTACTGAAACAGCTTTGCCACTGGCATCAGCATCCAATTTTACATTGGTTGCCATTGGGGTTTTAATAGGAGAACTTTGATCAAATTTGAACTTTTTCAAAAGATCTAAAGTGTACTTTCTTTGATTTTTAAAAATTCTAGTTGAGGTTTGTTTAACCTGTAATCCTAAAAAGAAAGTTAGTTCTCCCATCATACTCATTTCATACTTGGATTTCATGAGTAATGAAAAATTCTTGCACAATTGCTCATTAGTAGAACCAAATATTATGTCATCCACATAAATTTGAACAAGCATAATATCAGACTTCACCTTCTTTATGAACAGTGTGGTATCCACTTTACCTCTAGAATACCCATTGCTTATAAGGAAATCAGTAAGAGTGTCATACCAGGCTCTAGGGGCTTGTTTGAGACCATAGAGAGCTTTGTCCAACTTATAGACAAAACCTGGATGTTGTTCATTTTCAAAACCTGGAGGCTGCTTGACATAAACTTCTTCTTGCAGCTTCCCATTCAAAAATGCACTCTTCACATCCATTTGAAATACCTTAATGCTTTTATGAGCAGCGTAGGCTAGATACAAACGAATTGCTTCTAGCCTGGCCATAGGAGCAAATGTTTCATCATAATCAATTCCTTCCTCCTGTCTGTAGCCCTGAGCAACCAGTCTAGCCTTATTTCTAATGACATGACCTTGCTCATCCATTTTATTCCTGAAAACCCATTTAGTGCCAATTATAGTTTTACCTTTAGGAGCAAGGACCAGCTTCCATACCTTGTTTCTCTCAAACTGATTGAGCTCTTCTTGCATGGCAGTGATCCAATTGGCATCTTTTAGTGCTTCATCCACCTTCTTTGGCTCCATCAATGAAACAGAACTAGAGAACAAACAAAAGTTCCATAAGCTGTAACACCGTGTTTGTACCCCTTTGTTGATGTCACCAATTATTTGATCATTGGGGTGACACCTGATCCACTTAGGATCATTTTTCAATGATGATTCACCTGAGTTGTTAACATCTTCAGCAGGTCCTGTTGAACAGTTCTCAAGATTTTCAGACACACTGTTGTCTTGAGCCTGTTCACTTGTTGAACATGTCTGACCACTGTTGAACATATCAGCAGTAGAACTAGGAAAATCAGCATTGATAGGTTCAGGACATGCAGTTGTAATTAAGTCACTACACTTATTCACACATGGTGTATTGACATAATCATCATCATGCCCATCATGATTAACAGGTTCCACACTGGGTGTAGTGGAAGCTTTTGAGTCCTCTTCACTGTTTGAATGCATCAGATCATCAAAGTTTAATTCTCCTAAAACTGATTCAGGAACAGCTTTGGTGGAAGCATTCTTGGACTCTTCAAAGGTGACATTGATAAATTCATCTATCACCTTTCTTTTGTTGTTGTACACTCTGTAGGCTTTGGAGATAGCAGAGTAGCCAACAAACACACCTTCATCAGCTTTTGGTTCAAACTTTGACAGTTGATCCCTTTGATTCAGAATGAAACAGGGACACCCAAACACATGGAAGTAACTGACATTTGGCTTCCTCCATTTGAGCAGCTCATAGGGAGTCTTGTTGAACCTTTTCACCACTAGGGATTTGTTTTGGGTGAAGCAGGCAGTGTTAACAGCTTCAGCCCAGAATGATGAAGGTAAACCTGATGCACAGAGCATGGTTCTAGCAGCTTCAATGAGAGTTCGGTTTCTCCTTTCAGCAACTCCATTTTGTTGTGGAGTTCTTACAGCTGAAAAGTTTTGAGTGATTCCTTTCTCTTCACAGAAGTCTTCAAGAGTACTGTTTCTGAATTCAGTACCATGATCACTTCTAAGCTGCTTCACTTGGGCAGAGTTTAGCATTTCCATCTTTTTCACAAATCCAATAATTTCTCTAGCAGCCTCTCCTTTGCTCTTCAGAAAGATCACCCATGTGTACCTGGAGAACTCATCAACCATTACTAGAGTGTATCTTCTTCCTCCTAGACTTGGGACATTTACAGGTCCAAACAAGTCCATGTGGATTAAGAAAAGTGGAGTATCAATTGAGAAATTATGTTTGGATTTAAAAGATGATTTTCTCTGCTTGCCTTTCTCACAAGCTGTGCAGAGTTTATCTTTAACAAAGGTCATAGAAGGCAAACCTGTCACCAACTCTTTCTTACAGAGTTTATTGATGTTCTTGAAGTTCAGATGTGACAGTCTTTTGTGCCATAACCAGTTTAAGTCTGCATTTGTTCTTGTGAGAAAGCAGGTTTCAGTTGTGGGATCAGCAGATTGCATGTCCATAACATATACACCTTTCTTTCGTTGAGCACAAAGCACAACTTTGCCTTGGGAATCCAATATGTAACCCAGGTGCTCATCAAAATTAACCTTGTAGGCAGCATCACACAGTTGGCTTGTGCTAACCAGGTTATGTTTTAGCCCAACCACATAGGCTACTCTTTTGAACACTGCAGCACCAGCTTTAAGGGTTCCATATCCCTCAGTAGATCCTTGTACATTGTCACCAAATGTGACTTTTGGCCCTTTTTCAGGCCTGAGATCACTCAGCAATTCTTTACAACCTGTCATGTGCCCTGAGCAGCCACTGTCCAAGTACCAAACCTGGGAAGGTTGTTTTTCCTGCAGAGTGATAAGAGAAATATTAGTCATTTTTAGGGGAACTCATCACAGAGATGAGTTCTCCTACTTCATCAACATATGTTGATGGACTTATAATATCCACACTAATATTCCCTATTTGAATGGTATCAGTTTGGATACCACTCTCATTGACTGAGATGTTTCCAACACTGCTTATGTTAGCTGTGAGGGAACCATCAGAGTCAGCAGGCCTCATGTCCTCAGTTTCAGGACAATCTTTGGCCAGATGTGTCTTCTTCCCACATTTATAACATTTTCTCTTTTTAGGATTTTTGGAAGAAGAACTTTCAGAAACACATTCTGAGTTATTTTTGTTGATTCTGTTAGCAGGTTTAGCAAACTTATTACTATTTGATGAATCAACAACTTGAGTGGAGGGTTCAATAGCCACAACTTTGTCTGTCTCTTCTTTCCTCTTTTTAGGAGGACAGATGTCAAAGATAGAAAGCTTAATTGGCTTTTGAACTTCCACAGGTTTGGGAAACTTATTCCCAAGATTCTCAGGCTGAGCAATGGCTTTGCCTTTGCCCCTACTGAGATGTGATTTATGCTGCCTATCAGCATAATCATTACTTCTGGTTTTGAAAAACTTATTCTCATTTAAAACCAGTTTACCACTATGATTAGAAAACTTATTAGAAATCACAGCAGGTTTGCTTTCAACATGAGACTTGCCCTTGTTGAAATGCTTACCTTTTGAAAACTTATTTTCAAAGTGTTTTAGCATCAAAGGATTAACTGCTTTTTCCATCAGCTTTGGACTCAGAACCTGTTTTTGTTAACAGGTTTAGCATCCACAACTTCAGTTTGAACATGTTTTCCTTTCTTTTGCTTGTGTGAGCTAGCAGAGCACTTAGCAGGCTGACTTGGAGAACAAACTCCAACATCAGCTTTTGAGCTGAGTTCACACAAGCTGTCAGTATTTTGAGGCCTGACAAACCTGTTTGTTGAGATTAGTTTACCATTCACATTTTGAATGAATGTATTTGGAAGTTCACCAAGAGTGGATAAATCTTCTTTCAGATTACTTATCTCAACAATGGAAGCTGCTGTGTCAAGATCCCCTCCAAGATAGGCTTGGATTTGTGCAGGAATCTGTTGACTTATACAATGGCTGACTTTTTGTGCAGATTGGCACCAAGAGTCAACTATCTTTTGAAGCTTAGCATGCTTTATATCTGTTTCTCTCTTTTCTTCCAGTAAAATAGAGTTGATGTGTTTTAACTCATCAAGCTCAGTTTCCAACTTATGGAAACTGTCCAGTTTACTGGATTTAGTTTTAAGATCAGCTTTAAGCTTAGAAATTTCAGATAGTAAAGCATCATGCTTCTCAACAGCAGCTTTGAGATCAACAAGCATATATTCAAACATTTTGACTTTTTCTTCAGAACTGTAAGCCATAAAATTTTGTACCTTATACATCATAGTAGGATTCCAGTTCTCTAAGCTGCTGAAGGCTTCAGCTTCAGCCATATCTTGTTTGAAGCTGCTTGTTGATGGGACATCAGTGTTGGCCATCAGACATTGATTATCTTCTTCATCAGATGATGAATCAGATTCCTCCCAGTCACATGTCTCTGCCATAAGTCCCTTTTGGCGATTGGAAGACACTGAGTTTTCCAATTTCCTCAGCTTAGCCATGGCCATAAGGTACTTAACCCTATAGCCATCATCCTTGTTAGTCTTGTTGGGTTTGGATGACTGACCAACAGCTTTTGACACACAGTCAGCAGCTATGTGACCAGTTTTGCCACATTTGAAGCACTCAGCTTTGGATTTGTCAAATGCCTTCTTTTTCCCAGCACCTGAGCTTCCTTGTAGCATGTTTCTTCCAAACCTTTTCTTGTTGAACCTTTTGACAAGCATGGCTATCATTTGCTCATCATCTTGTTCAGCAAGATCTGCAGCATCTTCTTCGTCTGACACCTCCTCCTTTTCTCATCATCCTGTTGATCAGGTTGAATGAACACATCACTCACCTGATTTACAGGCTGTCTCACATTAGCCACACAAGGCTGCACCTCTTTTGGACATTTCCAAGGCATTCTCTTTTGTTGTCTTGACTGTTCATCATTCAGTAAGGATCCATAACAATTGACCAGATCCATACTTCTGATAGTACCTGAGTTCCTATGATTGTTGAAAAGTAGTTCCACTCTTCTAGTAAATGTCCAGAAATTTATTCACCAGGGTAAGACTGTCCTTGGGATCCCAACAGCTTTGAGATCATTCACTAGAGCAGTAAACCTGGTGTAGGTTTCATGAGAGTCTCCTTTGGTTTAGCAAAGAAGCAGTTCATACTGTCTAACAAGATGTTGTCCTTTGTCCAGTGTGATTGTGGGTCCATCATAGACGGTACACAAAGTATCCCACATCTCCTTTGCTGTCTTCATTTTCTCAACCTGCTTGAACACATCATCAGGGAGGAAAAGACCAGGTGTTTCTGGCCTTTGCATCCAGAGCCACCAATCTCTTGTCTCATCAGACCATTGAGCTTTTGCTTTCTCAAAGGTCCTGATTTCAGGAGCAGCTCCTTCAACCGCTGGAGTTATGGTAGTACAGAGGTTGGCACATAGGGACCCTCCATCACTATCTCTGGCAGTTGTACATCCAGATTCTCTAAATAGAGCATCATTCTGACTCCAACCAGAGAAGTTTTGATGATTAAATTTTGGAGGTTTGCCCATAGAACCATTGTCATAGTAAGAAGAATTTGCAGCACTGTTGTCCTGAGAAACTTGGGAGAATGAGAGATCTAGAATGACACACACCTAAACTGCTCTGATACCAGTTGTAGGTCCCGAGAGGTTCCCAAAGTATATAGTTATAAGCTGTAGAGGGGGGTGAATACAGCAAATTAAAAACTACACACTCTTTCTCAATGTTTTGTATGTATTATCAACAATTTGTTAATTACAAACAAGCTTGAATGCGGAATCGTTCAAGCTGAGATGACAGATACAACAGTATGCTCACTAGTCTAAGACAAACTCAAACTAGCATACACATGAATACACTCACTAAGAAGCACTCACTGTGTTTCAAGACTTAAGGGAACAGCTTATGTAAAACAGCTTAGACACACAGATGCTGGTTTACAAGAAGACTTGCATGCATGAAAATCACACTTGCACGTTCACTCTTGGTTTCAGCACTTAGCTTTCTTCACACTTCTTTCTCGACCTTAAGCTTCCTTTATACTCACTTAGAGGATCTAGAGAAACACTTCATTGGACGGAATGAAAAGGAGAAGTCTTGTTGAAAAGACAACATAACCTTTTCTGCACTTTTCTGAAAAGCAGACTTGTCTTCACATGTGCAAACTGTTTTTTACTTTTACTTTGTCTACTGTTGCATTGCCTTTAACCATATTAGGAATGTCAACTTTGCGTCTTTCTTCCTTGTAAAGGCCTATTTTGATATAAGAAAAAGGTCTGTCACCCTTTTTCAAATAACCTTTCGTCTTCATGTTACAGAACAGCGTGGGCAGGCTGAGCAGTTCTGTTTTCCACTTTGTCTTCGACTTTGTAAACTGATCTTGTAGTCAAAAAACAATACATGATGACTTGGAAACATATTCCATAAAGTGTTTAGCCTGTTCACAAAGAACAGGTTCTGTTCACAAAGAACAGAACACTTTAAAGTTGCCCAAGCTGCTCAACAGTGTAGAGCAGCGTAGACAGTTTATGTCCAGCCTGTTCAGCAGACGAGCAGCTTGGACAAACTGTCTTAGTTGCAACACATGCAACATATAGAACAGCTTTAGACTGATATTGCAAATCATTTTCAGGTTTCAATAAGGCATATAACAGGCCTTAAATTCAACCTTCAAATGCATCAACAGGTTTGATTATAAATCTCCCCCTCAGATGTAGAACAGGTTTGACTGAGGCCTTTTTGTGCCTAACATACACTTTTACAAATAGCCATTCCCAATGCTTATCAACATGAGTTCAAAAAGTTTTATACTGCTCATTCTCTTTGGAATGCTTTAGAGAAAAGATTTGCTGGTAATGCCAGTACCAAGAGAAATCAAAAGGATCTTTTGAAACAGCAGTATGAGAACTTTTCTGGTGGCAAGAATGAAAACCTTACTCAAATCTTTGACAGGTTCAACAAACTGATAAGTGAATTAGAAAGTGCAAAAGTCAGCCTGGATCAAGATGAAGTCAACAGAAAGTTTCTCAGATCTCTTGGAGAAGAATGGACAGTTTATGCTGCCCAATGGAGAGCAAAAGACACTCTTGATGAAATAGAACTGGATGATCTGTACAACAGTCTGAGAGTGTTTGAGACTGAAATTGATACTAAAAAGAAATCTTTTTCTTATAATCATAATACTGCCCTTCTGTCTTCTGAAAAATCTAATAATAGTGATTCCTTTTCAGGTGGTGATAGCAACTCTGCTGAAGCTCATTATGAGGCTTTTACTGCCAGTGATGGATTGTTTGCTCTAAATGCTGATGATTTAGAACAGATTCATCCAGATGATCTTGAAGAGATGGATTTAAAGTGGTAACATGCAATGCTGACCATGAGGGCCAAAAGGTTTCTTAAAAGGACTGGAAGGACCAACTTTCAAGCCAGATCAGAAGGAAAACCAGCTTTTGATAAGTCAAACGTTGAGTGCTACAAGTGTCATAAGCTTGGTCACTTTGCCAGGAAATGTAGATCTCAAGGACAACAGTCATCAAGGACTCCACAGCCCAATCAAACATCATCATCAACAGCTCTTGTCTCCCAAGAAGACAATGTGTTTGATTGGAGTGATCAGACAGAGGAAGAATTTCAGAATCAAGCTCTGATGACAGAAACATCAACTGTCTCTTCCACTGAACTACCAGCTGAGGTAAATTCTAAACTCTGCTCTCAATCATGCAAGAATATGGTTAAAAAGTACAGAGATCATAATGAGAGCATGTGCAAAACTCTAGCTAAGATGGAAGAAAGGAGATATGAATACATGCAAGCCATAGAAGATCTTGAAAAACAGATCAATGACTATAAGCACAATGAGATTCAAATGGGACATGATAGAACATATCATGAGTGGGAGAAAAAGGAACTAAATAAGAAAATAGAATCCCTGAATAAAAAGGTAGAAGAGACTGAACAGAAGGTGTTAGAGGCTAATAAGAAACTAGAATCTGTTAACATAGATCTAGGTAACTTCAAGTTGGCAAATCAAAAGCTGGAACACCTAATGGAAGTCCAATTTAAAGATATGGTAAAATCTCAGGTTAATCCCAAAGAAGGCATAGGATACAGGGCTACTCCACCTCCATACAACAATAAGTACATTCATCCAATGAGTGAAGTTGCTGATAGACTTGTCAATGAACCATTAGATGAGTCTATGACTACTGTAGACCCTATCCTTGATACCAGCCCTGAATCTAAAGAAGATCAGATTCACAACACAGAGTGTGAGTGTACAACAGCTGAGAAGCCACATAAAACAATGAGTGCACCCATAGAGGTCCAAGCCCCCAATAAGAAAGGAAAAGAGAAGATGAGTGTTTGCAATGCTGCTCCACAAGTTTCTGTACATTCTAACTGTAACACTGCATCTTCTTCTAAGAATAATAAAAGGGGTAAAAATGTTCCAGTCTGCACATGCCAAAATCATGGTGTTCAAAAGTTTCCCAAACAACAGCAGGTAAGGGGAAATCAGAGGAACAAGAACCAGAAATTGTCAAATAAATCTGGTTCTCCAATTCAAACAGTCAAAAGGTGTTTTCACTGTGGAAGAAAGAATCACTTGGCCAAGGACTGTTTTTATAAACCAGCTGTTGCAACACAGACTGTGATTCATAAACAATCAAATCCTACTCATGTAAAAACTTCTAAGGTCAAATCTTCCACATCAGTTCCAAATAAAGTAGTTGATCACAGGCTTTCAAAAGTTAATAAAAAACAGTCCACACACCAAAAACAAGTTTTGACAAAGCCTAAATCAAGTTTTAAACAAATATGGTGTGTCAAGGACAAATTTTCAGATCAAACTGCTGATGCAAAAGATCAGACTGCTAAGCCAAATTCTGAAGCTGTTAGTGCAAATTCTGAAGCTGTTAGCACTAACAACACAGATCAGACTGCTAAGCACCAATCTGGAACTGCTAGTGAATCATCTGAGACTGTTAGAAGAAAAGATGATCAAAATACCTGGATACCTCATATAATCACTAAATACTCTCCAAAGACTCCATCTGTAGATCTCACTAAATATAAGAAGTCAAAAACAGTGTTTAGTTATGTCAATATACAAGGCCAACCCAAAACCAATTTGGTTTGGGTTTACTCCACTACTAACTAAGTTTTTACTTGTGCAGGGCAACCACAGGTCCCCTCATAAAACAAGATGGCATTTGGACAGTGGATGCTCTAGGCACATGACAGGCAATTCTGAGTGCTTGTCAAATTTCAAAGGCTTTGATGGAGGATTTGTTGCATTTGGAGGCAACTCAAAAGGAGGTAAGGTTACAGGTAAGGGTACTGTTAATGCAGGCAACATGAAATTCCATGATGTTTTGTATGTTGAACAGCTTAAGTACAATTTATTAAGTGTCTCTCAAATCTGTGACAAACAAAACATTGTTCTGTTCACAGATTCTGAGTGCATTGTCCTTTCAAAAGATTTCAAAATTCCTGAAAATCTTGTTTTATTAAGAACACCAAGAAAGGACAATGTTTACTGTCTGGACACAGATCTCTTATCTAAATCAAATACCTTAAGCTGTTTGATATCCAAAGCATCATCAAATGAGTCTGCTCTTTGGCATAGGAGGATGTGTCACATGAACTTCAAGTCCATGAATGTTTTAGTCAAAAAGAATCTGGTAAGAGGTTTACCACAAAAGGAGTTCATATGTGATGATCATTGTGTAGCATGTCTTAAAGGCAAGTGTGAGACCCAAGATTTCTCAAAGGTCTTAAGTCTAGGCCCCAGTAGCAATGCAATATCAATCAGGAAACTAAGATAATAATTAACAGTGCGGAATTAAAGTTAATTACAAACAGAGACAATTTTAAGTAATAGGGTACAGACTTCTAGACTATTACATCAAAGCACAAATATAAACTAGCCCCGAACCCCAAAGCTCTATCATCAATCAAATACCAAGGTATTGAAACAGGTTCTAAAGCACTTCAAGCTCTTTCAGAGTCCTGACCTATGAACTAGGTCCACCCAATCCTTTGCCTTTACCTGAAAAATAATGCAACACAGGGGTAAGCTTATCTGCTTAGTGAGAATGTAGAATTTCACATTTAACATGCAATTATGAACGCGGAAAGCTCATGCACTGCACTCGGCTCATGCACAGCTCAGCTCTATTGCTCATGCACTGCACTAGGCTCATGCACAGCTCAAATCTCGAAGGGACATTGGCCAATTAAATGCTCTTTTGATGCGCGTCTTTTCTCAGCTCCCAGTTATAAAACTGTTGTTGCTCTTGAGATTTTTAGACAAATTCATAAGGAATGCTCGGATAATGATAACACCATACACACGCATCATTAGTGGGGATCAGCCACGTACTGGGCTAGCTACCAGTAATTGCTGTATGGGTATCATCTGAATGCTCAGCTCTAGCTACCCTCTGTGCTTTCATCATGTAAATCAGCACATCATAAGCCTAACATTAACCCAACACCGAGCAATAGTGTTGGTGTTAAGCTTAACAATCAAATGACTCGTCAATGAATAGAAGATCGAAGAAGAAATGCTTAGCTCAACAAATCATAGTAAACATACTATGATAATATATCTATATGCTCAAGATCAGAATGTCAATAAAATCAGAATAAAGCAACAAAAGTCTCAATTCACATAATTTGCAGTTAAAGTAAAATCTACAACTCACTGTTATTGGTTAATTGTACTTTCTGGCTCTGGCTCTGTTGCTCACAATCTGTAGTGGGATAGAACCACTATCTGACTTATATCAGACTTACAGACAGCTCGCCACTTTGCTACAGCCCTCACTAATGCACTTTAATATGACTTTTAGCTTTCTCGTATTGCTCAGTCTGTTATTCATATCAATTTTGATCTATATTAGACTTTATCATCTAAATAGTATATTCAGTGTTCATTTATTGACATTTAACCTCAAATTCTCATATTTTAATTATATTGATATGAATATGGCCAACAATTTCTTAAAACATTTCATTCAAGATTCAATAATTATACTTGTCACATATAGAGTGACATTGTGTTGTCTTTTATGCCCAATAAATATGTTTATGAATTAATTATGTCTTTTAAGGCTTATAAGTATGTCTTAGAACTCATGAATGGTCATGCTAGCACACATATATGCAATAGTAATTTATATGGGGTGTACAGATATATACTTGATCATCCCATTGCCTACTTGAGTTTATATTTCATATTCATAATTTCAAGTCGCATGTATGCATTCCCTTTTATAGAATTCTTTTAGATAATTACGACACTCTTATAGCCTATATTTACCTTGTCAAGTCGCACTAGTTTAGGCCTTATACACACGGCCAAGGGTCAAGGAATTCAAGCCAAAGCATAAGGAATTAAGTCATGGATTAATACCAACTGTCATGTCGTTTTTAATCCTTTTTGGGGCTGCTGTTACAGCCCTTCTTTGCTGTCAATAACAACCTAATATACAAGTTAAAATACATTATTAATGAACCTTAATGTCTTGGCCAAAGACTTGAAGACATAGGCTAGGAAACGAGGGGCTTTTTGGCCAAGGCCAAGCCACAATTATAGTCTTAATGTGACGTTTTTGCTGCTGTCCAGAATATCACAGCACCATATTAGCCATTTCGTGTCACCTTTATTCAAATGTTGTATTTGATTTTAAGGGCTAAATGTGTGTAGGACTCGTGCTAGATGTTTAAGGATTAATTTGCAATGTTTTGGAGTCCATTAAATGCTCAAACTAAGGCCTTAAACGAAGGAGTTGCATCACCAAAAAGCCAAAAAGGCTGCTGTCCACCAGTTCTCAGCCCAAACAATTCCCCATTTCATGCCATTTATTTCAATATTTGATGCTAGATTGTAGGTAACAATATGTTGGATCAATACAATATGTTTAAGGTTCAATAATGTGTGTGAAATAAGGCTGAATAGTCAAGTTGCAACATTAAAACCACAATTAAAAGGTGTTGCGTTTTTAGACTGCTCAACAATGCAAAAAAATACATAAGGGTTGTGTTGTGGGCTGTTGTACTATTGTTGCTTGTCCTAAAATCACAGAACACACACATATATATATAAGCCTATTAAAGAACACGCTCACTTAGCAATTGAATTAAGGAAAATGGAAGTGGCTGTGGACTGCTATGTTCTGGACACACATCAACACACACATCCGAGGTTTAGAAAGAAATAGGGAACGAAGCTGCTGCTAATTTATTATACAAACACCACATAAATTTATATGTTTGAGAAGGATGAAAAGGAAAAGGAAAGTGGCTGCTGCACTTATACATATATATTGGTGTTGTGTGTCACCTAGTACCGAACACATACAAACATTGAACACACATCAAAGATTGAATTAAAGAAGAAAAGTTGCAGCTTGCTTTTGATCGATCACACAACATTCGATATCAATGTTAAAAAGGAAATAAAAAGGCTGTTTCTTCTATCTTTGCATCGACACACACACACACAGCATACACACATATCTCTTAATTTATGCAAAGGAAATGAAAGGATTGCTTTTGCTTTCCTGTTTCTGCATACAGCCCACACATACACACATTCCTAATTTATATAAATGACAATGAGATGGAAGAAAAGGCTGCTGTGTTGTGTTTCTAAGGAAAGAATTGGGCTGCTGGAACTGTTCGGTAGCTTACAAAATTACCCAGGTGGGTCTTCAGTGCATGCTAAAACACACGCACACTGTTGAAAAAACAGATTAACTGGTGTTGCTGGTGTGTGTGTGCAGCAGACACAAGAATATATGTATATATGTATTCAGGAAAATTCTTCTTCTCTTATATTATTTCATATAATCTGGACTGAATTTATAGAGAAAACATAAAAGAACTTGGAGGGTTTTCTTAACTACTAATATAAATTCAAAGCAAACAAAGAGACTACCACATTAATCATTTCCTTTTCACTATCCTTAACTGACAAGTAGCTTTCAAAGCTTTCAATGAACTCATTACTCTTTTGACTTGAGTTTAATTCCAACAAATTCCTCCCTTAAACTCAAGTCCCTTTTGTCTTTCATTCCCATCATTAGCTTGTAAGTATTGAATAACCCTGCTGGAAGCGGTTTTGTAAAAATATCAGCAACTTGATCTTGACTTGCAACATAAGTGAGCGACACCTCTCCATGCTTTATTTGATCACGAATAAAATGGAACCGAACATCTATATGCTTGCTTCTTTCATGGTGAACCGGGTTTTTTGCTAGTTTTATTGCTGACAGGTTGTCAACAAATACTTGTGTCGGCCCTTTGAGCTTCATTTTTAGCTCTTGCATTAGTTTCCTTAGCCAAATTGCATGGCAAACTGACCATGCAGCTGCTACATATTCTGCTTCACACGTAGACAATGCTACTATTGGCTGTTTCTTTGAAGCCCAAGTAAATGCTGAATCTCCCATAAAGAACACATAACCGGATGTACTTTTTCGGTCATCAATGTCTCCATGCCAGTCACTATCTGAGTACCCCTTGAGATCATACTGTTGTGCACCAGAGTAGTATAAGCCCAACGATTCAGTTCCCTTTAAATATCGTAGGACTCTTTTCATTGCCTTCCAGTGAGCATATCTTGGATCTTCCATAAAGCGACTAAGTACTCCAACACTAAAAGAAATGTCAGGCCTTGTGGAAGTGAGGTAACGTAAGCTTCCTACCAGACTCCGATACTTGTTCGCATCTACTGGATTTCCTCCCTCAAACTTAGAAAGTTTACTACCAGGCTCCATTGGTGTGGGAACAGGATTACAATTTGTCATATTGTTTCGTTTTAGGATCTCTTTAACGTATGCTTCCTGTGACACAAAAATCCCAGAACCTTCTTGTTTGACTTCTAGCCCCAGGAAATACTTCATTAGCCCCAAATCAGTCATCTCGAACTCCTGAATCATAGATTGCTTGAACTGGCTAATCATATTCTCATCATTACTCATAAAAATGAGATCATCAACATATAGAGCAACAAGTAGTAGTGTGTTTTTAACACATTTCACATACACTGCATGCTCGTATGGACACTGTACAAACCTCATATTCTTCAAAAACGAATCAATACGCATGTTCCACGCTCGAGGTGCTTGCTTTAACCCGTACAAAGCTTTCTTCAACTTCAATACCTTAGCCTCATTTCCTATTTGAACATAACCAGATGGTTGTTCTAAATAAACTTCTTCCTCTAGCGAGCCGTTCAAGAAAGCGGATTTTACATCCATCTGATGAATCTCCCACTTGTATTGTGCTGCAAATGAGATTAGAAGTCGGATTGTCTCCATTCTTGCAACCGGAGCAAAAATCTCATCATAGTCTACCCCTGCTTTCTGTCGGTATCCTTTCGCGACAAGTCGTGCCTTGTACCGGTCAATTTTTCCTGCAGCGTTCATTTTCTTTTTATAAACCCATTTTACTCCTATGGGTTCATGTCCCTCCGGTAGTTCTACCAACTCCCATGTCTCATTCTTTTCAATTGCACTGATTTCTTCATCCATTGCAACTTTCCAATTTTGATCTCTAACAGCCTCTTGAAAACTAATATTTTCTGCATCTGCTAACAGACAAACAAAATGCATTTCACTGGTGGAGTCATAAAGGTCTTGCAGAGTTCTAACCTTTTGGTGTCTCGGCTCATCAACGGTATCAATTGCTTCATTTTCTGGAATTGTTTGTGGGTCAACGGCACCAGCAACGCTACCACGAACAGGTAGTTCGAACTTTACAGCTTCATCCACCGATACATTCTGATTTGACCAGTCCCATTCATTTTCTTCATCAACGTACACGTCTCTACTGACCGTCACTTTCTTTTCAATTGGATCATACAACTTATAAGCCTTTGTTCTCTCATCATATCCAATAAAAATAAATCGCTTACTTTTGTCATCGAGTTTCTTTCTTTTGTTCCCAGGTACGAGAGCATACACCACACTTCCAAAAATTCTGAAATGAGACACAGTAGGCTTCATTCCGCTCCAAGCTTCTTGTGGTGTTTTATCTAACAACTTAGAATGGGGACATCTATTTTGAATATAAACCGCACATTGAGTTGCTTCTGCCCAGAATTCTTTTGGCATGTTTTTGCTTTTTAACATTGAGCGAACCATGTCTAGAATTGTTCTGTTCTTTCTTTCTGCTATGCCATTTTGTTGGGGCGAGTAAGGCGATGTCAAAAATCTTTTGATTCCTTCGTCCGCACAAAACTTCATAAAGGCACTAGACATGTACTCTCCTCCTCTGTCAGTTCGCAAAGCTTTAATGTAGAATCCTGTTGCCTTTTCTACCAAGACCTTGAATCTTTTAAACACCTCAAAAGCCTCTGACTTTTCTGCCAAAAAATACACCCATGTTTTTCTTGTAAAATCATCAAGGAAAGTCATGAAATACCTTTTTCCTCCAAATGAAGCTGGTGTGATCGGTCCACACAGGTCACTATGAACAAGCTCTAGTGGCATCTTTGCATGATATTCAGCTTCTTTTGGAAATGGACTTCTAGTTTGCTTTCCGATAACACAACTTTCACAAAACGTTTTCTTGTAACCCAAGTTGGGCAAACCATGGACCATGTCTCCTCTTATCAACTCGTGTAATCTACCAAAGCTTAAATGTCCAAACCGTAAGTGCCATAACGACCCTTTGTCCTTCGATTCAATTTTCAAGCATGTTCCTCTCATGTTACTAAGATGGAGTTTGTACGTGCGATTCTTACACATCTCTACACGTGCAACCAGTCTGCCTTCTTTGTCTTTCAACTGCATCATTCGTTCCTTCATAAACACCGAGTACCCTTTCTCTGTTAATTGTCCCAGACTTAGTATGTTACTTTTCATTTCTGGAACATAATACACATCTTCAATTCTGCTCTCCTTTCCATTGTTAAAAAAACAGATTTTTCCATGGCCCTTCACTTGTACCTTCGATTGATCTCCAAACGAGACATAACTATCTGAAACTTCCTCCATTTCTACAAACATTTTTTTCTGTCCAGACATGTGATTACTTGCCCCAGAATCTAGGTACCAGATTGTTTCAGATTCTGAATTTGTTTCGTCATGGGCCATCAACAACACACCTTGCTCCTCGACTTCTTCTTCGGTTGTTAAGTTTGCATTATGATCTGTCTTTCTAGAGGCTCTACAATCTCTCGCATAGTGCCCACTTCTCCCACAATTATAACAATCTATTCTTTGGCGGTATGCATCACGTCCGCCTCTGCCACGGCCACGACCTCTTCCTCGCCAGACTGATTGGTACTGCGGCGTAGTTTGCTCCCTTTCATTTCGTTCATGGTGTCTATTTTCTCTTCCTCGTCCTCTACCACGGTATCCTCCAGAATTTCCAAATTTACCTCGATTACTATTGTGAGCATACATTGCCTTGTCATCCTTTATGGTTACCTTCGACTTTAGCACCTCTTCAAGAGGCTCTTGTTTCTTTTTCTTCTTTCTTTGCTCATGGGCTTCCAATGATCCTGCTAACTCTTCAATTGTCAAATCTCGTAGGACTTTACATTCCTCGATTGCACACACAACGTTTTCGAAATTATCAGTCAATGACCTTAAAATTTTCTCTATCACTCTTGTCTCCGTAAGAGTTTCTCCGTTACGTCGTAGTTGATTTACCACAACCTGGACTCGCGTGATATAATCTGAAATAGCTTCAGACTCCTTCATTTTCATAGATTCTAACTCTCCACGTAGAGTCTGGAGACGCACCTGTTTTACATTCTCAGCACCTTTGCACCCCAACTCAAGTATCTCCCATGCCTCCTTTGCTGTTGTTGCGCTTGCAATCTTCTCAAATCCAGACTCATCCACCGATTGAAACAGAAGATAAAGAGTCATCTTATCCTTCATTCTTTTTTCTTTTAGTACCTTTGTCTGATTAGCAGTCAAGGCACCAAGTTCTTCAACAGTGGGTTCTTCAAAACCTGATGTAATACACTCCCATGCATCTTGAGCTCCCAACAACGCTTTCATCTGAATACTCCAATTATCATAATTAGATTTTGTGAGCTTTGGAAGAGAGACATGACCCAACGAGGTGCTGTTGTTCATTCTGCTTGCTTGCTAGCTTTGATACCAATTTGTTGAAAAAACAGATTAACTGGTGTTGCTGGTGTGTGTGTGCAGCAGACACAAGAATATATGTATATATGTATTCAGGAAAATTCTTCTTCTCTTATATTATTTCATATAATCTGGACTGAATTTATAGAGAAAACATAAAAGAACTTGGAGGGTTTTCTTAACTACTAATATAAATTCAAAGCAAACAAAGAGACTACCACATTAATCATTTCCTTTTCACTATCCTTAACTGACAAGTAGCTTTCAAAGCTTTCAATGAACTCATTACTCTTTTGACTTGAGTTTAATTCCAACACACACATGCACAACACTTTACTGTTCTGTTTTCTTTTTATTTTCAGCAGCAAAAAAAAACCAAGGAGCTTAAAGGAATTTGATTCATCTATTTCAAGACTAAGCACACACATACACCACATTGCACTCACACACTGCACTATTCTGTTTTTCTTTAAATCAGAGCAGCAAAACAAGTAAAAATTAAGGGCGTTGTACTTATAAAATTGATTCACAAACATTCAAGGTTACACAATGCCATAGGCCGAAGTCCATTTGGCCTTTTCTTCCATGTTTTAAAACAGAAAAACAAATGGACCGATTCATATTATAAGTTTTTGAATTTTTTTTCTTCAATCTTTGAATTAAAGCTTAGAAATGGAAATGAAATCAATTAAACACATAAAGATGACATGCATGACTTTTATTTTCTGTTTGCAATACAAGAATGTGCTTAATTTAATGGTTTGAAGATCAATTTTGATTTCTTAAACCCACAAGAGTCATAGGCTTCAAAACACAACAAGAAAGAAATAAAATTGTAGATTTACCTTGAATTCTTGATGCTTGTTGCTTATTTGACGTTCCCCAACTTGTATCTTTGATTTTGAATGAAGATTTGTGATGAACACAAGTGATTGAAATGAAGAAGAAGAAGAAGCCGTAAGTTTGGTTGCTTTACAAATGAAAATGAGCAGGACCATTAATTTGGGTATTTGTATAAATAAAGTTTGCTTAATTCACCATTTGGCCTCAAAACTTGTCTATCTTTTATTTATTCACATTTAACTTATCACACTTACATAATTAACACATTTGTTTAATTATGACTCTTTTTAATCTTGACTTAATTTTTTTTTAACACTGAATTTACTTTGATAATAATGTAATTAACTTGCATTAATCAGATTAATTAGCGTTTAACTAGTCGTGTGAAGCTAAGCAAAGTTTAGGTTGTTACAGCAAGCAACACAAAACTTCTCATAAGGCCAAAGAAGTAAATTCAATCTCATCTGCTCTTCAGCTACTACATATGGATCTATTTGGTCCAACATCTGTTTTGAGTTTAAATAAAAGGGCTTACTGTTTATTTATTGTTGATGATTTCACCAGATTTACTTGGGTTTACTTTCTTAGGTCCAAAGATGAAACTGCTGAGCTAGTTAAGTCTTTTATCCTTAAGATAGAAAACCAATCCAACTCAAAAGTTAAGGTGATAAGATCAGACAATGGAACTGAATTTAAAAATCACATTCTAAACAGCATCTGTGAGTCCAAAGGCATTGCTAGGAAATATAGTGCACCAAGAACACCACAGCAAAATGGTGTAGCTGAAAGAAAGAATAGAACATTAATTGAGGCTGCTAGAACAATGTTAGCTGATTCTAAACTGCCAATGACTTTCTGGGCAGAAGCTGTCAATACAGCCTGTTATGTTCTGAATAGGGTTCAAGTTGTTCAATCTCAAGGAAAAACTCCATATGAGTTATTCCACAATAGAAGTCCCCTAATAGCTTTCTTCAAGTCTTTTGGATGTCCATGTACTATTCTTCATACTAAGACTCACTTAGGGAAGTTTGAAAGTAAGGCTGAAGAAGGATTCTTTGTAGGATATTCAATTCAAAGCAAAGCCTATAGAGTCTATAACAGTGTGTCTAAAACCATTGAAGAAAGTGCCAATGTGGAATTTAATGAAAATACTGATAATGTCAAAGGCACTGGTCCTGATTGGTTGTTTGATTTAGATTCACTAACAAATTCTCTGAGCTTTGTTGAGTATACTGCAGAAGCTGATGCATACAGGTTTGAAGCTGCCAACACAAAGTCTCATGCTGCCAATACAAATTCTCAAGCTGTTGGCACAAAGTTTCTGTAACATCCTAAAACTTTCTTATCGTAATTTGAGGATATTTAGTTAAATTTCATAAATTGTAATTAAGTTGGATTTCGAAAGATGATTATGTATCCGAATATTTAAAAAGTTGGTTGCTATTTTAAGAAATTAGAAAAGTGAGAATTTCAACTTTTAGTTATTAGGTATGATTGTTAAAATGTTAATGATGAAAATTATGATGAAACTCAGTATTTAATGGAACCAGATAAGTTGTGGGGCTAAATGTGCCAAATCCCGAAAGTGTGAAAATAAAAGACTCATTTCTTTCAAATGGATTCATTTCACCATTCCAAACTCAAGAACTCTCCATCTCTCTCTAGAATCCTTCTCTGCTGAAACGAAATTGTGGATCAAAAATTCGTGGAAGTAATCTGAATATTAAGTGGATTCAAGTGGATTAAAGGTAAGAAAGTTATTCCTAATGTTTTGGGTTTTATTTTGAGAGTTATAAAGATGAAATTCGGAATTAGAATCTGAAAATTTGTGATTGCATGTATGATATAATAGTTGGAAATCATTCCTTGAAGATCACTGAAGCTTTTGAAACAAGAATCGTTGGTTAATTCGTCCAAAAGGTAACAAAATCTGAATTTTATGAAGTTTTTGGTGTTTTTGAGTTTTTGCTCATTTTTGGTCAAATCTGGACGAAATTTGATGTTAATGTTATGGAATATGATGTAAAAACACTCAATATATAGTAATAAGTTAAATGTATGGATTGCATGTTGTTAGATTTAAGTTTTGGAAATTTTTACTTAAAATCCGTAAGTTGCGAACTACAAACCTGCATGTGAACTCGGCGAGTTCAGGGGGAACTCGGCGAGTTCTCAAGAACAGTTTGAATAAATCTTCAAAAATTCATAAGTGTTGGATCCGAATTCGGTTGGGACCCGAATTAGGATGAGACCCGAAATTTGGATAAGACCGAAATCAATTTAAGAACCGAACTCGGAGGGTCCGAATTCGGATGGGTCAACCGAACTCGGATGGGTCAACCCAATCCGGATGTGTCCGAAATTTAACTAAGGGTCCGAAATTCGGACAGGAACTCGGCGAGTTCCATGAGCCTACTCGGCGAGTTCGTTTGTTTTGGGGTAATTCGGATGGGTTTAAAAGGATCCGAATTTATGGACAATTAAACACACTTCTGGGATATCTTGTGTACTATAATAAGGCATATAATGGAGGGTTAATTGGGAATAATAACACCTTGAATAACGGTTTATAATATGAGTTTCGGATGACGTTTCCGAATGTTGAAACACTTCCGTTTATATAAGTTGAAGTCAAATTGTTAAGGAGCATGTAATGATGTGTTTACCATATGGAAATGAAACAGGTCCCTTGTGGTGTTGTTTAACCCACAGTGGGGTACTTTGTGGATCCGGTTGAAATTCCGAGGAGAAATAATATTGCTTAAAGATTAATGACGCACCCACTGTGAGTACCTTTGATTTTAACATTGCTGCATCTGCATTATGTTTGCATTGCCTGCTGAGGCATGTTGTTTCATATTCGTTTGGCATTCTACTAACTTGCGTATATGTATTGATGCACATTCATACTTGTTGCATGTCCGTTCATTTGTTGTGCATCCTTTCGATGGACCTGCGTGGTCGCATCTGTACTCTGATGTTACTGTGCTATATGACCAAGAGTTTGACACCTCTGTGGTCAGGATAGACAGTAAGTCATCCCCGATGTAATGTCTGCCTCAGATGGTTGGTTTTCTTATGCCGAGTGTCAACTCGAAGGAGCTGCGGCTCAGATTTGCGTACTTGGAGTACGTGTGGGGTATACGGTATGTGTTACCGCGGTTACCCTGGGTGGCATCATAATGATTTGTAGAATGTGTAAAATCATATGGTATTCACTAAGCTTTAGCTTACCCCTTCAGTTGTTACATTTTTACAGGAAAAGGGGGAAATCCGCTGCGGGACCATCTAACTAGGACGTTTGTTGAAGTATTTGAAGACTTCTACGGTTTAACTTGGTATTTGGTTATGAAATTACTGTTGTAATAAATTTGGGGATAATGTAATACTTCTGAAGTTGTAGACTTAGATGTGTAACCTATGTAGCACCGTAGGGTGTTGGACACAAATTTATTTTATTTATGTATTTTGCTTCCGCACTGTAGTTCAAGCTATCAGATCATTATGTAATTATTCGTTGGTGATTAATCCTGGGTATACTGTAAATGGTGGTTAATGTGGCAAGGGTGTCACAGCTTATGGTATCAGAGCAGTAGTTTGAGATTTAAGTGTCCGTGAGGTCTTGGTCTCAAACATTAAGTGATGATATGTAGTGATTGTAAGTAATGATCTGAACTAAGATAGGATATGATCTAGTGCTTTTTAGGAAAGTGACTTCCATACGGGACAACATGTGTTGTAGTTAACAATGTGATGGGATCACTAAATGATTTATATGTTTTATATTTCAGAACATGTCTGGAGGAGGAAAGACGCCACGAGAAACTAGGGAAATGATGTTAGCCTTGATGGCTGAACAGAACAAAATGATTCAGGATCAGTTTCGGGCGCGAGATGAGGCCAAAGCCAAAAGAAAAGAAGACAAGAGAAAAGAAAAGAGGGAATATGAAAGGAATTATGTTGTGGATAACATAAACCTTAGAAATAAAGCGAAACGAAAAGACAAGGGCAAGGAAAAGATTGATTATGAAACCGGAATTGATGAGAATTACATGAAGTATGTAGTTAGATCACTCAAGGACTGGCAACCTCCCACATTCTCTGGATCTCTGAGAATTGAGGAAGCAGAAATGTGGATTACAATTATGGAACAAATCGTTAGAGAGATGAATTGTAAGGATGAGTATAAGGTATTTTTAGCTAAGGATCAATTGATTGGACAAGCTAAGGAATGGTGGGACCGTTGGGAAAAAGAATTGGGATCCAAGTTGATTGCTTCCTTTAGTTGGGAACAATTCAAGTTGTTGTTTAGTAGGCAATATGGTGAGCCTGATATTGTACCACATGTTAATCATGAAGAAAGAGCTATAGGGAAGATTGCAAATTCTGGAGGAGATGAACTAAATGGACCGTATTCGAGGTCAAGAACAAATAAACGTGTTAGATATAAAAGATGTCGACATTGTAACCAATTTGGACATAAGGCTGACAAGTGTCCAAGGAAGGCCGATGCTTGTTATAAATGTGGAAAGGTGGGTCATTTTAGCAGAACTTGCAGATTTCGAACAAAGAATTAGCATGTACTAACATTACATGATGAAACTATGGATGAAGAGTTCAACAAAGGAAATGAGATCTATGAGACTATTGTTATAACTTATGTACCTTAAATTACGGAGTTAGAAGAGTACTTTAAGAATTCTATATGTAATATTTCATCGAAGTTTTATGATTCTGAAGTTAACATGAACTTGAGTAATATGAAATGTTATTACTAATATAGGTATAATCATGTTTGTGAATGAGAATACTCGAATATATAAATAGGCATTAGATGAATAGCCAAGATGGATTTGAAAGCTTTGAATTGGAAAAGATGCTATAGATATCTTGGAATTTATGAATGAGTTTAGAAGTTGTAATAAAGTTAAGTTTGACCATAATGGGTTAAAGAATGAGAAATTAATTGTATTAATACCATATATGACATGTTTGATGAATTGATGATAATTAGTTATGGTTATCATAAAGTATGTAGCGTTAGCTTTTATTATGAGAAACTGTATGTTACACTGTGTTGATATTTTGACTAAAAAAAGGGTTGTGGTTAAGAACAACAGGATTCGAATTGTTCGTGAGAATTTTGATGTAGTTGCAATCAAAGAGACTGTTTCAATATTGGTATATATGAATATTATATGAGGAAAGCAAATCTAGAAATTATGGAGAAAGCATACGAGGGTATGATAATACATGGAAAATACATGATAATTTTAAAAGAGAAATTGAAATATGCAATGCGAAGTGTAAAGTAAGAAAAGAATGTGAAGTATAATCGATTGGAAGGAGGATATAATACTTAATGAAATGGAGATTTGATCAACCATAAAAAGTTTAAAGAGACTTTGGACACTAAGGAAATTGCTTATACAACAAAGAAAAGTCTGGTACTACGATTCGGAATCTAAGGAGGATTCGGAGGCGGTCATGAGTAGTGTATGATTTTAGTGACGACTGATTAATTGTATCTACTACTTTTGCTCAACAAGTGTTGATGCCTTGGTCTAAAGATTGTCTATTGTGATTAATGTTGAAACTGTTAAGTAACAAAATAAGTTAACGTAGATCATGTGTATCATGATTGTACTTTAGTGATTGAAGAGGTAGTCTTCAATCTTGACTTAATTCCAATAAGAGATCAGCGATTTGATATGATAATTGGAATGAATTGGTTGTATATATGTGATGAGACGCATGTAGTTTGCAATAAAGGAATAATAAAGATAATTACGCCGGAGGGGCGAGAGAATTGTATATATGAGTATTGGAGAAGTGGGGATCAATGTCTAATGATGATTGTTAGGTCCCGAAAGCTGATTGCTTAGGGTTGTGAGTTTTGTTTGGTATAGGTTATTGATACCAAGACTGAAAAGAAAACTGTGGCCGATGCGCCTGTTGTCCCAAATGTTTCCATATGTGTTTCTGGAAGATTTGTCTGATGTGTCACTTGAAGGACAAGTGAAATTTTGTGTTGACTTGATCCCTGGAGTTTCTCCAATAGCTTGTTGTTCGTATCGGTATGCATCTACAGAAAGGTAAGATATGATGAAGCAACTTCAGAAGTTGTCAGATAGGGGCTTTGTAGATTGAGTTCTCTGCCGTGTGGAGCCCGATAGTGTTTATGAAACAAAAGATGTCACAATGAGAATGTGCATAGATTCACATGATTTGAACAAATTGACTATAAGTATCCGCTGCCGGGAATTGATGATTATTTCGATTAGCTGCATGAGAGCTAATTATTTTTCTAAGATTGATCTACGAATGGGATATGATTAATTGAGGTCCGAAGAAGGAATGTACTGAAAATGGCTTTCAGGGATAATTATGAGCACTACGAGTCTCTGGTCACGACATTTTGATTGATTAACACCCCAACTGTTTTATGGACATTATGAATAGGGATTTGTATAACAATGTTGGAGGAATCGGTAATTGTAATTATCGATGATATTTTGGTGTAAGTGTAAAGTTGAATATAACAAATCGTGAGTTTTGATTACAATGGGTTATATTTTCTAATATGTGGTTTCTGGAGTTGAGATCTCGGAGGATTCCGCTAAAAGTGTAGCGATTGAGAATTTGGAAGTTGTCTTGCAGTATTACAGATTTAAGAAATTTTCTACAATTGGTAAATTGTAGACAGGCTGATTTAAATGGGTATGTATATACCAACTCGAGAAAGTTATTATTTGGAAGACTTGCACAGATTTGCGTGAGTAAGGTTATTATTTTTATGGAGCTCTAAAATCGATTATGTTTGATTGGAAGAGTCGGTTCATTTTCAACTCTTGGTTTACTTTACAAGTGGGATCAGGTACACATATAGCTATGAGTACAATTTATCGACCCCGACAGATGGTCAAAATGAATGGACTATTTTCACATTGGAATACATGATGAGATCATATATTTTGGATTTAAGTACCACCTGAAAAGATCAATTACTTTGATGGAATTATTGTATAACATTGGTTATCATGTTAAAAATCAAGAGAACACCGTGTAAAGTTTTGTAAGGGAGGAAATGTAGAACCTCTACATGTTGGAAAGAAATTGAAAGGACTCTGATTGCTGAGTCTGTGATATGAAAAGAAGAGTTATAATGATGAGACACCTAAATTAATCAACTTTGAGGTAAACGATGGAGCATATTTGTTAATATCACCAATGAGGTGTGTTGGCTCATTTAGAATAACAGAAAAGTTAGGAATCTGTTATCTCATTGGGAATTACATAAGGAAATATCGAAATAAAACTTGGTGTTTCATGTGGAAAGCTTTATGAAATCTTCACAACTGGTAATGAAGATTAGGTTGGTTATACTGAATTAGAATTTAAGAAATGTTAGTATATGTTGAGAAGCCGGAATACATTATGGATATGAAAGTAATGAAGACAAGAACAAAGAAATTGAGATGAGGCTTATACATTGGGAGCATCACTATGAAGCGAATCACAATTACGAGATTAAGGTAAATATATTAATGAAGTGTCATCATCTGTTTGAATTGAAATAACTTTGAGGACGAAGTTTGAGCGTGGTGGAGCCCATGCTGTAACATCCTAAAATTTTCTTATCGTAATTTGAGGATATTTAGTTAAATTTCATAAATTGTAATTAAGTTGGATTTCGAAAGATGATTATGTATCCGAATATTTAAAAAGTTGGTTGCTATTTTAAGAAATTAAGAAAAGTGAGAATTTCAACTTTTAGTTATTAGGTATGATTGTTAAAATGTTAATGATGAAAATTATGATGAAACTCAGTATTTAATGGAACCAGATAAGTTGTGGGGCTAAATGTGCCAAATCCCGAAAGTGTGAAAATAAAAGACTCATTTCTTTCAAATGGATTCATTTCACCATTCCAAACTCAAGAACTCTCCATCTCTCTCTAGAATCCTTCTCTGCTGAAACGAAATTGTGGATCAAAAATTCGTGGAAGTAATCTGAATATTAAGTGGATTCAAGTGGATTAAAGGTAAGAAAGTTATTCCTAATGTTTTGGGTTTTATTTTGTGAGTTATAAAGATGAAATTCGGAATTAGAATCTGAAAATTTGTGATTGCATGTATAATATAATAGTTGGAAGTCATTCCTTGAAGATCACTGAAGCTTTTGAAACAAGAATCGTTGGTTAATTCGTCCAAAATGTAACAAAATCTGAATTTTATGAAGTTTTTGGTGTTCTTGAGTTTTTGCTCATTTTTGGTCAAATCTGGACGAAATTTGATGTTAATGTTATGGAATATGATGTAAAAACACTCAATATATAGTAATAAGTTAAATGTATGGATTGCATGTTGTTAGATTTAAGTTTTGGAAATTTTTACTTAAAATCCGTAAGTTGCGAACTACAAACCTGCATGTGAACTCGGCGAGTTCAGGGGGAACTCGGCGAGTTCTCAAGAACAGTTTGAATAAATCTTCAAAAATTCATAAGTGTTGGATCCGAATTCGGTTGGGACCCGAATTCGGATGAGACCCGAAATTTGGATAAGACCGAAATCAATTTAAGAACCGAACTTGGAGGGTCCGAATTCGGATGGGTCAACCGAACTCGGATGGGTCAACCCAATCCGGATGTGTCCGAAATTTAACTAAGGGTCCGAAATTCAGACAGGAACTCGGCGAGTTCCATGAGCCTACTCGGCGAGTTCGTTTGTTTTGGGGTAATTCGGATGGGTTTAAAAGGATCCGAATTTATGGACAATTAAACACACTTCTGGGATATCTTGTGTACTATAATAAGGCATATAATGGAGGGTTAATTGGGAATAATAACACCTTGAATAACGGTTTATAATATGAGTTTCGGATGACGTTTCCGAATGTTGTAACACTTCCGTTTATATAAGTTGATGTCAAATTGTTAAGGAGCATGTAATGATGTGTTTACCATATGGAAATGAAACAGGTCCCTTGTGGTGTTGTTTAACCCACAGTGGGGTACTTTGTGGATCCGGTTGAAATTCCGAGGAGAAATAATATTGCTTAAAGATTAATGACGCACCCACTGTGAGTACCTTTGATTTTAACATTGCTGCATCTGCATTATGTTTGCATTGCCTGCTGAGGCATGTTGTTTCATATTCGTTTGGCATTCTACTAACTTGCGTATATGTATTGATGCACATTCATACTTGTTGCATGTCCGTTCATTTGTTGTGCATCCTTTCGATGGACCTGCGTGGTCGCATCTGTACTCTGATGTTACTGTGCTATATGACCAAGAGTTTGACACCTCTGTGTTCAGGATAGACAGTAAGTCATCCCCGATGTAATGTCTGCCTCAGATGGTTGGTTTTCTTATGCCGAGTGTCAACTCGAAGGAGCTGCGGCTCAGATTTGCGTACTTGGAGTACGTGTGGGGTATACGATATGTGTTACCGCGGTTACCCTGGGTGGCATCATAATGATTTGTAGAATGTGTAAAATCATATGGTATTCACTAAGCTTTAGCTTACCCCTTCAGTTGTTACATTTTTACAGGAAAAGGGGGAAATCCGCTGCGGGACCATCTAACTAGGACGTTTGTTGAAGTATTTGAAGACTTCTACGGTTTAACTTGGTATTTGGTTATAAAATTACTGTTGTAATAAATTTGGGGATAATGTAATACTTCTGAAGTTGTAGACTTAGATGTGTAACCTATGTAGCACCGTAGGGTGTTGGACACAAATTTATTTTATTTATGTATTTTGCTTCCGCACTGTAGTTCAAGCTATCAGATCATTATGTAATTATTCGTTGGTGATTAATCCTGGGTATACTGTAAATGGTGGTTAATGTGGCAAGGGTGTCACAGTTTCAAACTGCTGCAGATTCAACCACATGGGATGAATACGTCACTCTTCCACTTCTGTCATGTGACCCTCCAGGGGTTCTGAATGCTTCACAGAACACAAATCCAGACACTGAAGTGCCACTCTCAAGTCCTGAGAGAACAGCTCCAACACAAAGGGAAACAGTCCCAGATTCAAGTCATGCTGTTCCAGAAACTGAATCATTCACTGGTCCTGATGGAGATGATACAAATCTTGGATCCTCTTTTCAGACAGAAAGAGAGCCTACACTTAGAGTTCACAAGTATCATCCTCTCAATCAAATACTGGGTGATCCAAGTACCCCTGTACAAACAAGGAAGATGGTTCACAATGAGACTGCTGCTGCTGAACAAGCAGTTCCTGAATTCAGTCTAGCTGCCTTTGAGAATGCTTGTTTCATGTCTCAACTGGAACCTAAAAAGGCATCAGAAGCATTAAAAGATTCATCCTGGATTGAGGCTATGCAAGAAGAGCTTCTACAGTTTAAGATTCAGAATGTATGGACTCTGGTGGATCTTCCTAAAGGTAAGAGAGCAATTGGTACAAGATGGGTGTTCAGAATTAAGAAAGATGAGAGAGGGATAGTCATTAAGAATAAAGCAAGGCTAGTAGCACAAGGTTACACTCAAGAAGAAGGCATAGATTATGATGATGTATTTGCTCCAGTAGCAAGAATTGAAGCTATCAGACTATTCCTGGCCTATGCAAGCTTCAAAGGTTTCAAAGTATATCAAATGGATGTGAAGTCTGCTTTTCTGTATGAAACAATTGAAGAGGAGGTATATGTGTGTCAACCTCCTGGTTTTGAAGACTACAAGTATCCAGACAGGGTTTACAAGCTAGACAAGGCTCTCTATGGTCTCCATCAAGCTCCCAGAGCATGGTATGACACTTTGTCATCCTATCTTCTACAGAATGGATTCAAGAGAGGCACTCTGGACAAAACACTCTTCACTAAGTCTATCAAAGATGAGATTCTGCTTGTCCAAATCTATGTTGATGATATTATCTTTGGTTCAACAAATGACTGTCTGTGCAAAGAATTTGAAGCTTTAATGCACAAAAAGTTCCAAATGAGTTCAATGGGAGAACTCACTTTCTTTCTGGGATTACAAGTCAAGCAGAAGCCCACTGGGCTCTTCATAAGCCAATCCAAGTATGTGAAAGACATACTGGACAAGTTTGGATATCAAGACACCAAAGCTGCAAGCACTCCAATGGATCCTCACAAGCAGCTTCATACAGACAAAGATGGCATAGATGTGGACATACATTTATACAGATCTCTTATAGGATTCTCACCTGGTTGCTGTTAAGAGAATTTTTAGATACCTTAAAGGCCAACCACACTTAGGCCTATGGTATCCTAAAGACTCTCCTCTTGTACTAACTGCTTATTCTGACAGTGACTATGGTGGATGCAACATTGACAGAAAATCCACAACTGGTGGATGTCAATACTTAGGAGTAAGACTGGTCTCTTGGCAATGCAAAAAGCAGACAACTGTGTCCACATCATCCACTGAAGCAGAATATGTAGCAGTTGCAAGCTGCTGCTCCCAGGTAATGTGGATTCAAAATCAGCTAAGAGACTATGGTATGAATTTCTTATCCACTCCTATTTATATTGACAATTCAAGTGCAATCAGTATTGTGCAAAATCCAGTGAAATTCCCAAAAACCAAGCATATAGAAATCAGATTTCACTTTATAAGAGATTGTAATGAAAAGAAGTTAATCCAAGTTACCAAAATACATACTGATGATCAGTTAGCTGATCTATTTACAAAACCTTTTGATGTAGGAAGGTTCACTTTCCTAGTATCACATATCGGTATGGTAAATATGGATTAATTTGTTTTCATTATTTAGTATGCTTATTTAAGGGGGAGTCACTGTTTCATTCAAAAGATGCATAATTTTCAACTAACAGCTTGAGTATTTTCTCAAGCTGCTAGTTCATTTTCTCGGACTGCTAGTTATTCACTTGATCTGTCAAAGTGTGCAGGGTGTTTAGGTAATTTCAAATGTGTGTGCGCGGGACCCAATCTTTTCAAAACCTTTAAAGGTCCCAGTTTCGTTCAGTTGTAACTACCAGTTACAAAATTTCATTCACACGGCCTTTCTTTTCCCTCTGAACGATTCACACACACTTCTTTGCAAACCCTAAACCTTTCGTTTGATCTTCAATGGAGTTTGTTAAGGAACACAACTGTCTTCCCTACTCTCTAAAGCACTCAGACCTTCAACCATTCCATAACATGATGGACTTTCTTCGTCACTCCCATATCCATCATGCACTCACTATAAACCCCACCATATACATATCGCATATCGAACAGTTCTGGAACAATGCCACTGTTACATTCATCGATGGCATTCCTTCTATACTATCCAAAATTGATGGCACTCCCATCACCATTACTGAGGAATCCATTCGGCGCCATTTGCATCTTTAAGATGCCACAGGTATAACAGACCTAACCCTTGATGTTTTACATACTGGTCTTTATGATATAGGTTATAGGGGTCCTGCTGATTCTTTTACTTTCTTGAAAGCCCATTTTTCTCCTAAATGGAAATATCTTGTACATATTATTCAGCAGTGCATGAGCCCCAAAAGAACTGGTTGGTCAGAATTTTCTTCTAATATTGCCACTGCCTTAGTGTGCTTTTCAACAGGCCAACGGTTCAATTTTTCTAACATGATTTTTCAGGGGATGTTAAGGCATCATTCCCTAAAGAGTGGGAAATTCTTGATGTATCCCAGATTTTTGGCAGAAATCATTGCACACACTTGCACTACTTCTCATGTACATAAAAGGATACATGTTTCCCACAGGCACTCACTATCTTCTATCAAAAGACTTTTGAAACAAAGTGCCAATTTTTTGAGTGTTGATGTTCAATTGCCTTCTGCAATGCTGAACATCATTCCAAGAAACAGAGGAGAGGGTCCTGAGCAGGCTCAGCCTATCATCACTGCTTCACCCCCAGGACCCCAACCCACTCCTCGTGATACACATCCCTCTTCTGATCCTTTTGCAAAGCCACCACCCCCACTAAAATTTCTATATAAAAGGAAAAAGGGACCAGGAGCTCCTTCCTCCTCAGCCCTAAGACAAGAGCCATATATCCCTGTGCAGGAGGACACTTCTGCACAGAATATCCAAAGGGAACCATTTGAGGACACTCCCATCCTCACTCAGGAGGTGAACATCTCTTCGGAGACTGTTCATATGGGTTCTGTGGCTGGCACTACTGCTGTCTCTGCACAAGAGGCACATGATAGGGCCAACATAAGTAAGACCACGGCCATGGCAACAGCAAGTGTGCAAACACAAGCTGGAAGTCCCCAGTACCAAGAACAGAGGGGCCCAGAGGTTTCTACCTCTGGTATTAATGTCAGTGATAGATCACAAGCACCACAGGTGTTTTCTGATCTTGAGGCTAGTCTGCAAATCATGCTTTTGACGGATCCCAGGATGAAGCCTGTTGTAGCTATGTTGGAATACCAAATGTCCATCATTGCTGCACAGGGTGCACAAATAATGGCCCTAAAGCAATCAGAAATGGCTCAAAATCAGAGGATGGATTATCTTCATAAGGGGTTTACCCTTTGTGGAAATAAGATCATTCAATTAGAGCGTTTGATTCAAACCCAAGGGGCAAAGGTTGTAGGTCCTCCTGACCAAACCAATGCTTCCAAAAAGGGGGAGAATCAGGAGGTTCCTGAATCAGTCCAAGCAGCTCCAACAACATCAGTCCAAGCTGCCTCAACAGTTCCACCTTCTAGGCTAGCAGTCCCAACAGCTTCTCAAGCTGTTAGCCTAGAAACTCAAGCTGCTGCCTCAAAAGCAACTGGAGTTGTCATAAGGGAAAGGGTTCAAGCTCCATCAAGTACAGTCCAAGCTACATCTTCTGCTGCAAAAGACAAAGGCAAGGGCATTCTTATTGAGTCTCCAAAGCACAAATTTTCTTCTAAAGAAGCTCAGATTGCCTTTGATGCTGAAGTTGCGAAAAAGATAGCAGAAGAGCAAGATAAAGAATTAGATCAGCAATCCCAGCTCCCAATGGATGATGATTCAACTTTAGGTGATTACCTAAAAGGGTTTGTGAGTAAACAGGGAGAGAAGAAGAGAAAGATGCCAACTGGGCACTCCAAAGCTGAGCACAGAAGATTTTTAATCAATTTTGCCTTTGCAGCTGGTATTCCAAAGAAAATGGCTCAGTCCATGACTACTGAAAGGCTGCAAGAGATTCATGACAAGGAGATGGACAAAAGAAAGAAAGCAAAAGCCTCCCAAGAAGTCCAGCAATCAAAAGAACCAGCTCATACTGAAGCTGTTGCCAGTGCTCATGTTCCTACTGATCAAGCTGTTGCTTCTTTTCCTACATCTGATCCATCCTCACAAGCAAAGCTATATCAAGTTAAAAGAGTGCTGTTTGATCAACAACTGCAAAAAGCTATGGAAATAGAGAAGTTGATTGATCAACATGACTTTACAAAGCCTCTGATCAACTATTGGTATGCCAAGTCATTGGACGATCGTGACTTAAGAGTTAAGTTTGTTATAAGAAGAGAGTCTGGACCAGAAGAAGAATTTGATACATTTTGGCAAATGGTTCAGAAGTTGACCAGAGATGAGCTAACAAAGATGCATAATATAGGGTCTGTGACTCAAGTTAGATCTGCTCTACCACAAGTGAAGCAAATTGTCAAAGATCTAAAATCAATTGTTGACCCTGAATCTGCAAGGAATGAGATAGAGGATGCTGTGAAGAAAGGGACAAAGGTCAAGCAAGTTGATTTGTTTGTCAAGTCAAGGACATACATAATCAAATTCTCAGATGGGTCTGGTATATTCTTCAATCTCGAATTTCATGATTTACCAAAAGATATGCTACTACAGATAAAATCTGTTAGGGTATCTTGTGATAGAGATGATATGAAGAAAGAATTTTTGAAGGCTGTAGAGCAGAAACTTGCACAGTTATAAGTTTTTGAAAGCCTTGGTTTGTAAATAACAGTTTACTTATTCATTTTCATTTTTGTATAGAACTTAAAGTCTTGTGTAAAGAATTTAAGTTAGGGGGAGATTGTTGGGAAATAGTTTAAGTAGATTCAAACTGTTAGTTAGACTTCTCAAACTGTTAGTAGAGTTTATATGTAAATCCAAAGTTCATGCTGCTAGTTGAAGAAACTCGAGCTGCCAGTGTAAAAGTTCAAGCTGCCAGAGTAAATCAACTCGAGCTGCTCTGTTCGTGCTGTCAAGTGATTCAAGCTGCTCAACAGTTTCATAAACAGAAAGTGCTGGTTTTCAGGAAAAGATATATACTCAAAGATTCCAGCATATCTACTATCAGAGAAGTCATGGTTCGTCAAGGAAACATATCAAGAAGCAATATAAATACATAGAATAGGTCTTTCTATTGTATAAGAGTTTTCTGCATATTTGAGTCTGTATTTGCTTCTTGTTTTAGTTTTCATAAGCCTCTAAGGTTGTAAAACCCTAAGAACAGTCTGTGTTCTTCGTCTAATCAAACAGATTAGAGGTGATTGTAAACATTGAGATCAGCAATACAAGCAGTCTAGATTATTTATTGTGTTTATTTGCTATTTATTCTGAAAGCTTTTGTTAAAATAATTAAGTGTTATTCCGCAAACTTCTTAATTAAACTTTGATTCAAAGCAAGATTATTGATTTATACTCTGATAAATTCAAATCAGTTAGTCTTGGTTAAGTACTTATAGATCCTGACAGTTTTTATTTACAATCTCGGACATATGTGTGTGAACCACAATCTCGGTTATGTTGAGTAATCTCGGATATATGTGTGTGAACCACAATCACAAATATAAGCTGTGATCTCGGTTATATATTTGTGAACCCACATAATCTCGAATATATATATATATATATATATATATATATATAGATAGGTTTGGGTTCTTTTAAGAACCATAAGAACTAATCTTAGCACTTGGGTTAATAGGATCAAGAGTGGAAAATCAATGGCATAGTTGTAAATATTTTCAAGTATGGCAGTCCCCACTAAGGGCAAAACAGTCATTCTCTTTCCTTATTTCATGCGACCCTTCAGAAAAGTAAGTTTCCATGTTTCTGCCATATCATTAACTCTGCAATAATTAATGAGTTTGTTATTAATTTTTTCTTATTCTTTCATTTTTTTTTCGGCAAGAAGAAGCTCAGTTCATTCTTATCCTCGAAAAATCCTTCTGTGATTTTTTCTTTCACCTGAAGCCATGGAGTCGACCGTTATATTTCAACAGACCCCATGTAATGTAGTTCCAAATGGTTTTGCAGCCGATGAGGAGGCCGATGATCGTTTTTTTGCTAATCCAGGTCATGTTTATCTGTTACTGTTTTATTCCCATCGTTATTCTATGATTTTTCTAAGTTTCTGATAGTAGATTTTGTTATTCTATGATTATTCTAAGTTTCTGATAGTAGTTCTACTATCAATATTAGTTTTAGATAATTGTCTGAAGCATTTATTTTATCAGATTTGTATGCAATCCGTATAATTTATTATAGATTGTACCCATTCTACGTAGAATATTTTGTATTCTACGTAAAATATATTGTGTTCTACATAGAATATTTTACATTCTACGTCGAATGTTTTGTATTCTACGTAGAATATTTTGTATTCTACGTAGAATATTTTGTATTCTACGTAGAATGTTTTGTATTCTTCGTAGAGTTTTATAGAATGCTTTTAATTCTATATAGATTTGTTATTTTTTGTTGTCTTGATAGATATCCTATAAGCATATATAGATTCTGAATTATTTAATATGTATTCTTTTCCGAGAGTTTATATTATCTTTTGATGTTTCATATTCCCTAAGCTATATTATATATTTGAAATTACAGATTCGGGTAAAGATGAAATGCTAAAGACCTTGCTAAACGACGAGGATTCTGAGGAGACAACTCCCAGTGGATGGAGTTTTATTTTGTATTAAACGTAGTTTTCATATAGATTGTATGCAATCTATATAGATTTTGTATTCTATGTTGTCTACTTGAAGTTTTTCTTTTTCTCAGATGCTTTATTTTATGGTATACATACGTAGATTATTTTGTATTCTACGTAGTTTTTTATAGATTGTCTGTAAATCTATATAGATTTTTGTATTCTATGTTGTTTGAATAGATCTTCAATAAACATTTATAGAATTTGAATTCTTTAATCTGTATTCTTCTTAGATTTTATGTTATCTTATGATGTTTATATTTTCTATGTCAGTGTAAATCTTTATAGATCTATATTTTCTAGGTCAGTATAAATCTATATAGATCTTCTCACATTTATAGTTTTTTACAGATTGTCTGCAAATCTATATAGATCTTACGTAAGTATCACATATTCTACATAGAATACCACTATTATACGCAGAGTGTTCACATATTCTACATAGAATACCACTAATCTACGTAGATTGTTCACATTTATAGATTTTTGATTCTTTAATCTGTATTCTTCTCAGATTTTATGTTATCTTATGATGTTCAAATTTTCTACGTCAGTGTAAATCTTTATAGATATATATTTTCTAGGTCAGTGTAAATCTATATAGATCTTCTCACATTTATAGTTTTTTATAGATTGTCTGCAAATCTATATAGATCTTAGGTAAGTGTCACGTATTTTATATAGAATACCACTATTCTACACAGAGTCTTCACATATTCTACATAGAATACCACTAATCTACGTAGATTGTTCACATATTCTACGTAGAATATTGCATTTCTATGTAACTAGAAATGTTATACATTTTTTTGCATCATAGTTTGAATCCATTGTTTTAATGCAGGTTGTAAAAGATTCCATCATGGGCACCGTTGATTGTGATTGTCGGATGTTCGATTGGATTGTGTTGCTTTGAATCTCCGTCATAGAATGTTGTATATTCACCATAGAATATTATGTATACTCCATAGAATATATTTTAATCTACATATAAAGTTGTATATTATCCATAGAATAAAATGTATAATATCTAAATTCCGGTGACTTTTTTTTTTGGTAGAAAAAATGATGAAGAGAAAAAATCAAGGAGAGAAATGATTGTTTGGAAACGCGTGCAGTTGTTTTTTCAAGGAAGGAAATGATTGTCTTTATAAGCGTGTGCGTTTGGTTGTATGCAATCAACGATTTTTTAGTTTTGTTATTCCCATTCTACCGCTTCCCTGCCCCTTTTTCCAATAAAAAAAAAAAAAAAAAAAATCCTTGAAGCCTTCTTAATTTCAAAAATGCCATCTAAGTTCTAAGCCCTTGATCCTATGAAATCAATGGATGAGATAAGTTCTTAGGTTCCCACATTTTTTATGGTTCTTAAAAGAACCCTCCCATTATATATATATATATATATATATATATATATATATATATATATATATATATATATATATATATATATATATATATATATATATATATATATATATATATATAAAAGGTGGATTTTTATAAAAATTTTTGGTTAGGTGGATTTTTATGCTAGGTGGATGGAGATTAGTATTTGTGACAAGTGTTTTTTTTTTCTTGAGGTTTTTGGTTTTAGTGGATGGAGATGGATCTTTCAATTTTAATTATAATATGGTGTTGTAAATTTAATTCAAATGGATGATTGTTGTAGGCTACGTATGATACTAGTATTTATATAGTATTTATGTTGGTTAATATTTTTAATGGATGGTGGTGCTTTTAGTGAGTATTTATTGTATGATGGCATGTTACGATGGATTTAAAAATATGATGACAATTATAGGTGTATCTTGGCGGTTGTTGTATTGTTATATTTGTTGGAGATTGTTGATCCTCGTTATATGATTCTTCTACGTTGATGGTGGTTTTATTATTTTTGTTATGGTGATGGGTTTTTTGATGGGTGGATATGTTCTGCTATTCAGAAATACTCCGTACCTCAACAGAACTTAATTTGCTATTTAGAAGCTCAGCTTCAGCTTCAACAAATTTGAGAGAAAACACAAAGTGTTTTTTGAAAGGGAATTCAAGGTATATATAGGGGTGGGTTCAATTGAAAACCACTATGCACCTGAAAACTATGGAAACCTACGTATACCATATGCTTTGGTGCATTTCATGAAAAACGCGGTGACATGATCGTAAATAAGGTGATGCATCACGCAGGAAATTTGATGCATCACGCGGGGAATTTGATGCATTGGTGGTGGTGTAGTGCGGTTTTCACAAGTTTTCAGGTGCATAGTGGTTTTCCATTTAACCCCATATATATATGTTGGTACATCCCGTGTGACGATAGCAGTCTAAGTTGTCTTACATTGTGATTTAGCATATGTTTGGTATATATATATTATGTATGATTGATGATTATCAGTGTTTGTATGTTTGAACCTGATGTAACGTATTACAAGAAGTTCAAACATAAAGCTCAAAGATAAAATCAGTCATAAGGTAATATCATAAGTTTCAAACACTTAGTTGTATATGTAAAAGGCTAGATTCGAATTGCATAAGAGGATACATTCGAATCTGTGATAGATTCGAATGAGACCTTAGATTCGAATATAGGATAGATTCGAGACTGTCATGTTGGACAGACTCGAATGGGCCTTGGGCCAGATTCGAGTCTGACCCACATCAGATTCGAATCAGGGTCTATAATTAGGGATAGACTCGAATGATTAGCAGACTTTTTGCAGAATTCGTGAGGAATTAAGCAAGAGGCGATCTCGAGTTTATCAGCTAGGTGAGTGCCGTTTCGGAGAGAATTAGTATGTAGGATCGTTCGTGTGTCGTTCGTTCAGCGTCTAATAGTCTCCGTGTTTCCGTTGGTTGAGAGTTGTCCGTCTAACCGTCAACGAGGATTCCGCACTCGTTCACGGATCCGCGTCTAGATAGATCTTGCAGTCGTAGACCTTACAAGTGGTATCAGAGCCTACGGAGTGTTCTTGGTGTTCTTCGTGTTCATCAGATACATTCTAGGTTTCTTGACGCTAGTTGGACGGTTTTGCTCTCAAAAATGTGTTTTTGAGCTTAGCAAATTCGTATTCGGGAAACACTTTGTTGTTTTTCACGTTTTTGATCGAAATCATTATTTTTCGTTTGAAAAATAGTGGTTTAATCTGTAAAACGTCAAAAAATCAACGTGTTAGCCGTTTTTCGAGTTTGCGGCGCTCGAATATATAGGGGTAATTAGGGTTTTACTTTATTTTCGAGTCTAACCTAAATACGCTCCTTTCGAGTCAATTTCAGAGAGTTTCGAGTCTACCTTGTTTCGAATCTGTTACTTCATTCGAATTGGATCTCGAGTCTATATTGTTTCGAGTTTGTTTCGAGTTTGTTACTGTTTCGATTCTGTGCTTCGAATCTGCTGACATTCGACTCTGCTGTGCCTTCGATTCTAAGGATCTTCGAATCTAAGGAGTTCTTCGAATCTGACATAACTTCGAATCTAAGGAGTTCTTCGAATCTGACATAATTTCGAATCTAATTGACTTTTAAGACTTAATCGAATTTAATCTCAAAAGATTTAATATTAATTCGTTTCGAATCTATCTAGATTCGAATAAGTTAGTCTAAATCAGTTTCGAATTAAATTAATTAAGTTCAAATTCAACTTGTTTCAGAAAAGATGTCAAATCTTCAGAAATTCCTTGAGATGGATCACGAAGTTGGGAAGGCAAATGCACCGCCAAAGCTGATGAAAGTTGAGGATTATTACTGGTGGAAGGACAGATTTACGGATTTTGTACGATTCAACGATATGCGCATGTGGGTGTGCATAGATGAAGGGTACATTCCACCAGTATCTGAAGTTGAAGGCCGTCAAAAGGTCTTGTCATATCAGATGATGAAAGAAGATGACAAGAAACTATTTGAAGCTGAAAACAAGGCTTTCTCAATTATCCGTATGGCTTTACCTCAAGATATCTTGCACACATTTCGGACTCAAAGGACGTCGAAGGAACTTTGGGAGTCTCTCCAGAAAAGGTGTGAAGGTAATCCTCGGGTGCGTAGAAAGCGTACAGAGCTCTTGACCCAACAGTTTGCGATTTTCAAGGCAATTAAGGATGAACAGTTAGATGATATTATCACAAGGTTCTATCATCTGATAACATAGCTTGAAAGTCATGGCATTGAGTATTCTGACACTGACAAGAACAACAAGCTTCTTGATGCCCTGCCAGCCAAATGGGCTATGTACGTGGCAATGATTAAGCTTAATGAGGACAAATATTATGCTCAATCACTTGATGACATTGTGGGAACGTTGAGGGCATATCACTTCGAGATGATTAAGGCTGAGACTGATTACGAGCAAGTCCAGAATCCGGCTATGTATTTTGGAAAGACATCTAAATCATCAGTGACAGCTGAACCAAAGAGTGCTACAGCGTTTTTCACCGGAGAAACGTCATCGCCACCCAGAGTCCGAAGACTCACTGAA